>CM037882.1:32452753-32912441 GCA_021292165.1 Shinisaurus crocodilurus | reverse complement strand
ATTTTTCCTCTTTCCGGTCATAGGGGTGTTCAAGCCCAGGGCTTCACACAGGCTCCTTCGTGCTAAGCCACGGTTTAGCACTGCATGTGAATGCACCTAGTATCGCAATGAATCACTGCATAACCTGGTTTTCTTAAGCTATTTCTCAACCGACAAGAGGCCTGTTTCACACATCCCCAAAATATTTAGCAAGCAACATTCTTATTTATTTATTTATTTATTATATTTATACCCCGCCTTTTTTCCTGCAAGGAACTGCAAGGAAGCGTACAAGGTGTTTAACTCTGTCCTGCTGATCTGATCTTCCCCGGCTGCAAACTGAACGGCCTGCAAAGCCGTTCAGTTTGCTTACATAATCCTCCTCCTCCTCTCCATTTTATCCTCACAACAACCCTGTGAGGTAGGTTAGGCTGAGAGTCAGTGACTGGCCCAAAGTCACCCAGTGAGTTTCATGGCCGAGCGGGGACTAGAACCCGGATCTCCCGAGTCCCAGTCCAACACTCTCACCACTACGCCACACTGGCTCTAACCCCAATTCTAACCCCAATCAATACATTACAAACATTTCACTATTCCTTTTCCCCAAGAACCCATCTGATTGTTAAGAACATAAGAAGGGCCCTACTGGATCAGACCAAGGGTCCATCCAGTCCAGCACTCTGTTCACACAGTGGCCGGCCAGCTGCCCACAGGAAACCCACAAGCAGGACATGAGTGCAACAGCACCCTCCTGCCCATGTTCCCCAGCAACTGGTGTACAGAGGCACACTGCCTGTGATCCTGGAGGTAGCATACAGCCATGAGGACTAGCAGCCATGAGTTAGGGTTAGGATTATTGTTGGCTAGGTAGCATATAGCCATCAGGTCTAGTAGCCACTGAAAGCTTTATCCTCCATGATTGTTAAATTCCTCTCCTGCCCCCTGGTGTGTTTTCTTCCTCCCTCAAGTTTCCTGCTTATCTCTTTCTTTCCCCCACTGCGAAACAGCTCTGGCTCACGCCTCGTTGTAGTCCCTTCTCTGAGAGACGTCCACCACTTCTGCATTTATCCTCAACCTCCATTCGGCTGCTACGAGCTATCAAAAGAGGACAAGCAGGTATTTCTCCCCGTTCAAAGGAACCACCCTAGTTTAAAGTATTTGTGGGGAGACGGGGAGAGAATTCCATGGAGGGAATCTCCATTCGGTGTTTCAAGGTGTAGCATAGAGGGCCCTGGCACTCAAACACCCTTGAGTGCCATTGTTCTTGGTAGAAAGGTGGGGTACAAATCACACTGGAGAGCCAGTGTGGCATAGTGGTTTGAGTGTTGGACTGGGACTCGGGAGATACGGGTTCTCGTCCCCACTCAGCCATGAAGCTCCCTGGGAAACTTTGGGCCTGTCACTTGACTCTCACCTTGACCTACCTTACAGGGTTGTTGTAAGGATAAAATGGAGAGGAGGAGGATTATGTACCGTAAGCTGCCTTGGGTTCCTTGCCAGAAAAAAGGTGGGATATAAATATCATAAATAAATAAGCAGCATTTTCTAGGGACCCCCGACATTCCTCAGCCGTTTATTGGATCCCAAAAAGTCCTGTCTGGCTAACGATAACTCTGTGGGTTGAAGGGACACCATCCCTGCTGCCTGCAGATGATGAGAGTTCTAGTTCAACAAATCTGGAGGGCGCCAGGTTGGAGAAGGCTGCTATAGGGCCAGGGGTGGGGCAGAAAGTAGATCTCCAGATGTTTTTTACTTCAGCTCCCAGCATTCATAGATTTCATAGATCATAGAGTTGGAACCCCCTCCTCAATGCAGGAAACTAGAGGAGGGGTCTCCCATCCAAGTAACAACCAGGCCTGACCCTGCTTAGCTTTCCACACTCAGACAAGCTGAGCCAGCGTAAGCCACAGGCCTGTATGACCATGAGCCGTGCTGGCAGGGCCCTCTGGGAGTTGGGGCCCCCAAACACTGAGAGACAGTGTGGCGTAGTGGTGAGAGTGCTGGACTGGGACTCGGGAGATCCGGGTTCTAGTCCCCACTCAGCTTCAAAGCTCACTGGGTGACTTTGGGCCAGCCGCTGACTCTTAGCCTAACCTACCAGTCACAGGGTTGTTGTGAGGATAAAACGGAGAGGAGCAGCAGCATGTAAGCCGCCTTTAGTTTTTTGCAAGAGGAAAAAAGGTGGGATAGAAATGTAATAATAAAATCATCTGGATATCTATTATCTGAACACCCCTGCAGTAGGGTACATATCACGTTAGCCTTTCCCAACCCAGCGCCTTCCACATGTTTTGGGCTACAACTCCCAGCATTCCTGACCATCGGCTATGCTGGCTGGGGCTTATGGGCATTGATGCCTGAATCATCTGGAGGTCGCCAGGTTTCATAGATTTCATACATGATAGAGTTAGAAGGAACCTACAAGGCCATCCAGTCCAACCCCCTGCTCAATGCAGGAAACTAGAGGAGGAGTCTCCCATCCAAGTAATAACCAGGCTTGACCCTGCTTAGCTTTCCACGCTCAGACAAGCTGAGTGTAAGCCACAGGCCTGTATTTGGAGAAGGCTGTGTTCTGCCTTTACACGGCAGATTTTAGGGGTGTTCAAAGGAACGCCCAAGAGGGTAGCAGGACAGTGTCCGCTGGCCTTGACCCTTACTGAGCATGCCGAGGTTTTCGTTTGCACCCCCCTTTTGTCCATCTGGTGTGGCTTCACGCACTGGACGGAATTGAGCCCCTGTCAAAAAGCCAGCAGGGGGAGCTACGGGGTAGAGAAAAGGGGATTCTGCTTTGAGCAGCAACTGGCTGAACAAAATGCTGCTGCTTTGGGCAGTTTTCGAAGGAGCTTTTAATAAAAACCTTGAGGGTGGGGTTGTGGGGGGCCTGGGTAGTAAAGCATCCCGTTGCCGGTGGAGATTGTGAGGAGAAACGCCTTTTCCCACGAGCCAGGTACAGTCCGCTTGTTAATAACAGCCATTCAGTTCCCAAACAGACAGTGGGGTATAATGGTTAAGAGTGTTGGACTGGGACTCAGGAGACCCCACTTGGGTGACTTTGGGCCAGCCACTGACTCTTGGCCTACCCTACCTCGCAGGGTTGTTGTGATTTAAGGACTGTGTAAGCCACCTTGGGTTCCTTGCTAGAGGAAAAACAGGTGGAATATAAATATGATAAAGATTATTTCATTTTTACTCTAGAGTAGGTGCAGCCCCCCCCCCCCCAGTCTGGATTGAGACTCTAGCGTGGGCCGGTAAGGCGGTTTTTAAGGTTCGGATTGGGGGCCCTGCACCTACGCCAGAGTAAAAATGAAGAGAAGACGTCGCTGCCAGGCACAGATTTAAATTGATATCTGTTTTGGTGCTCTGGCTGCTGAACATGGACTTTGCTTCCTGGGTGAGGAGCTCTTTGAGTTGTTTTGCTGCTCGGACACGCGGAATGTGTTGCGGCAGTAGCAAACCTCGCAATGATTTTGCTGGGGAGCGGGCGTGCTTTTTTTTTTTTTTTTAAAGCAAAATCACCAGATGTTTTGCTGTCATGCAACCGAATTTCAGAGGCAAATGTGGCAGCAGGGGATGTGGCCCCCGGTGGGTTCGGGGGGTGGCAGCATGGGGGAAATTGCCCCCCCAAATCCCTGGAATTTTCCCATCCCTGATCTAGCCCAATATTGCCTACTCCGACCGGCTGCCACTCTCCAGTATGTTCTCCACTCCCAAAACAAAACCGACCCACCAACTTTCCATCGAGTTTGGGAAGTGAAGTGAAACAAGATTTAGTGGTAGGTGATGTTCAAGATACTGTTGGCTGAGAATCTTCTTGGAAAGCAATTTCATACCACGGGACTTCTGGGAGATCCCTCCCAGCTTGTTTTTGTTTTTTAGCCCGTGGGGCTTTTTGCTACGAAATCAGTTTCTCAGCTGAAGAAGGAAAAAATGAAAACAAAACTTGCATTTCCAATCAGAGCCCCTTCCAGGAAGTCTGCGTCATTTATGCTGCATCACGAGAGGCAAATTAGGGGACTTTCCTCGAGCAGCTTTGTTTTTGCATCATGTTTGGGGAATGCCCTCAGAATAAATCTGTGGGTGGTTCCTTCCCAAACCCTCTGCTCCTGAAATTTCCCACCGGAAGCGGAATTGGTCTGTATGCCCTTTCCGCTGAATCTTTCCTCTGTAACACCTCTATGTGTCTTAATTGTAAATAAGTGGATAAAAGTTGACACAAAGCAGTGGAGTGACTAGAGCAGCCTTCTCCATTCTAGCTGGGGATAATGGAACTTGCTGCCCCCCAACATGGCTTGGGGCAGAGCATTCGACACTTGGTCTGGAGAGATCTCAGTTTTAAATCTTGCTCGTTTATTTTACATTATTTTATTTCTTGATTTATTATTTATTTTTTTAAAAAACTAGACTGCTGTTTGTCCTCACAGACACCCATACAGTAGGGAAATAGGGTGTGGTGAGTAAAATTAACCATACCCAAAGACAAATCTGATAAAACAGTTAGAAGGAAATCCTTCATCGAGTAATTTAAAGGCAGCTTAGACAGCAAAGCAATAGACTTGAACGATGTAGCCAACTTAAATCACCTGGGCAAATAGCTGGTGCTGAAAAGTTTGTGATTTCAGCGTTAGCCGTTCCTCTCTTGGGAGAGGAACCTGGGTGCCAACACAGAGAAGGCGCTCTCTCTTCCTTGTTGCCACGTAACGAACTTCTCCTGGGAAGCGTACAAGGTGTTTAACTCTGTCCTGCTGATCTGATCTTCCCCGGCTGCAAACTGAACGGCCTGCAAAGCTGTGTGCTGGTTTGGAAAGTCTGCCTTTAGTGGCTGAAGGTGTTACTGCAGGCTTCAATCATATGGACACATAAAAATGAATTAAAATGAATCAATGCATTTTAAAAACGAAATGACCCTGTGGTCCCCTTAGTATGCATGCTGGGTTTCAGGTATCAATACTTGGTGCTATGGTGCGGATGCATGGACAGACAGACAGCCACATCTCCTCTTTAATAATTAACTAATTATATTTATATCCCGCCTTTTTCCCAGCAAGGAACCCAAGGTGGCTTATGTAATCTTTCTCCTCCTCTCCCATCTTATCCTCACGACAGCCCTGTGAGGTAGGTTAGGCTGAGAGTCAGCGACTGGCCCAAAATCACCCAGTGAGCTTCGTGGCCGAGTGGGGACTAGAACCCGGATCTCCTGAGTCTCAGTCCAGCACTCTAACCGCCACCCCACAAGATAGATACCGGTAGATAGATAGATAAAGATATCTATCTTTATAGCTAAAGATACCTATATATCTTATTCTACGTAGATATATGTTTGAGGGCTTCGCTTGAGCTGCCAATTTTTGGAGTGACTTTGTAAACACTCCCAATTCCCCCCACCCCACAATTCCTTTTCTCATTCCAGAGGGTGCTCTTCGTCTCGGACCCCTGCACCTTGGAGATCAACGGGGTGGTTTTTGGCCTGACCTCCGTGGACCTGCTCTTTCACATGGGGGCTGAAGAAATCAGCAGGTAACGTTCAGAACCTTTAAAGGGCCAGCAAGCGAGGTGAAGGGAGGGGTGGATCTCTTCTCTCCCACCCCCACAGTCGGCTGGCTGGCCTGCTGATGGCGTGTCCATGGGGGGCGGGGGCTCCTGCAACAAAGTGCTGGGTGTCACTTCCTGGACATTGCTTGCACAATCCCTGTTGCTTTATGTTATCTCCTCTGCTAATCTGTAAACAGCATAGAGCAAAGAATAGAATTTGCGTTACAAAGGAAGAAACTGGGGGTGGGTGGAAGATGAAGGAATGGATGATTCAAGCATGATTCAAGATCCAAAAGTGTCATCGCTCCGTGAGAGAAAGATAAACTAGCCCTGGGCTTTACTGACGTCTCAACGAACCCACCTCGACCCATCCCTGATTTTTGAGTCAGCTTAGAAAGCGTGTTTCCTGTTATATTTATTTATTATATTATATTTATATCCCAGCCTTTTTCCCTGCAAGGAACCCAAGGTGGCTTACATGATCCTCCTCCTCCTCTCCATTTTATCCTCACAATAACCCTGCGAGGTGGGTTAGGCTGAGAGTCAGTGACTGGTACAAAGTCACCCAGTGAGCTTCATGACCGAGTGGGGACTAAAACACTGGCTCTATTAGTGGCAGTGGTAGTATTTCTGTATTTGGCCCAATAACCAAAGCTCTCTGGGCGGTTTACAAAAGATGAAAACCTTAAAAAATACAATATAAGACATAATGTAGGAAAAAAATTACATCCAAAACCAAATTAAAACAATTGACAATAAAAAAAAAAATCCAAGGACCAGTTCAAACCTTATGATATGGTGTCAAATGCCTTGGAGTAGAGGAAAGTCTTAACTTGGTGCTGAAAGGATGACCATGTTGGCTCCAGGTGAACCTCACCGGGGAAAGTGTTCCATAATGGGGGGGGGGGGCACCACCGAAAAGGCCCTCTTCCTTCTTGCCATTCTTTGAACCTCCCTTGAAAGAGGTACCTGGAGGAGTGCCTCGGATGACTATCACAGTGTATGAGTAGGTTTATACTGGGAGAGGCTTCGGTCCCAAGCTGCTTCTTTACACTGTAAGCTCTCTGGGGCGGAACACACACTCTGTCCCTCACTTTTTGCTTACATGACCCTGAAGCTGGGTTATTAAATGTTCATGGCGCTCACTACATATAGGCTGGCGGGGGTTAGGAATCTCTCAACTCTGCATCACAGTAATCCAGATTCTGTGGCTCGTATAAATTATGAAAATACGCATTTTTGGTGTTGCATCACTGATCCTGTAAACGTTAAGGGGAGCGGAGGATTAAATGGGACAATGAATCTTCACCCCACCCCACCCCACCCCTGACACTGGAAATGTTATCCAGAGGTTCCTCTTGCTTGTGAGGCTTCTCCAAGTACTACCTTCCTCTGTACACATTCAAGCATAACTTTTACAACCTTAAAGAATCTTGGTGTGTTTTTTTTAATGGAAGATGAGAATTTTTAGAAGTTGAATTCTGTGGCCAGCAGCATGGTGTGTGTTCTGTGTTACAGTTGCAAGCATATCTACAGCCTTGGCTACACGCAGAAGAAGTGGGAACTGCAACAAATTGTTGCCGTGTAGCCTTGCTTGCTCCTCAGAGTTCCAGACAGCCATGCCCCCCTCCTCTAGGATACTATAAGCTGTAAGTGGTTCGAGCAGGCCATTCCATTCCACACCCAGGCTTAGTTTGCCATCCCACCCACCCCAACTGATGTTCAGTATTTGGTGGTTACTGAGCATGTTCAGTCCTTGGAATGCTGTTTCCATCAGCACTCACCACTCTGGTTCAGTATTAGAGGGAGCGAAACTTAATTTCCCTTTTGCGTTGGCTGCTTTCATGGGCCTAATAGCTGCTGCAGGTGGCCAACAGAGCTGCTGTTCTCAGACACTTCCAAAGTGTCCCGCCCTTTTTTCTGGAACTGCTCGGTTGCAAAAATCTGGTTTCAGATTTTCCAAAGAGTGCCCCTTTAAAAAGAAAGCACGAGAGGAGAAACGAAGCACACAGGGCGTCGCTTCCCAATGCGGAGTTCCTAAGAATCCCTCGCGGGGAAACGGCCTGCACTCTGCGAGGCGGGCCTGTGATTTGGGGCCTCGGAGGTCAGCCAGTGTAAGCGGCCCGTGGCATGACAAGAAATAAATCAAGCTCATCCTATGCCTCGAAGGGTGTGTGTCACGTCCTCCCTCTTCCTCCTCCTCATGCGCGTCTGTCATTTGCTTCCTCTTTTATGGAGAAGCGACTCCCCTTTTTCTCCAGCTGTCATCATCCATTTTCCTCTCTCCCTTCAGTGGAAGACTTTCATTGCTGCCCTTCCCCGTGTCTTCCTCTGTGGCATTGTCCTATATGCCCACCAGATATATGGGACTACAACTACCAGCATCCCCCTGTGGTAGTCCCACACATCTGACGAACACCAGGTTGGGGGAAGAGCCAATGTGGCCTAGTGGTTAGAGCATTGGACTGGTACTCAGGAAATCCGGGTTCTAGTCCCCACATGGCCATGAAACTCACTGGGAAACTTTGGGCCAATCACAGACTCTTAGCCTAGTCTACCTCACAGGGTTGTGTGAATAAAATGGAGGGAGAGGAGAACCAGTGTGGCATAGTGGTTAGAGAGTATTGGACTGGGACTCAGGAGATCCGGGTTCTAGTCCCCACACAGCAATGAAGCTCACTGAGTGATTTTGTGCCAATCGCTGACTCTCAGCCTAACAAATAGGACAGGCTCATGCTGGCTCAGCTTGTTTGAGTGTGGAAAGCTAAGCAGGGTCAGGCCTGGTTATTACTTGGATGGGAGACCCCTCCTCTAGTTTCCTGCATTGAGGAGGGAGTTGGACTGGATGGCCTTGTAGGCCCCTTCCAACTCTATGATCTATGAATCTTATGAAACTACAGAGGAAGAAACTGGAAAGGGAAGGGCAGCAATGAAAATCTCCTGAAGAGAGAGAGGGAAAACGATGAGAACAGCTGAGAAAAGGGAGCCACCTCTCCATAAAAGAGGAAGCAAATGACAGACGCGCATGAGGAGGAGGAAGAGGGAGGATGTGACACACACCCTTTGAGGCATAAGATGAGCTTGATTTCTTTCTTGACAGGCTATGGACCGCTTACCCTGGCTGACCTCAGTGGGGGGCAGAAAGCGAACATCCAGACTTCAGTTGGGACTTCAGTTCCCAGCATTCCTGACCATTGGCCACACTGGCAGGGGCTTCTGGGAGTTGGAAGTCCCAAACATCTGGAGAGCTACCTTCTGCCAACCCACCTATAAACTAGTAGTTAGTCAGTTCTCCGAAGTGGGTCTCCCTATGTAGCCAGAACGGCATTTATCCGCCCATGAGAAGGGGAGCTCCAAAGTTTGGAGAAGTACCCCCATAAAAAGACTTTTGGGTGGGGAAGAGCCCGCTAAGAACTGAGCATGCTCAAAGGCCACAAAATGGGAGGAGGGGTGGGGAGCAGAAAGGGGAAGGAGGTGGGATGGAGTATTTTGGAAAAGGGCACTGGCTGGTTGGAACCCCGAAGAGGAATGCTCTGCGCTGCAACATTTTGTTCCAGCTTCTGCTAGTTTAATTTCTGGAAAGCATGCATGTGTAGTCTGGCTGCAGACCTGCACCGAATCCACATTTATGGGTGTGTGTGTGTGTGTGTGTGTGTGTGTGTGTGTGCGTGTGTGCAAACGTCGTCTTCCTTGCCCTGCATACTAGCAAAATCAGGACACCTCCTTGCAGGCCTTCCAAAGGAAACTAATTGCGACAGCCGCCTCAAATTATTCACCCTCACATGGGGAGAAGATCCAAAGCGTGCCAATACCTTAATCCGGTAAGACTCACGGGGAAGCACATGACCCAAACTTGCCCTGAAAGATCAGGGAAAACCAGTTGCTAGCCCTCGTGGCTGTCTGATCTTTCTTTCCAGAGTTTCGGGAACTTTTAAAAAATTATGAGTGAAGAGGAATGAGATAACTTGATTGTTGCTCCGTGTGGAGTAACTGAGAAAGTGGCCTTCGGTGGTCTTGCTGAAAGTTTCCAGAAGCAAGCTTTTGAGTCACACACAGCTTATCTTCAGGTCAAGGAAAGCAAAGACAATTTGTATCACTAAGGTGGCTGCATTCCTCCCCCATCCCTTTCCATGCCTCGATGAATACTTATCAGCTGGGTTAGCTGGTCTAAGGTAGGCAGTGGAATCATTGGGCATACAGAAGAGGGAATTTTCATGGCTGCAACTTCTCTCTGCTCCATGGCACTGCAAGATGCCAAGCTACGGCTGCCGGAAAATCCCCTCTTTTTGCAATGTTTATAGACAGAGGGAGTCGCGCTGTTTACTTGTATCTTGTTCGCTCCAGACGTGCGCTGGTGCAGTTCTTACGCAGCCCCCTAAGCTTTGGGGGGGGTCGCACGGGGCTTAAAACCGACATAATGAATTGTGGGGTGCGTGTTTTATTTGTGCATTTCCACTTTTTAATGCACCGCCTGCCCACCGTCCTGGTCTAACGAGGGGAGTCTGTGTTTCTGGGCCTCGTATAAAAATTCTGATACCGTCTTCTTTGTTTTCTTTTGTGCTTGTTTTTTTACTCTGTCCTCCATAATGGGGCTTGAGAGTTTCTGTGCCTTTCGGAAAGTGGAGACCTTTACGAGCTGGATGCGTCGAGCCAGTTTCGAGAGCAGTTGAGAGCACTTGCCAAAAAGGCCTTGTTGGCAACAGATTGGAACATTGTGCTGTGTGGGCAGGGGGCCAGCTCTGACAGAAGGCAGGCACGTGTGCCTTCTCCCTCTCGCCCAAACATATGGCACACTAGCCCGCCAGGGTAACTTTGTACACAGCAGCCTGGCTCCCCTCTCTCTTAGGTTTGTCATTGGTAAAATCCACTAGCCATATGAGGTACCCCAGGAGTGGCCAGAAGGTAGAGCTCCAGATGTTTTACATTTCAACTCTCAGAAGCCCCTGCCAGAATGGCCAATGGTAAGGAATGCTGGGAGTTGAAGTCCAAAACATAGAATCATAGAAAAGTAGAGTTGGAAGGGGCCTACAAGGCCATCGAGTCCAACCCTCTGCTCAATGTAGGAATCCAGGTCAAAGCATCCCTGACAGATGGCTGTCCAGTTGCACCTTGAATGCCTCCAGAGTGGGAGAGCCCACCACCTCCCTAGGTAGTTGGTTCCATTGTCTTATTGCTCTAACAGTCAGGAATTTTTCCTGATGTTTAGGTAGAATCCGGGTTCCTGTAACTTGAGCCCATTATTCTGTGTCCTGCAAACTGGGATGATCGAGAAGAGGTCCTGGCCCTCCTCTGTGTGACAACCTTTCAAGTACTGGAAGAGTGCTATCCTATCTCCCCTCAGTCTCCTCTTCTGAAGGCTAAACATACCCAGTTCTTTCAGTCTCTCCTCATAGGGCCTTGTTTCCAGTCCCTTTATCATCCTTGTTGCCCTCCTCTGAACCCTCTCCAGTTTGTCTACGTCCTTCTTAAAGTGTGCCCAGAACTGGAGGCAGTACTCAAGATGAGGCCTAACCAGTGCTGAGTAAAGGGGAATTATCACTTCCCGCGATTTGGAAGCTATACTATTAATGCAGCCCAAAATAGCATTTGCCTTCTTTGCAGCCACATCGCATTGCTAGCTCATACTCAGTTTGTGATCTACCACAATTCCAAGATCCTTCTCACTTGTAGTACTGTTGAGCCAAGTGTCCCCCATTCTGTAGCTCTGCATTTGGTTTCCTTTCCCTAGGTGCAGCACTTGGCATTTATCCCTATTAAATTTCATTCTGTTGTTTTCGGCCCAGCGCTCCAGCCTATCGAGGTCGCTTTGAATTTTGTTTCTGTCTTCCAGAGTATTAGCTGTTCCACCCAATTTTGCATCATCTGCAAATTTGATAAGCATTCCCTGCACCTCCTCATCCAAGTCATTAATAAAAATGTTGAAGAGCACTGGGCCCAGGACTGAGCCCTGCGGTACCCCACTCGTTACTTCTCCCCAGTTTGAGAAGGAACCATTGATAAGCACTCTTTGAGTCCGATTCTGTAGCCAATTGTGGATCCACCTGGTAGTTGATCCATCTAGCCCACTTTTAGCTAGCTTGCTAATCAGGATATCATGAGGCACTTTGTCGAAAGCTTTGCTGAAGTCCAGATATATGATGTCCACAGCATTCCCAGTCCACAAAGGAGGTTACCCGATCAAAAAATGAGATTAGATTGGTCTGGCAGGATTTGTTCTTGACAAATCCATGCTGGCTTCTAGTAATCATTGCATTGTTTTCAAGGTGCTTGCAGATTGACGTCTTTATAATATGCTCCAGGAACCATTGATAAGCACTCTTTGAGTCCGATTCTGTAGCCAATTGTGGATCCACCTGATAGTTGTTCCAACTAGCCCACTTTTAGCTAGCTTGCTAATCAGGACATCATGAGGCACATCTGGAGATTCTGTCCACCACCTATGTACCCCATGACTGAATTCAGACAACACGATAACCCACACTCAAGGGTTATCGCTGAACCATGGGTTATTATTATTACTATTATTATTATTTACCGTGAAGCATGGGTTATCATGTTGTCTGAGCCTAGCCGCGCTAACAAACCGTGGTTTGTTAGCCACAAACAACCCACAAAGAGAACTCATGGTTTGTTAGCATGGCTGGGTTCGGACAACACGATAACCCACATCTCAACAACAACCACACTCAACCTGTTGAGTGCGGGTTATCGTGTTGTCTGAACCCCGCCAGTGGTATTGCATGTTTTCTCTTGAGTATGGGCAAATTCCATCCCCATCAGAGAGAAACCACTGATATATCCCATGACTGGGTTCAGACAACACAATAACCCACACTCAATGGTTGAGTATGGGTTGAGTGTGGGTTGGCGTTGAACTGTGGGGCTGTTGTTGAAATGCTGTTTATTGTGTGGTCTGAACCCAGCCCAGATAACAAACCATGGGTTGTTAACCACAAACAACGCATGAAGAGAACTCATGGTTTGTTGTTGGGTTGCGAACTGTGGGTTGTTCACCGTGGGTTGTTCACCGTGGGTTGTTATCTAGGCTGGGTTCAGACAACACGATAATCCACGTTTCAACAACAACCCGCATTTCAATAACAACCCGCGGTTTAACTGGGTTATCGTGTTGTTAGATTTGTTGATTTGTATGCAGTCATCCCGAGGGTGGTGGTAAATTTTGAAGTGGAGGCATTCATCCTGACAGTCCCCATAGCCACACCTCCTGGAGAGTCCAAAAATGCAGGAGCAGTGTTGATCCACATTGACAAACCAGTTCTAGCAGTTTGCCTTGCTGTCTGGGCCAGTCTGGGCCAGGAGCAGGTCTTTTGTAAAGCTGATGGGTCTAAATTGCCCATTCAGGACCCAGCCGCTGGCAAAATAACTTCCGCATTCTAACAGGGAACATTAATTATATTGTTGCTGGTGCTGGGAGCTGCATGCCCACAAAGACCTGGCTCTGCTGGGCCACTGTAGCCATCAGACCATCACAAAACAAACGTTGAACAAAAGATACTAGACAGCGATACAAAGACCACATATTTACATAAGGCTAACACGAACCCAAGTTGTAGAAAATAAACTTATAATTCTGGACCTCTAGCTAAAATATGTACGAAATCACTCATCAACTTAAAAGTTCTGAGTCTCCCTGACAAGGACCAGCATTCTCCTTTTAGGAATTGTTTTCTCTGGCACCAATGACTAGCTAAAAAACATGCAGTCTTTGCAGGTAGATATCTATCTTACCCGCAAAGCAGATAGGTTGCAATCTTGGGGACTGTTGTCCTGAAATCTCTCTCTAAACTCTGACCCAAATGTCTGTTCCTGTAGCTCATTACACAAAAGACAATATATAATGATAAGGACATGATCTTCCACCTGTTATAAGCTAAAAGCATCCGATTTAACTGAGCTTTTAGTAAAGGCTGTCCCAGCTCTAGGTCTCTGTAGGTCCTTTAAGGCTGCAAGCCTATGCATGGCTGGCTGGGGAATGCTGGGAGTTGTAGGACTTTTTTCTTTCTGCCTAAGCATGCATAGCATTGCACTCTTTAATTTCAAGGGGAGCAAAGTAAGATGCCTGCACCCCAACAGGCTTGAATGCAGAAACTGCTCTCCAGACTTTGGATTTCCTTGGTGCCATGTTCTGGATTCCTCACCCTATGCACAGCGGCAGGCCTTCCCCAACCTGGTGCTCTCCAGATGTTTTGGACTACAACTTCCAGCATCCCTGACCATTGCCTGTGCTGGCTGGGGTTGGTGGGAGTCAAAGTCCAAAACACCAAGGGCACTGGGGAAGGCTGCCGCTATGCCGTCTTTTCTCCCTTCCCCCACCCCCATTTCACCCTGCCTTCTTTCTCCAAACACCTCCCCTAATGCCACTCCTTTCGTGTTTTTTAAGCAGGCCTGTTTCCATCTTTAAAGGCCGAGAAGAATATTTATCAAATGCAGAGCGTTTTAATGTGGAGGAGATACTGGAAGGGCCCTTTTCTCAAAATAGCCGGGGGGGAAACCCCGAAGGGAAAAGATCACTTCCAAAATGTGTTGGGCAAAACAAATATTCTTTCCAGGCGCCTGAGAATTTCTCTCTCTTGTTTTCGTGATACACAAGTGCCTTCCCCTCTCCCACTGTTTCACTCATCTTTAAAGGCCACAAGCCTAAACTAATTGGAGTTCTGTTCCCTGATAAAGTCTGTCCCGCGTGCATTTCACCTGCGTCTGTGTGTTGGGGCTGAGGTAGGCAATGGCTGAAGCTACTGTATGCACATGTAAATCTGATCAGTCCCCTCAAGATCATAATGGAAGGATATTTCTTAAAAAGGATGGCCCGCCCCTTCAGTTAGGTGGATTTTCGCTGGGGCTAAAACATTGTTCTGATTCATTAGAAATGTTCAGTGGTACAGGCCTGTGGCTCAGCTGGCTCAGCTTGTCTGAGTGTGGAAAGCTAAGCAGGGTCAGGCCTGGTTATTACTTGGATGGGAGACCCCTCCTCTAGTTTCCTGCATTGCACAGGGGGTTAGACTCGACGGCCTTGTAGGCCCCTTCCAACTCTTATCTATGAATCTATGATGGCCACCAGCTGGCCGAGTTTGGCATTTCGGGCCACCAGTTGCCTACCTCCGAACGTCATTTTCCCAAGAGGAGATGGCTGGGAACGTTCCTGAAGTGAAGCAATCCACAGTGAGAACAAGTCTTCTGGTATTTCCGAATGCCAGGAGTCTCTCATGTTGTACTTTTGCTGGGTGGTGGATTGGTCAGAGTCAATGAATCCTGTAGGTAGCAGCATGAACTTCATACAAGTTGCTGAATGGTGTCTTTGCGTGTGTGTGTGTGTGTGTGTGTGTGTGTGTGTGTGTGTATGAGAGAGAGAGAGAGAGAGAGAGAGAGAGTGAGAGAGAGAGAGAGAGTGAGAGAAGCACCAGGGTTTAAAGGGATCAGGCTTAACTCTTTATTTTAATTAAAGTTCATTAAGGGGTGAATTTAATCCTCTTTATGTCTGCTGGTCGGTTCTAAACCACAATCTCTCGCCTCCTCTCACCTCCCGATTTTATCCTCACAACAACCCTTTGAGGTAGGCCAGGCCGAGAGGGAACCTCTAGTAGACAAACAAGTATGGGAAGAGACTGCCTATTGCAGGAGTGGGCAATGTGTAGCCCTCCAGACGTCTTGGCCTACAACTTCCATCATCCCTCACCATTAACTATGCTGGCTGGGGTTATTGGGAACTGTAGACCAAAGTATCTGGACGGCTGCAAGTTGCCCACCCGTGGCCTCTTGGCTCCATTTCAAATATATTGTTTTTCAAGCCCTTTTAATTTTTCCCTTCCCTGTTTTTTCTCTCTCCTCTCCGTGTCTCCCTGCCCAGTTCTTCCAGTGTCTTAGACCGTTTTTCCCGAATTCTCAAGCATGTCTTGACTCAGCAGAGGTAAGTGCTTTGGTAAGGGCAGGCAGAAAGGGGCAAGCCCGCTCGCACACGTGCTCACTCTCTTGTCCCGAAGCTGAATTTGACCCTTTTTTAGCGCTCTGTAACCACTACGAAGTGCTAAAGCTTCCCATTTAGCTTGAGAAACAAGCCAAACGTAACCCCTTTAGCGCCGTGGAGCGGTTTGCGGCAAACCAGACTTGTGCTACCCCGCGGA
Source organism: Shinisaurus crocodilurus (assembly GCA_021292165.1). Classification (NCBI taxonomy): domain Eukaryota; kingdom Metazoa; phylum Chordata; class Lepidosauria; order Squamata; family Shinisauridae; genus Shinisaurus; species Shinisaurus crocodilurus. Next base: position 32,896,794 of record CM037882.1, on the reverse strand, counting down.
GTGTGCGGCCTTCCTCTCCCCTCACCCCGCAACTACACACACAATACACATACAAGTCCGGTAGCTTGCACCGCAGGCCAGAGGGGGATTCTATTTGACCGGATTCTTGTCTCTCCTCTCCCCCTTCCGGCCCTCGCCACGGTGGAAACGTGGCCAGAAATGCCCCCTCGGGAAATGGGGCCTTTTTTGGCCACCGTATGTGGAGACTGCAGACTTCCCGGGCAGGCAGGCTCGAATTAGCAGCGGTGTTGGAAAGCATGGCTTGGCATTCTGTTAGTATCCAGGCGGGATGGAGAGAAGCAGCTGCTGGGTGTGTCCGAGTATGTCGGAGACAGCGGCTGAACTGGGGGTAATGGGATCTTCTTTTTCTCTCCCCCCCCCCCCAAATCCTGAGTAGTTACTATCCGCTCTATCCTCCCGCAGAAGAGATGAATGTCGATTATGAGAATTTCTACCAGTATGTGCCTCTACCAGTCACGCCGGATGTCTTGATCACTCCGTCGGACCTGAAATATTTCATTAAGGTGTGTGTGTGTGTGTGGTGGTTGGGGGGGGGAGAGGCTCTCTGGGGGAGGGAGCATGGAGGCGTAGAAAGCAAGCCAGAATGCTAGACCCCGGTGGGGTCATCCCATGAAGCTGACTGGTGGGAGATTCAGGACGGATGAAAGGAAGGACTTCTTCACCCAGCGCGTAGTTCAGCTGTGGAATTCACTTCCACAAGATGACTTAGGGATGGTGGTCAGTTTGGACAGCTTTAAAAGGGGCGTGGACAAATTCGTGGAGGAGCAGGCTATCGATGGTCAACCACTACTGTTAAAAATCAAACCTCCCTGTTTAGAGAGTGTCTACCTCAGTGGACCGGATACTGGCCAACGGGATAGCCATCACCTCTCTTGAGAGCGCTCAGAGGCATCTGGCTGTCTTACTGTTGGAAACAGGATGCTGGGTTAAGTGTGGACTTTTGTTTCAATCCGGCAAGGCGGTTCTTAGACCTGTATTAGGGAGGCGGAAGATCTGCATGCATTCGCGCCAAACGTCACGTGCCTAATCACAAGTCTCCCATCCGACTGAAGAGCCTGAATTTTGTTTTTAATCTTTCATTTTAATTTTATTCCTGTTTTTGACGTTCCTCCCTTGGTTTTGTGCCCCACCCTAGGACATCCTCGGGTGTGTCTGCGTAAACCCCGGCCGGCTAACGAAAGGCCAGGTGGGAGGCACCTACGGGCGTCTGTGCGTACAGCGGAAGGTTTCCGACGGGGAGCGGAAGAGCCCCTGCATTGCCGCTCAGGTTGTCAGAATCTAACCCAGGTCTCTGCCCCCCTTAACCTCCCAGCAGAGGTGTTGCTTTTGCTGGACCAAAACGCATCTTGGGGCCGAGGCAAAGTGATGGGGAGGGAGTTCCTCCTCCGACGTTCAGGGCTGCAGCTGTTTGGAATCGTGCCGTCTGCCTTTGCAGCCAGAACAGCTGGAGAGGATCCACTTCAGTTCTGTTGCAATTTTCCCACATGGGGTGGGGGGAGGTGGGGAGAGGAATGCATTTGCCTACGTTGATGTTCCGTTGAGGCCACACTTTGATAAATAAAAAATATTCTCCCTGGTTTTTTTTATCTTTTGTATCGTCATTTTTATTTGGGGGGGTGGGGGTGGAATGCTTCTCCCTCTCTGCTCCAAAGTTTATGGCCTTCATGGTGTCTGTGGTTCAAACTAGATGCTACTTTAATAGCATAGCATGCAGCTGAAGAGGATCTTTATTATCTTATTTATTAATTTATTTTTATATCCACCCGTTTTCCCTCCAAGGAACCCAAGGTGGCTTAGCTGATCGTCCTCTCCATGCTATCCTCACAACAACCCTGTGAGGTAGGTTAGGCTGACCGGCCCAGAGTCACTCAGTGAGCTTCATGGCTGAGTGGGGACTAGAACCCGGATCTCCAGAGTCCCAGTCTAACACTAACCACTAGGCCACACTGGGTCTTGATGATGATGATGATGATGATGATGATGATGATGATGGTGGTGGTGGTGGTGGTGGTGGTGGTGGTGATTCTAGAATAGGAATGTGCAGCACTGATTTGGATTGGGACCACCATACACAGGAGGGGAGAATTAAACCTTCCTTCACATACTGAGTTTCCCCCCCAAATTGTCCCTGTCAAGGGGGCAGGGGTGTTAAAAAAGAAACATCTTCATTTACTCTAGAGTAAAAAAAGATCCTGGAGTACATAATTAATGTAACGTGGGGTTTAACCCTGAGCTGCTTGATTTATGGATGTTGATTTTTGTGCCTGATTCTAACCCTGTTTGGGCATTCAGCCACCACACGCTTCCTATCCCGTGAGGGGAAGAGCGGTGCCGTGCTCGCTGCGCACCCCTGGGTCACGACCCTGAGAGCTAGGCCCTGATCCCTTCCATGTGTTTATTTTATGTATTTACTATATTTATATCCCGCCTTTTTTCCTGCAAGGAACTCTAGGCAGTGTACATAATCCTCCTCTCCATTTTATCTTCACAACAACCCTGTGAGGTAGGTTAGGCTGAGAGTCCGTGACTGGCCCAAAGTCACCCAGGGAGCTTCATGGCCGAGTGGGGACTCGAACCCGGTTCTCCCGAGTCACAGTCCAACACGCTAACCACTACGCCACACTGTATCTCCGTGTGGGAGGCGGAAGATCTGTGAGCCCCCTGCATGCATAGAACAGGCTCCTTGTTTAAGACTTTTCCCCCTCCCAACACCTGGAAGGGGGAAGTCCAGGCCATTGGGGACACAACTGAGAGGAGGAGGTGGCAAGCAAAGATGCCCTCTCTCTCCCCATCATGGGACAGGAATCGTGTGAGGGTTGGATGCCCGAATAGGGCTTCTGTATTTTTTTTATTTTTTTCCAAAGTAAGTGGACCAAACCGGTCTCTGGCTTGGAAAGCTGAAGGTTTCACGTCTCGAGTGTTGACTTCTGGGGTCATGAAAAAACCCCACCCTCTGTACTTTGTCTCCCCTTCTTCCCTCTTGGGTATGAAAGGGCTAGTCTGGCAAAGAGACTGAGCTACAACTCGCAGGTCCCTGGTTCCCACCTTGCCTCTGCCCCAGACTCACTCAGGCGGCCTTAGGCAGGGGTGGGCAGAAGCCTTTCCCAGAAGCCCTTGCCAGCATGGCCAACGGTCAGGAATGTTGGGAGTAGTAGCCCAAAACATCTGGAGGTTAGGAAAGGCTGACGTGACATGTACCCTACTGCGGGGATGGGCAGAAGGTAGATCTCCAGATGTTTGGGGACTTCCAACTCCCAGGAGCCACTGCTAGCATAGCCAACGGTCAAGAATGTGCCTGGACTCGTAGTCAAAACATCTGGAGGTTAGGAAAGGCTGACGTGTCATGTACTGTACTGCAGGGGTGGGCAGAAGGTAGATCCCCAGATGTTTGGGGACTTTGACTCCCAGAAGCCCTTGCCAGCATGGCCAATTTTCAGGAATGCTGGGAATTGTAGCCCAAAACATCTGGAGGTTGGGAAAGGCTGACATGACAGTCAAGAATGCTGGGAATTGATGTCCAAAACATCTGGAGATCTACTTTCTGCCCACCCCTGGTCTTAGGTATGCCTCCCTCCTGCTCTCTCTCTCCCTCTCTCTCTCTCTGCCGCCCCATCTGCGTCGTGGAGATCATAATAATTGCGGCTCACTTCCAAGGGTCCTGAAGACTATTGCTAGAATGTGCATGAAGTACTTTGAAGGCTGTGAAGTGCTGCATTGGTATAAAGTATTGTGGACTCAGGGCTTGCACCAGCAGCTAGAAAAGGAGTAGACAACACACAGTTCAGACCCCTGCCTGAAACCCGGGAGAGCAGCTGCTGCCAGTCAGTGTCAACAAGATTGCTAGAGGTGTGTTCCTGGGGCAGTTGCTGAGGGCCTCTTCAATTTTTTTTGTCCTCTATTCCAACCTGCTTTTCCTGTTTCCCAGAATGCCCCTGATGTATCACTGGGGCATTCTGGGATATTAAAATGGCATCTATAGTCCCCGTCGTTCCATGCTGCAGCCGCCACCCCATACGCCTACCTGGGTCCACTGACGCAGAAGGGTGGGGGCGCCAGTGAGTACTTTGCCGCTGGCCCCCTCAGACCTGGATCTGGCACAGCACGGACCGCTGAACCTCAATAGGATCTTGGTAGGAAGCCCCCCCCCCCCCCGCTTATTCAAGTTCCCTTGGGTTAAATGCAGCTGAGGAGATAGTCCCTGAGGTCAGTTTGTACGGTGGGATAATCTGTCCAATAGCCCCCTACCTCACTTTAGATGGTGGGGGCACCCAGAGGAAAACAACACCCCACCCACCCAAAGATCTTAATAAACAGGAACAAAGCGAGACAGGAGGTGCTGCAATCACTCCAGTCCTAAGTCATAAAAGGGCTTTTAAAGGTCAAAACCAGCACTTTGCCTATTAAGAATGCAGCCACGGGAAGTGGCACACAGAGCCGCATATTTGTGCATTATTTGATTTAATCGGTGTTTTGCCTCTGTGTAGCATTGCACGCTCACCTGGCACAGGTGCCTGTGGCACCTCTGTTTTCTTCAGGACGGGGAGGGCAGAAAGAAAGAGCCAGCTCAGTCATTCTTTTGCTTCCTCCAGCTCCTCTGAATGGATGGCATCCTGGAGAATACCTGCGGAGGTAGAAGGTTGCTGCACCTTTAAAAAAGAAAAGGATTTTTGTAGAGTCTGAAAAGGTGCAGAAACTGGCCGCCCAAATGCTCCAGAACCTGGAGCAACTCCCCTACGAGGAAAAAGGTTCAAACATCTGGGACTGTTTAGCTTAGAAAAAAGGCGAATGGAGGGATGTTATAGAGGTGTTCAAAATTTATCATTTTTTGCCCTCATAATTCTAGAACCCAAAGGGGTCATCCCATGAAGCTGATTGGTGGGAGATACAGGACAGATAAAAGGATGGCCTTCTTCACACAGCGCAGATTTAAACTATGGAATTCATTTCCACAGGATGTGGTGATGGCCACCAATTTGGAGGGCTTCAAAAGGGGATTGGACAAATTCATGGAGAAGAAGGCTATCAGTGGCTACTAGTCCTGATTGGCTCTACGCTACCTCCAGGATCAGAGGCAGTATGCCTATGTACCCCAGTTGCTCGGGAACATGGGCAGGAGGGTGCTGTTGCACTCATGTCCTACTTGTGGGATCCCGTGGGCAGCTGGTCGGCCACTGTGTGCACAGAATACTGGACTAGATGGACCCTTGGTCTGATCCAGCAGGGCTCTTCTGACGTTCTTATGTTCAAAATTATGCATGGTGTGCAGAACATTGAGATGGAGACTTTCTTCTGCCTCTCATAATACTAGAACCCAATGGGGTCATCCTATGAAGCTGATGGGTGGGAGATTCGGGATGGATAAAAGGAAGGACTTCTTCACACAGCACAGAGTTAAACTATGGAATCCACTTCCGCAAGATGTAGTGATGGACAGCGGTTTGGATGGCTTTAAAAGGAGATTAGACAAATTCATGGAGGATAAAGTTATCAATGGCTACTAGCCCTGATGGCTATATGCTACCTCCAGTATCGGAGGCAGTATGCCTCAGTATACCAGTTGCTGGAGAACACCAGCAGGAGGGAGGGTGCTATTTCACTCGTGTCCTACTTTTGGGCTTCCCACAGACATCTGGTTGGCCGCTGCAGTAGATAGGCCTTTGGTCTGATTCAACATGGCTCTTCTTGAGGGTACAATCCTGTGCATGTTTAGACAGAAAAAAGGCCTACAACTCCCAGTGTGAAGTTGTAGGCCTTTTTTCTGTCTAAACATGCACAGGATTGCACCCTAAGGTGTTTTTCTAGAGAACAGCATAGGGGTGTCTTCTACACTCTTGAAGGAGACATAACATAATGCTCTCTGCTCTCCTCAAACTGGCTCCCTCTTCCAGCTGTTTAGCTTTAAATCACAGGGAGGAATTGCCTCGCCCCCCCACCTACACACACACACACACACGTATTTTAATATAATTAATTTTCCTGCCCGGATCCTTTGGCAAATGGCCCACAAGGCACGCCTTCGAGGAGCTCGTCAGCGTCACGTTGCTTGGCTGACTCTTCCCACAGCCCTGTAACGAGTCTATCTGAAGTTTTGCCCCAATGACCAGTTTGTGGGGCCGGAGAGAGAGATTTAGGAGAAATGCAACCTTTTCTCTGCTTCCACAATCCAATTAACATCCAAGGTCAAACTGTTCAACTTCTCAGGCTTGGTGGGGGAGAGCAGATGTCTGGATTTTATTTTGTTTGTCCTTTAAACAAAAAACTATACTTTATGTTTTCTTCCTCGGGGGGGGGCAACTATTATTATCCCTGTTTATTTATGTATGTATTATATTTATTGAACACCTCAGAAAATGAGTTAAGTAGGCCTTGTACAGATTAATTAAAAAGATAATACAAGGATGTCAGAATAAATCAAATCCAGTACGGGATAAATACCCAAATAGATGCATGCCAGCACAGCATAGTAAAATACAATATGGATTACAAAAGCTAAACCTGTTGAATTGACAGTCCTTTTTTATACCTCCAGATATCTTCTTGGGAGGAGGTAAGGTTTATGTATTAACAAGCCAGTTGCTTCTCTTTTAAAAAAAATCCCCCCACCCCTTCAGCTAGTCTTCAGCAATCATTCCCTCTACTAGCAATGTGGAGGGGTGAGTGCCAGTCTTTGGCTGCATTTGCATATAATGCTAAGCCACGGTTTGTAAACCATGGTTTGCTGCTTTTGCCATGAATTGTCTTGCAGGCGAGTAAACAAATGTCAGCTTGCTTTCCCTATTTCTGGTTTGTTTCTCTCCCATCCATTTTGCCAACCTTCAAAGCGGTTTCGTTGCTGCTCTTGCCGGGCACTTCTGGTTCAGGGTGGATAGCAACACAAAGGAAGGGATAAGTCACGGTTCTGGGTGGCTTATGTCACGTCAAGCCATGGTTTAAACAAGCTGGACTTTATAAGCCAACAATAAACCATGGCTTCTATTTGTGGCTTGTAGCTGGTTAACAAACCATGATTTGTTTGTGGGGTTGGGTTCAGACATAACAACAAGCCAGATTTTAACAAGCCATAGCCTAGTGCAGTGATGGTGAACCTATGGCACGGGTGCCACAGCTGGCACTCAGGGACCTCTCTGTGGGCACTTGAGCCATTGTTCACCAGATCACGAAAAGACCGTCCCCTTCTGCAAAACACTAATGATTTTGTTCTTTCTCACAGTGTGGAACAGAATGATTTTATTCTAGAATTCCTGTTGCAGAATTCTTTTCTACTTTGTTATCACATTTAAAAGATTTTGAAGAATGATGCACAGAGCATGGCTTGGATGTAAAGCCCTAACAGTTGACCTGAGTGCTGCATGTGTTGCTCTCAAACTAACGGAGTATGAGCCAAGGTTTGACAAATTATCAGCATGCATGCAATAGCAAAAATCACATTAATTGTGCAAAAGCATGCCCAATGCAAACTTTTACCTAATGCAGTGTTTGCAGTCCAAGACATAAAGTGTTTAAAATGTGTTATGTGTACAATGTAGTACTATAATAATTTTTGGAGTTGATTTCTTTTTCAACAAAAAACTGTTTGTATCATTGAAAGCTCTGTTATTGTGTTTTTCTTTTAAGACAAAAGATGTTAATTAGTTCGGACAACTGTATGAGTTGTTTTTCTAAAACTAAAACCTCGGTATTCAGGTTTAATTGCAGTGTTGGCACTTTGAAATAAATAAGTTGGTTTTGTGTTGCAGTTTGGGCACTCGGGCTCAAAAAGGTTCGCCATCACTGGCCTAGTGTAATGTGCAAACCAGGCCTTTATGTAGCCCAAACAGTGGTAGAGCACCTGCTTTTCATGCAGAAGTCTCACGTTTAATCCCCAGCATCACCAGGTACCTGATCCCTTTTAACTGGAGATGCCAGTGGTGCTCTACCACTGAGCTATGACAGCGTATGCAAAAGGTTCCCAAGTTCGATCCCGGCATCTCCTTTGGTGGGCAGTCCAAACCCTCTTGGATGTGAGAGTCAGAAAAACAAACCTTTCAAGTTTCAACCGACCTTTCTCTCTTCTTGAGAAACTAATCACTATAGTCATGGTTATTAGCTACAGTAGCCGAATGGGGCCTCCATTGTCAAAGTCAGACTACCTTCAAGTAGAGGACAAAGCGGGGAAAGCCTTTTGGTGCATGCAGAGACACTTGACTAGCTGTTATTGGGAACCCGGTCTGATCCAGAAAGGCAGCCCTTCCATTAGCGTGGCTCCATGTTTATTTTTTTGCATTACATGGCGGCTGGTGGGTGACACCTGTGTCAGTGGGGCTCCTTATCCGTTGCAGCTTTTATTCCAAGCTTTATAGGAGCTGCCCATGGTGCTCTGTGGCGGCAACCCTATTTTGGGGGTGGAGTACAGCACCCTTAAAGCTCAGCATAAAAGCTGCAATTGATAAGGGCCCCCCACCGACACAAGGGTCACCAGCCTCACCTGTTTGAAGTTCAGTGGCATTCTAAATGGATGGATTTCGTTGGGAAGGGAGACGGTTGCTTAGCAAAGAGTTTGAGAAGGATATTCTAAGTACTCCTGCTGTTTTCAGTGAAACCAGGAATATGTTTAAACCTCTTCATACGGAGAATATGGAGAAGGGAGTTCTTAAAACACCGTCTTCTGTGTTAAAGGCACAATAAACAGGTCTATAAAAACCGGACTGCTCCGTAAAACCAAAGTGCAGAACAAGTAATAACAGTCTGATTACTTACCAGAAAACCCAGCGGCAACCCAACCCTTCCCCCTCCTGGCTCTGCGTTTCTTTTAGAAGGAAACTTTGAACATCTCTGCCTTTGGCACCTATTACGCAATTATGCAGATCCCTTGGATTTCATTTTGCTGTATTTTTGGGGGGGTGGGGGAGCGGGGGGAGATATTGAGATGGCTCAGGGCAATGAAAGTTGAGGGGTGCATGAGGGTTCCTCTAGGCAGGTGTTTGCAATCCTTAAAAGTGCCGCTCCATAAAAAGCACGGAGGCAGTGTTACAATTAGACAGCTTGAGAGCTAAGACAGTCCCTTTCAGGGCGCAATCCTATGCATGTTTGGAGAGGAAAAAAAGCCCTGCAACTCCCAGCATGCCCCAGCCTAGCCATTCTGGCTGGGGCATGCTGGGAGTTGTAGGGCTTTTTTCTGTCTACACATGCATGGGATCGCGCCACTAATGACATACACTAGATTTTTCTGATTTCTAAAAACAAACCAACAGGGAAGCAATTCTTTTTGCAGCACAGACCTTGATCTCAGCCATGGGACTCTGGATGCTGCTCCTTTTTAATTGAAAGGAGGCTAATTAAGGCTCTCTAACCAGCCAGGCTTAGCTTGCCTGGTAGGTTCTCTCCATTACGTGGGACTCTTTCCTTTGCTGGTTGTTGTGGATCTCTTTCTTTCTCTCTCCCTCTCTCTCTTTTCCCCTGTCCTGCTTTGAGGAGTAACTGCCTAGCATTCATTTACTTTTTGGGAGGGTGACCCCTTGCACACTGCAAAAAAAGCAGAGCACAAAAGGGGGCATTGCCTAAAATTTGCATGTGCTAATTTAGAGGTATATGTGCAATTTTAAAAAATAATTTCCATACTGTAAATAGAAATTCAGTACATCTCACCCTAGTGGGAAGATTGTGACCAGGTGACTGGCATGTCCGCTGCTCAGTCTGCTGTCCGGGTTCTGCTAAGTGTGGCTGCGTGACTTCCAAACTTCTGCTTTCCCTTCTTGCTTTATGTATGTCTTACTTTTCTATCCCACCTTTTCCTCCAAGGTGGCATACACAATCATCCTCCTCCTCTCCATTTGCTCCTCACAACAGCCCTGTGAGGTCGGTTAGGCTGAGAGACTCAGTGACTGGCCCAAAAGCACCCACTGAGCTCCATGGCCAAGTGGGGATTAGAACCCGGGTCTCCCCAGTCCAACGCTCCAACCACTAGGCCACGCTGCCTCTCAATGCCCCTGGACGAGAGCTGTTGGGGAGCAACAGCAAAGCAGGGATGCTGACTTCGTGTCCTGCTTGTGGGCTTCCCAGGGGGGGTATGTTTGGCCACGATGGGAAGCAGGATGCTGGCCAAGGTGGGCTTTCAGTCCGATCCAGCAGGACCCTCCTTATGTTCACTTACCATGCAAAGAGGCCTCCCTTCTTCCCAGGGAATCCTCGGTACTGCGCTCCTACGGCAAGGGTTGGGGGGGCAGAGGATTTTCAGCCCCCTCCAAATCCAAGGATTCTTTAGTGGGGCCATTCCAACCTTGCCCCGCCCCCGATGTGTTTCAACTGCAAGCCCCATCATCCCCGATAGTCAGGGAGTTTGAAATCCGACTACACCACACGGGCTCTCTTCTTACGGTTCTTTATTTTTAAACCGGATTTGGCCTGGACAGTATAGGATGCCTTCCAGTAGAGGACTGTCCTGTATAAAGTCAGGACATCTCTAGGGCGGCCAGGTGTCCTACTTTGCAGAGGACAGTCCTCTATTTTGGAGAGCTGGCAGAGGAGACTCCTCCGTTTGAAGGTGTCCAGTCCCAGTCCGGTTTAAAGCCAAAGACGGGAGGGCAGAGCAGGGTCCTTGAAGTTTCCCATCCACAGTCCGCGGCACCTGGACAGCCGACTGAGCGGCCGGCACACAGCTCACCTGGCCACTGTCTTCCCCACTACGGTGAGATGTCTTGCAGTTCTGTTTAAATAAGAGTTGATATTTCTAAATTTGCATTTATACCTGTAAATTAGTGTATGCAAATGTAATGCGGATTGGAGCCCTCTTTTGTCCTCTTTTTGGGTGATGTGTTTCCTCTTTTTTCTGTGGCGGCAGCAGCAACAGCCCTGCAGGAACAAAAGCCTCCCACGGGCCTGGGTGTGTGGGAAGCCGGCCCTTGCAGCAGCTGGGAATGGCCTAGTCATGTCAACTGTACAGCAGGAAGCCTGGAGATGCACGGGAGACAGGAAGGTGCAGGAGGCAGGCAGGACTGTATATCCATATTGAGCAGCTAAGTCATTTCCCCCGTTTTTACTCTAGAGTAGGCACAGTGCCCCCCCCTCCCACTTGTGCTACCTTTCGTCTGACTCAGCATGGCTCTTCTTTTTCTCATCAATGCTACCACTTGCTTGCTTGGCAGGCAGAGAGCCAGGGAGCAGGGAGGCCGTGGCATCTGCTGCTCCTCCTTCTCACTGCCACCGTTGTCTGGCCCAGAGCAAGAGGCAGGTGAACCAGCAGGTTGCAATGGGGGAAGAGGAGCAACTCCAGGTGGCTTTTTTTAGTGGGCCCCTATGGGGGAGTGGGTCCTCGGCAGGTGCCCAACCATGCCTACCCTGCATGCTGGCCCTTTAGCTGCTGGTGGCTCAGTTTTATTTATTTATTTATGATATTTATACCCTGCCTTTTTTCCTGAAAGGAACCCAAGGCGGTTTACATAATCCTCCTCCTCCTCCTCCTCTCTACTTTATCCTCACAACAACCCTGTGAGGTAGGTTAGGCTGAGAGTCCGTGACTGGCCCAAAGTCACCCAGTGAGTTTCATGGCCGAGCGGGGACTAGAACCCGGATCTCCGGCGTCCCAGTCCAACACTCTAACCACTATGCCACACTGGCTCTCAAGATGTTGCTTATAATGCATGATGCTCCAGATGCCTTCGGCTCTGCCTTCCTTGGAGTTGCAGCTGCCTTCTCCTTTCTGCTTGATCCCTACAGGATTGCTTAGTTCAGGAACGGCTGACTGGAATTTCAAAGCATTTTGCCTGCTCCCCTCCTGTGGTAGCCCACCCCAATTTTAATCCAGGCACGGGGTTAAAACTGTACTCGTAAATTCACTTGGAAGAAAAAGTGTGTTCCTAGGGAGCTGCTGCAATTACTGCATGGTAAAGGCGATGCCTCAGTCCATCTAGCTCATTCTTGTCTGCACTGACTGGTAGCTGTTCTCTTGTGTTTTTCAGACTGGGGATTTTCCCAGCCCTACCTGGAGAGCTGGGGAATTAACCTAGGACCTTCTGCGTGCAAAACAGGTGCTCTACCACTGAGCCCAAAGTTCAACAGGGGTGAATGCAGGAGTGAAAGAGCAAGCAGTTCTGCACAGTCTGATCACCACTCTTCTTCAGGGCGTGCTTCAATGTGACTTCTCTCTGATGTGGATGGAATTTGCCCATACTCAGAGAAACCATGGTTTGTTAGCGTGGCTGGGTTCAGACAACACGATAACCCACACTCAATGGGTTGAGTGTGGTTGTTGTTGAAATGTGGGTTATTGTATTGTCTGAACCCAGTCGTGCTAACAAACCATGGTTTGTCAACCACAAACAACCCACAGTTCACAACCCAGCAACAAACCATGGGTTATCTTTGTGGGTTGTTCGTGGTTAACAAACCATGGTTTGTTAGCGTGGCTGGGCTCAGACAACACGATAACCCACGTTTTAACGGCAACCCATTGAAGCCAGTGTGGTGTAGTGGTTAGAGTGTTGGCCTGGGACTCGGGAGATCTGGGTTCGAGTCCCCACTTGGCCATGGAGCTCAGTGGGTGACTTTGGGCCAGTCACGGACTCTCAGCCTAACCTACTTCACAGGGTTGTTGTGAGGACAAAATTGAGAAGATGAGGAAGAGGATTATGTAAGCCGCCTTGGGTTCCTTGCAGGAAGAAAGGCAGGATAGAAACATAATAGATAGATAGATAAAACCCACTGGTTCAGAAAAAACCCACAATCAACCCTTGATTGTGGGTTATCATGTTGTCTGAACCCAGTCACTATGAGTCTGGGTATATCATTTCCATTGGACCACTCTAGAACATAGGAAGCTGCCTTATGCTGAGTCAGACCATTGGTCCATCTAGCCCAGTATTGTTGACACTGATTGGTAGCAGCTCTCCAGGGTTTCAGGCAGGATTCTTTCCTAGCCCTACCTGGAGAGGCCGGGGATCGAACCGGGGACCTTCTGCCTGCAAAGCATGTGCTCTATCACACTATGCTGTGGCCCCTCCCTCTGTCATGCATGTTGTGGAAAAGCATAGGAAGCAGGCTTATACTGAGTGAGAGCCTTGGTCCATCAAGCTTAGTATTGTCTTTATGCTGACTGGCAGTGGATATCCAGGGTTTCAGAAAGGGGTCTTTTCCCATGTCTAGCTGGGGATTGAACTGGGACCTTCTGCATTCAAAACAGGTGCTCTACCCTGTAGTTCAGCTCAGTACAGTACAGTTCATGGACGATAGAGCTATCAACGGCTACTAGTCATGATGTATATAGATTTATATTACCAAGGCTGACATCAAGGGTAGGCATTGTCAGGGGCCCAACTCTAGGGGGCTCTTGTCATTGGGCCCCTGCTGGGTTGTGGGCCCTCATCAGGTACCCGACCATGCCGGCCCTTGACACTGGCCCTGCACTGAGCTATACTCCCTATTTTTTTCTTTTTTTAATTATTTATTTAAACTTTTTCAAACAATATATAAAACAACTAAAAAAATAACATACATACAACTTATATAGTGCTCCCATCACCACGGAACCAAAGGATACTTTCTATCTCTATAATCCATTATTATTCATCAGAACAAACAACTTTCTCGGCCAGCCAGATGGGCGATTAACAAATATAATAAAATTAAATAAATAAATTATTGATAACGATGCTAATTTTGGGCAGACCTCTAAATTAATACCAATAATTTCTGATATTTCTACAAAATTTCCCCCCCAAAATTCCAGTACGCTTTTACAACTCCACCACATATGAGCATAGGTGCCTAGCTCCTGGCACCCCGTCCAACACAATGCTGAACAGTTGCTGTCTATTCGATTTAATCTCACCGGAGTCAGATACCATCTCCAAATAAGTTTATAAAAGTTCTCTTTTATCCTTATTGACATATTTTTCAATATTCTTCTTTCCCATATATTTTTCCACCCTTCATTCGAAATCTCATCCTCAAATTCCTTATCCCAAACTATCTTAAGATTGTCATTTTGTTCTTCACCTTTTTGTATCATTGTATATATCTCCTTTGTTATCCCTCTTGATGAAGTATTCCCATCTACAAGTTCTCTGGACAAAGCCCTCTTTTCAAAACCAGTTAATTCCCTTTCATGCTCTATTTTCCTCTTCCATTTCTTTGACCACTGATCCAATTGCATTAAATTTAACCAGGAAGTTCTTCTTAAACCAACCATTTCAATTATTTGTTGCCTAGTCTCCATTTTTCCCACCCAATCCATTAATTTGATTACCTTCCCCCCCCCCCGAATATACCTTCCAGATGTCTTACGTTTTCAGGGAAATCCTCCATAGTCACCACTGGAGTTAACGGGGATATCTCCGGTATAAATATTTTCCTTGTACTATTCCAAATCTCTAACATAGTTTTTAAAAAGGGATTTTCCAATCTTTTTATCATATTAATATTTTTCTTTACAAATACAGTAATATATTCTCAACCCTATTCCTTAATTCTTGTACCTCTAACTCCATTCACATATTGGCTTTCTTAGCTATAATATCCATTATATATCTTAGTTGATTGGTTGTGTAATACCACTTTATATTAGGAAGGCCAAGTCTGCCTACTTTTTGCTCTTTATACCACATGATTTTAATAATCCTCGGTTTCTTTCCCCCATTACAATAATTATTAATTATTGCTTGCCAATCTTTAATTTCTTTCTCTGGTACCCTTATTGGTATCATTCTAAATAAAAAAAATATCTTAGGTAAAATCTTCAACAATTTAATGGTATTGAGTAAATTAATTACAAAGGAAGGAATGGTTGATGTGTGGAGAGGGGTAAGAGGTGAAGAAAGAAAATATATGTATTACTCAGCAGCCTCAGAGAATTTTTCTAGGATATATTACATTTTCGTGTCCAGGATCTCGATTTCTAGGGTCCTGGACACAGGGATAGGGATTATAAAGGTGTTAGATCATGCTTTGGTTAATATGGATATTAAGATTAACAAGGATTACAGAGGAGCCAAAAGATGGAGGCCGAGTACTAGTATTTTGCAATATAAACATATAGAGAAGGAAATGAGGGAAACCTGGCAATTTAATTTTACAGGAGATTGCAGTGAACCTGTAATTTGGGACACTATGAAATGTGTTATGAGAGGATTGGGATTAAGAGAGGAAGTTAATTTACTAAAACAACAAGAACCTTTTAATAAAAGATTAGAAGGGGAGATTAGGGAATTAGAAGAAATATATCTAAAGAATAGGGATAAGAGAGTTCTTTATTTTATTTATTTGTTATATTTATACCCCACCTTTTTTCCTGAAAGGAACCCAAGGCGGCTTACATAATCCTCCTCCTCTCCATTTTATCCTCACAACAACCCTGTGAGGTAGGTTAGACTGAGAGTCAGTGACTGGCCCAAAGTCACCCAGTGAGTTTCATGGCCGAGTGGGAACTAGAACACGGATCTCCTGAGTCCCAGTCCTACACTCTATCATCATCATCAGGCGATCACTCGTGACCGAGTAAGATTGTCTTCCAGGATAAAAATTTACAAAAAGAAAATTTTAAAAGGAGGAAATTCTAAAGAAAATTGTGTAGACTCTAGCGATGGGTCCGTAAGTGACTGTGGAGGCCAATTCTAGATCCACACAGCTTCCCACAGTGAGGACACAGGTTACCAGATGGAAGATGGTCCTGTAAAGGATTCGTTTGACGTGCTTTTTGCTTAGCACGTTTCTCCCTTTCACCTTGCACTCGGGCAACACTCTAACCACTACGCCACACTGCGCACACTGTAGAATTACAAGCTAAAAGGAAGGAATTTGAGAATAAAGATATAAAGTACAAAGGAACTTGATTTATATGGAAAGGGAGTTTTTTGAGAATAGTAATAGAAATTCTAAAATGTTAGCTGGATCAGCACAAATAAAAAAAGAAAAAAGTTTAATTGGAGCGATTAAAGATAACCTACCTACCTAACCTACCTCACAGGATTGTTGTGAGGATAAAATGGAGAGGCGGAGGACTATGTAAGCCGCCTTGGGTTCCTTGCAGGAAAAAAGGCGGGGTATAAATGTAATAAATAAATAAATGGGGTAAGGAATATATTCCCTATTTCTAATGACCCTGCCAGATCAAAACCTGGGTCCAGCATTCTTTCCAAACAGCGGCCAGCCAGCTGCCCACAGGATCCCACAAGCAGGACATGAGTACAACAGCACCCTCCTGCCCATGTTCCCCAGCAACTGGTGTACATAGGCACACTGCTTCTGATCCTGGAGGGAGCACATAGGGTGCAGAACTGCCTTGCTGCTGCACTCAGCCGCTTCTCTCCTTCCTCTTCCTCCTCCTCCTCTTACAGAAACATAGTAAGCAAACATCAGTCCTGTGTTTTTTTCCCACTGAGGCCTTCAGCATTTGGGGTGTACAAGAAGTCCTGCGCTGCACCCCAAACTTCAGAAGGAGAAGACTACAGCAGCTGCTGTCCCTTTTCCTTTCTCTCCTTCTTGCCTTCCCTGCCTTGGGGGATTCTCCTCGCTGTCTCCGAAACCAGCCGCCCTGAATTCCTTTCGCTGGGAGTCATCTTTCCCTTTTAAGCCAGGGCTGCTTTGCATTAATTTATTTCTGAGTTTGTCAGACGTGCTCGATATCGAAAAGCAAGAGGCGCCGGGGGGCTGAAAACGCTGCCTGGACGATGCACACCATCCGTGGCGTTGCTGGGCGCTTCCAAGATTGGGGACGCAGGCCCCATGAGACACAAATGTGTATATATATGCTCATTCATATCCCTATCTGCAAATTTAGAAGGAATCATTAGGATTTATTTAAATGTAACAGGAGGCAAAGCCAGCAACTTAATCACTCTGCAAACCATCTCAAATAAAATAAATTCTTCAATTAAGTTGCACCCTGACCCAAATCATCCCAAACCAATCATCATCATCATCATCATCAGGCGATCACTCGTGACCGAGTAAGATTGTCTTCCGGGATAAAAGGAGGAAATTCTAAAGAAGATTGTGTAGACTCTAGCGATGGGTCCGTAAGTGACTGTGGAGGCCAATTCTAGATCCACACAGCTTCCCACAGTGAGGACACAGGTTACCAGATAGAAGATGGTCTTGTAAAGGATTCATTTGACGTGGTTTTCGCTTAGCACGTTTCTCCCTTTCACCTTGCACTCGGGCTTCTTGCAGGAGAAACAATTTGGGTAGGTGGGTGTTGCAACATGTGGGAAGGGCAGAGTTAGTCCTTCCTTCCTAAGCTGTAACCCTCCTTGAAAGTTTCCCCCTGCATGGCAATTAGCTAAGCAGTATAGTGCCAGTGTGGCATAGTGGTGAGAGTGTTGGACTGGGACTCAGGAGATCCGGGTTCTAGTCCCCACTCAGCCATGAAGCTCACTGGGTGACTTTGGGCCAGTCACTCACTCTCAGCCTCACCTACCTCACAGGGTTGTTGTGAGGATAAAATGGAGAGGAGGAGGAGGATTATGTAAGCTGCCTTGAGTTCCTTGCATGAAAAAAGGCAGGATATAAATGTAATAAGGAAAAAATAAAATTTATTAACTTTCTATACCACGCCATAGCCGAAGCTCTCTGAGCCATTCACAAAAATTAAAAAATTAACATACAACATAAGAGGGGGGGGCTGTGGACTGGGGGGGCTGCCCCCCAATTTTCTCTGCCTCCCAATTTTTTTAAAAACAAATAATTAAAAAGTTTACAGGTTTTTAAAATATATTTATTTATTTATTTATTTATTGAGAGCCAGTGCAGCGTAGTGGTTAGAGTGTTGGACTGGGACTCAGGTTCGAATCCCCACTCAGCCATGAAGCTCACTGGGTGACTTTGGGCCAGTCACGGACTCTCAGCCTAACCTACCTCACAGGGTTGTTGTGAGGATAAGATGGAGAAGGGGAGGATTATTATTATTATTATTATTATTTTATTTCTATACCACCCAATAGCTGAAGCTCTCTGGGCGGTTTATAACAATTAAAAAACACAATATAAAACACACAATAAAACATTATAAAAAATTAAAAAACCAAATTTAACATAACACAGCTAAAAACCAGTTAATACAATGTGAGCTGCCTTGGGTTCCTTGCAGGAAAAAAGGCGGGATATAAATATAATAAATAAATACATTAAGCTAAGGAAAAAGCCTTCCATTGACACCGATGGGCACTCAGGGCTTTGGGGAATAGGGGCACTGGGAAAATAGATTTGGGGCTAGGACTCTGTTGGCTCAGGCCTAGCAATGCCCCATTCTTCTTAGTGCTTTACATGCACCTGAGAACCCCAGACATTGGAAGAAGAAGAGGAAGAAAAAAGGTGCTGGGGCTAAGGCTTGGTGGTGAGGCCTGGTTCAAATGTAGAATGACACACACGTGACAAATTTTCCATCTAGCGTGTCATCTCCAGAAACGGCTGTTACTTCAGGCAAGGTCAGGCAGTGGATTTTGAGCATCTGTTAAGGGCAACACATAGGGCACAAAATGCCAGGATTTTCTTCTGCCCACTGGAAGAAAAGAAAAGAAAAGCAGTGTTGGTGTTCTATTGGTTAGAGTGCTGGAATTAGACTGCAGATGATTGGGTTCAGGGAGGGTGCTGGCCCACAGGAGGGGGGGGGGAATGCACAAATTTGCATATGCTAATTTACACATGCTCCAAGTCTCTCTGTGTGTTTCCTTAAAGGACCCTGTCTTCTAAGGACACCCCTATTTGTAAAAAGGGATGTATGGATAGGGGAGACGAGGGCATTTGATGTCGGGGGGGGGGGAAACTCAGGCAGAAAGATTCAAAAGGGGGGGAGCTGGAGGGGAAGCACATGTGGGCAAAAAGCCAGCTAATCCAGGGGGATCTGATGCCACAGAGATCCTCAGGGCCCCTGGACCTTTCTTTCAGCAAGGGCCCCTGGACCTTTCTTTCAGCAAGGGCCCCTGGACAGGACGGTGGTGGGGCAGATGGCCTCCCAGAGATTCGGGGCTCCAGCCCTAGTGGGTTGCCCCCTAACACCACCTCTGCTTGGGTTCAAATTCCAGCTCAGCCCCAAAGCTTACTGGATGATCGGGTGGCCACTTATACACTGCCCAAAAAGAAGGAGAAAGCATGAAATGTGCACATGATAATTTATATACATAGATGCAAATTTAGAAGTGACTATAACTTAAATAGAAATAGAATACTGTGACCAGGTTATCTGAGGCTGGGGACTCCTATTTCGGTGGCCCTCGCTCGTAGTCCACTGCAGGCTTTATTTGGAGCTTTATATGAGCTATCCACAGTGCTGTACTCCATCCCCAAAATAGGTTCACCACCATGGAGCACCAGGGATAACTCCTGTAAAGCTCCAAATAAAAGCTGGAATGGATTGGGAGCCCCACCGCAGTAGGAGTCACCACCAGCCTCCACTGTCTACTGAGTCCGCTGTCCAGGTGCTGCTAACTTTGGACGGGCAACTTGGCGCTCCCTCCTTACTTAGTGTCCCTTCTCTTTAATCCAGATTTGGACTGGACAGCTCACAAGCATTTCAAAGAAATTGTGAAATCCATAGGATTCATAGGATCCATAGGATCATAGAGTTGGAAGGGGCCTATGAGGCTATCAAGTCCAACCCCCTGCTCAGTGCAGGAAACTAGAGGAGGGGTCTCCCATCCACGTAATGACCAGGCCTGACCCTGCTTAGCTTTCCACACTCAGACAAGCTGAGACAGCGTGAGCCACAGGCCTGGTAATTGCTGAAGTACAGTTCATCAAGAGATTCAGCTCTGTTGCCCGTGGTTTGAATAAGGACAAAAGGGTTTTTTTGGTTGTGGTTTTTAATCACACTGCATCTGTTAATTGGCTCACCCTTGCAAGGATGTCTGTGCTATCACCCAACAACTTTTGTGAATTGTAACTGTTAAAGTGTTCAACACTGTCTGTACTTTTTGCATTTCGGTTAAGAACATAAGAAGAGCCCTGCCGGATCAGACCAAGGGTCCATCTAGTCCAGCGTTCTGTTCACACAGTGGCCAACCAGCTGCCCGCGGGATCCCACAAGCAGGACATGAGTGCAACAGCACCCTCCCGCCCATGTTCCCCAGCAACTGGTACACAGGCACACTGCCTCTGATACTGGAGGAAGCATATAGCCAATTAGTACTAGTAGCCATTGATAGCCTTCTCTGCCCTTAATTTGTCCAATCCCCTTTTAAAGCTGTCCAAATTGGTACATCTTGTGGAAACAACACAATTTCCTCTGACAACACGGTTTACATGCCCCCACCCCAATCCCAGCTTGTGTATATGAATGCTTATACAGCCATGCCTTGGATTGAGAGCATAATTCGTTCCGGAAATGTGCTTGTAATCCAAAACACTCTTGTATCAAAACGAAATCCCCCCAAAAAAATTTGTACAGAGATTTTTAATTTAAGCTGTACTACAGTACTTGTATTGCAAGATGTCGCTTATATATCAAGTCAAAATTTTTAAATAAATATTTAAAAATTTGCTTGTCTTGCAAAACGCTCTCAAACCAAGTTACTTGCAATCCAAGGTATTACTGTATCAATTTATTTTAGCATATATAAATCTGCTAATTTGAGGTTAACGCTTTATGCATCTGACGAAGCAGACAGTGTCCACGAAAGCTTATGCCAGAATAAATTTTCTAGGCCGCAGTCCTACGCATGTTTAGACCGAAAAATTCCTGCAACTCCCAACGTTCCCCAGCCAGCATGACTGGCTGGGGAATACTTGGAGCTGTAGGACTTTTCTTGGTTTGAACATTGCGCCCTTATGTCTTCAAGGTGCTGCAAGACACTTTGTGGTTTCAAATAGAGGACTGCCCTCTCCCAGCCCTTCAAACAGAGGACTTGTGCTCTGTGACGTAGGGCACATGGTCAACCTTCTGCAAGACCTCTGACTGCATTCACACACAAAAGGAAGACAGAATTCCGGAGAATCCTGGTTTGCTGTTTAGGAGCAAGCATGGCTGGTGCACGCTGCCCAATCGCTCCTGCCTGGCTCCTCCTGCCAGCAATTCACCAGCACCCCTGCCAGGAATTCACTAGGTAGCTTGGGCAAGTTACTAGCTCTCAGCAAAACCCCCACTCCCAGCCGGTTGCAACTTTGGGATAAAACAGGCCTGTGTATTGCAGAGTTGTTGTAAAGATTACTGAGATCCACGTTTGCATTTAAGCCAGAATTCTGGACAATCCTGGCTTATCGTGTCCCCACGCCATTCCTGCTTGGCTCCTGCTGGCGGCGGTTGCAGTAACCAGAAATTAACCTGGAAGAAAAAGTTTGGCATTACATCCGAACTGGGGACTCCTGGTTTGTGGCTTTCTTAACAAGCCAGAGTCTGAAGACAGGGTTTAAAGTTGGTTTACAATTCCTGGCTTGTTTGGGAGCAACAAGGCAGAGATTTGTGAGGTTTGGATGTAACACTAAAAATAAATTAAAAAGTTTGTCTGTTTGTTTGTTGTAGACCTCTCAGAGTGGCCAACACAGTTAAAACATTTAAACAGCAACAAGAATGAATACATGTGAATTAACAACATAAAACAATATAACATAGTTGCAGCAAAAAAATAAGCCAGGCTTTACCACCCTTGCAATATATATGACTCAAAAGAAAAATAATTGCATAGAACACTCAGCATCTAAAAGGCCTGGGCAAATAAAATGCTCTCCACTTGGTGCCAAAAACATTCCCTGGATAGAACATTTCAGAATTGGGGTGCTACAACCAAGAAGATCCTGTTGTGGGTTACCATGCACCTTACCTCTGATGGTGTTCTGGGGTGTGGGGTCTGAAAAAGGATTGCTGAGGAGGATCTTATTAGAAGGACAGGCTTGCATAAAAGAAGGCAGCCCTTAAGGTACCCTTCTATACACTAAAGGAAAGTGCACCTGAGCATGTACAAAGAGCACTTTTCGCGTGCCGCTGAGTCACTGCCGCTGAGTCACTGCAGCTGCTTGCCACACATTTAGAATTGAGCTTCCTTCCAAGGCAGATAACTGGGCTCCTACACACAGGCCTCAGCAGCCATTTCTTTAAAATAAATTAAGCATTGCCCTCAATTGACAGCTTTCTGAGGAGCAAAATTTGATCGATAGAAGATAGACACTCAGACAGATATGGTCTTTTAAAGCTTATAGCCAATGAATAGATATTCTCATACCACTGCTCAACCTTATGCTGTTACTCCATCCCTGACTGTAGCACCTCGTTTTCCCCCACTTGTTCAAACACACTGCATTGTTTCGTGAATATTTGGCCCCTCGAGAGCTTTTACTACGTACATGCCGACCGGCGTGAGGCGCGGTGAAGCAGCTGCCTCAGGTGGTGCATTTGGGGCGCCATTATGGGTGGGGAGGAAGAGCAGGAGGCAGATGGGATCCACGGGGCAGAAGCCAGCGGGACGTTTTCCTGCACCACCCCTGCCAAAACCACCCGGAGGTGCGCAAGAGTGGCGGCGTGTTCTTGCGCATCTCCTGTTTCTTTCATTGGGGCTGGCACAGGGAAAACTCCCCCCCCCTCTGTTAGAGGAAAGGGGAGGGAGCCAGTTTGGATTTAGCGCCTGGGGCGCTAAAAGTCTTTTGGGCAGGCCTTTGGAGGTGGCTCAGCTCACTGAGAATTTGGGCTGATGTGCGTGCATGCATGCATGCAGTACACTTTACGTTTTGTCACGTTTTCAAATGCTCCTTCTCCCCCCCCCCCCAAAGGGGAGGACACTTTCCTGTCATAAATGCCAATCTCTTGAGGCCAATCTCTTGAGACGTCAGAAGTTTGGCCCAGGCCTAATCTGTTCGGCCTAGGCTGAAGGTCAACCCTGAGCGAAAGCTTCTCCCACACCACACTGACATCCCACCCCAGGATAAAAATCCCCCATCCCGGCTGCAGCTGGCACAGGAATGGGAAGGAAATATTCTCCAAGTTTTTGCTGCCAGGATTTTATTTTTATTTTTTAAAATTAGATTGCATTTCTGCAGAAAAGTTGCGGAGGGAAGGATAGGCAGGCCGTAGGGGTGGGGAGAACGTCCTTTGTTAAGGAGGAGTATTTATTTTAGATTTCAGCTGAAATGCATTTCACAATGGGAAAGCTCAGCTGCTGGCCGCTGCCAGCCAGATATCGGAGATGATAAAAATGTGTTTGCTTGTTAATTAATGGAGTAATTGTCTTAAGAAGTTTTGCCTAATGTGTGCGCTCAGAAGCCCGCACCATCAGCCAAAGAAGGCTGGACTCCGGGGTCCTTTTTCCGGGAGCGGGAGGGAGGGCTTCATGTTCAAGTATGGACTGCTAAATGGTGACTGTGATACTGCTGCATTCTCATCTTCTGACTGGGTGCATTTGCACAGTCACACAACAATCCACCCTGCAAATAAGCTACACAGGGTAGGTTGTTCATGAAGCACATTGACAATAGACACCCCCAAGTGAGGCTTGCCATTTCGAACTCGCGCATGTGCGCAGTTGCGCAAGTCTGTCTAGAAACTTAATTTATTTTTAAAAATATTCAAAAGAAAATTGCACAAATTTCTTGTTTTGGAAAAAGAAAAAAGGGGGTGTTGAACCGCTTGGGCACCATGAAAGGGCTGGCAGTAGATGTCAATTCGGAGATCACTGTTTGTGATCTCCAGAAAAGGGAAAAATAAGTAAAGGGGAAAAAGCCGCAGTGAGTGCAGAAGGGCTCGCGATCATGGCCAGGGGCACTGAGCCAGTGCTGGTTGCTCCACTTGTGCCACTTGGGCATCGGTGGGGTGGCTGGCACTGGCAGTGTCCTGGGCTAGCTCAGCAAGAGTGGCAAGGGGGATTTGGCACTCTTGCCAGGCAGCTCACTACCCGCTTCCCACAACCCATGATGGGGGTCAGCCACCTGGGTTCGGACAACACAATAACCCATTGTGGATCCAACAACCCCAACCAACAAAAAGCCATGGCTTGTTGGGGTGGCTTGTTGCCCATTAACAAGCCACCCTGCGGGAATTGTTCCCAGTTTGCACAACACAACAACCCACTGTGGTTTGTCACCCATGATGGATTGTTGGGTCGTGAGAACCCAGTCATTGACTGGGTTCAGACAACACGATAACCTACACTCAAGGGTTGAGTATGGGTTGAGTGTGGGTTGTTGATTGTGGGTTGTTATTGAAATGTGGGTTATTGTGTTGTCCGAACCCAGCTGCATTAACAAACCATGGTTGGTTAACCACAAACAACCCACAGTTTACAACCTAACAACAAATCATGGGTTCTCTTCATGGGTTGTTTGTGGTTAACCAACCATGGTTTGTTAGTGCGACTGGGTTCAGACAACACGATAACCCACGTTTCCACACTGAGAGCCAGTGTGGCGTAGTGGTGAGAGTGTTGGACTGGGACTTGGGAGATCTGGGTTCTAGTCCCTGCTTGGCCATGAAATTCACTGGGTGACTTTGGGTCAGTCACTGACTCTTAGCCTAACCTACCTCACAGGGTTGTTGTACAGAGAAAATGGGAGAGGAGGAGGAGGATTATGTAAACTGCCTTGGGTTCCTTGCAGGAAAAAAGGTGTGGTATAAATATAATTAATAATTAATAATAAAGAAATAACAACCCACGGTTCAACGTTAACCCACACTCCACCCATACTCAACCCTTGAATGTGAGTTATCATGTCTGAATCCAGTCTCTCTCTCTCTCTCTCTCTCTCTCACACACACACACACACACGTTTCTCTTGCACATTCAGAGCAGCTGTTGCAGGAGACAGTAAAAAGATAAAATAATCAGATTTTAGTCTGTCTGGTCCAACCATCTTATCCAATGATAGGGAACCTCAGGCCAGTGGGCCAAATGTGGCCTTCCTGGAGTTCCAATCTGGCCCTTCTCAGATGGCCCTGCCCCCTTGCCTTGGCCCTGCCCCCTTTCCCCCAACTGCCAATCATCTTGCCTATTATTTGGTGCTTCCCCAGCTTTTGCGCAGTTCACCCCACCCCCATTCTAAAAGGTCGAAATGCCTCTCCTAAGGTATAGTTACTGGCAGTAAGAGTTTTAAGCCACAATAGGCTGGCAATTCCCCCCCCCTGTGGTTTTAGGCCCACTCCTTTTGCCTTCAGCCCCTCCCACCACTGGAATTTGGCCCCAGAGAGCTTCTCTGAAATGGAATTTGGCCCCCAGGCAGAAAGGGGTTCCCCACCCCTAACCTAGGCCAACCCCCTGCTCCATGGAAGCTTCTGGTTCCATTTTTCACTAACCACAGTTTAGCGCTCTGTCCAAAACCCAGACAAACTGTGGTTAGTCATAACTATGGTTTACTGAAACAAGCCAGTGAGGCTCAACCAGGCTCATTCACATAACACTAAATGCTGGGTGGGGCATGCTAGGAGGTAGAGTCCTACACATCTGGAGGGGAAGGCACCAGGTTGGAGAAGGTTGCTCTCAACTGTCCAGGCCGAACTAAACTCCTGTAGGCCTTGGCTAGGGTGTCCTTGATGGAAAAACTACTGGCCAATCCAGAATACATATTGACATGCGATGGATCCCCAAGGGGACTCCCCATTCTGTTCCTGCAGTAATCCACAAGGACTCATAGCTCTTTTACCTCCCAGGATAGGCCTTCTGTGTCTTCCCACCCTCTCTTTGTTTTTCAGGCTTTCCCTAATCCAGTGGTTGTTTTCTTCCCATCCCTTGCCTGTCAGGTGGTCTGCAAATCCAGGATTTGGACCACATTCAAAGGAAGATCTGTTCCTCTTTTCTTCCTTGCTTTCTTTCCACTTCACTTAAGCGTCTTCCTCCCTTCGCTTTCCCCAGTTCGGTTCCCTTGATTCCCCAGGCCTTCTTGCACGAGAACCAGAGTTTTGAGCGCTGATCTTGCAAAGGGTAGGTCTTGTCAGTAACAACTCAATGCATCGGCCAGGCGGACAGTGTGCGCGCGGGTGGATGTTGCAGCAAAAACAACATCGGGTCCTGTGGCACCTGAAAGACTAAGAAATGTCTGACGGCAGAAGCTTTCTCAGACTACAGTCAGTTTCATTACCGTAGATGTTATCTTGAGTTACAGGTAGATATGCATATGGGGGTGAGATTCTAAACAGTGAGGTTAGTGGTAAAATGAAATGCAGAAAGTACAGACAGTGACAATGAGATTATTAACAGTGCTGTTTACAATCTACACACACACACACACACACTCGACACCAAACCACATGTATATACATGTCACTTAGGATAATGCTATTGCTTCATGCTTCTGATGAACTGCACTGCAGTCCACAAAAACTTATGCCGTAAGAAATGCCTTAGGGCATAGTCCTATTGATTGCACCCTCGATGCTCATAAACCCCCATACTCGGAGGCTCACGAGCATCCAGTGCAGGGTGAGAGGAGCAGTGAAGGTGATCTCTGCCTTCCCACACCTGCCGTTCTGCATTTCAGTTAGACAGCCAATTTCAGCCATCTAGCTGAGGCATTTCGGAGAGGGAGGGTAGGAGGCTGGAGTGCTCTTAGGATACATCGTATCCTGGTGGCCCCCAATCTCTTCCTCTCCCCATTCCCCAGAATGTCCCCATCACCCCCTCTCCCAGGTCAATTTGCCAACCTCGGAGAGGCAGTCGGCATGGTTCTTTTCCATACCGGCTGTGAGCGGGGAGGGAAGGGGGATCAGAGCACAGATTCCCAGCTCCGAGGTCGGAGCTCTGTTTCCGACATCGGACCTGGGAATCTGAATTATCCCATGGCCCCCCAGATGCTGTTTAGGGGCCATAGGATCACTCTCTTAGTCTTTAAAGTGCAACAAGATTTATCTTTTTTTTTTTTTTTTTTGCTGCAGCAGGCTAAAACCACAGGCTTACTCCTGTGGAAATTGGCCCAAAGTGTTGCAGTGGTTTGTGGCTCCAGCCCAGAAGTATCTGCAGCTCTCCGTGCCTGTCTGCACTGCACAAATATTTTCCTTTTGCCGCTCCGTCTACACCTCTATTTTTCTTTGTCACAGCAAGTGACTTGTCCTGCCCTGCTCCCTGCAAAGAAAGAACTTTGCTTTCTAATTATCTCTTCGCTTCCCAGCCTCCCCAATCAGATCTGATAAAATCTGCCCCACCTGGGGCATGTTGCATCTGACTTGTGTGGAAAGGAGGAATCTTTGCCACATTCCTCCCACCCCAAAGAGCAGTTTGTTTCCCCTTGAAATGTGGTGCCTTGCAGAAGACGTTAATCAACGTGGAGTCTGCAAAATTCCACGTTGACAGATTATTAAAAATTATAGGCTTGGCTTGCTTTTAGGCGGAGGAAAGTCCAGGCCAAATATGGATTTTGCATTTTTAAGTTTTGATTTCCTCTCCTGTCAGTCCAAGTCAAAGGGAAGCAGAGAATGGTGCGCCCCAGATTAAATTGGGGCTAGAGGGCTCCCAGCCCCTCAAGGAAAAGTATTCATTATTAAGTTCCTCATAGGCAAAATAGAGGCCAAAGCAGAACCAGAGAATAAATCATAAGTGACCTGTGACTTAAAGAGCACAGATGTTTAGTAGGGGAAATGAGAGATTCAATTTGAATGTTTGGTGCAGCAGTGTGCAAGCTTTCAGACTGCACAGATATCCTCATCATCAGCCAGCATGGAAAGGGTGGGCAAGATTTCATATTAAACAGGCCTACACAACACCAAGCTAAATGCAACCTACAAGCTATGGACGTCATCCCATCCTCTGTGTCAGCTTGCTTTTTTGATGCTTCTCGAAGATTGCAAAATAAGGAGGGATGGGGAAATGAAGCCCCTAGTGGGCCACTGGCAGGAAACGGCCGTAAGCTAGTTTACGAGTGACTGAAAATGTTTCTGTTGCTGGTGTCAAGGGAGAGTCTATTTCCGCAGCTGACAATTCCCCCACCCCCCAGGATTGCAGATTTTAAAAGGGGATTAAAAAAAATAAAATGCTGCAAACCTGGACCACAAACGACAGAAAACACTGAACATTCCTTTGGCAATGACCCGCCTGCTGCACCCGACAGCTTAGGTTGGAACTTGAGCATAGCTGAGGAGGAGGCCCGGAGTAAGAGACACCGTTTTAAATGCTGCAGGGTGTGAAGATCTAAGTGAAGAGATGCGCTGTCTGGTGCCGATGGACCCCCCGTAAGATTTCACAGACATCAATTACCCTTGCACAGATGGCAGGGATGGAGAACCGTTTCCAGCCCCGGGGGACCAAATTCAATTTTGGAGAAGTTCTTGGGGGCCACATTCCCATGGTGGGCGGGACCAAAAGCAAAGTGGGCAGGGCCAAAAACCACCAGCCTATTGTAGCTTCAAGCTCTTGCTCCCTGAAACTAAGCAAGAGCACGTCCAGGGCAGGCTGGTGATGCCTGTGTCGGTGGGGCTCCTTATCCATTGCAGTTTATATTCTGAGCTTTAATAGGAGCTATCCACAGTGCTGCACTCCATCCCCCAAATTGGTTCACCACCATGGATAGTTCCTATAAAGCTCAGAATAAAAGCTGTAATGGATAAGGAGCCCCACTGACACAGGAGTCACCAGCCTCCCCTGCATGATGTCAACCTTTTCGAAGGGTGGAAAAGCTGGGAAGGCATCGGATGATTGGTGGTTGGGAGAAAGCGGGTGGGGCCGTCTGGGGAATCCCGGAGGCAGGCCAAATTTGGCTGTATGGGCTAAGGTTCCCAACCTCTGACATAGGGGATGTCTTTCAAAATAAGCAGCATCTGGTCCATGCTAATGGCTTCTGACCTGTGACTGATAAACAGTTCCCATAAACAAATTTATTTCCCTTATCTAATTAGATAACCAAACAGACATTCAGAGGGCACTAGGGCATTCCTACAGGCTACGTTTGACAGGGTAGAAAGTGCACTTCTTTTTTTATCTAGTGTTCAAAACACCAACACTTTCTGAGCTTGTGCTGCCATCTTTCTAAGCTGCCCCAGTCTCTTCTTTCATGTTGTTTGGACGAAAGGCACAAATGCACCCACCAATATCTTAAAAATTTTTTTTAAAACAAAATGGAATAACAATTTCATAGATGGGGGGCATCTTTCAGTGGCCATGACAGATTAAAAAATCCATATTCAGAAGGGGATTCCTGTTCCTGGTGATTAATAGTATAGGAAGATATGAACAAGTTCGACAAAATGTAGCAATGTGGTTCAGGGAACCAACCAGCCAGGCCCTTTCCCACAATACTCCATTCCTACCCACCCCACAACAGTTAATCAGCATTCTGCATCCACTGAACATGCTCCGGCCTCCTTGGGCTTTATCTTTTTAATCCCTCCTACATTAGGGTATTATTCCCCCCCTAAAGATTTCTTCTTCCTCCTCCTCTTCTTCTTGTCCTTCTATAAACGTTGGGGTTTCCCACAAGTCTGCTGATGCCTCCTGTGCGTACGTGGACGGTGGGTGCTGTTTTGTGAATGAGTTTGCTCGGATGACAATAAGGCTATTCCCATGATGCCCTGGTGTGTCTGGCCTCTTGTCAGTGGGCATGGTTGCTGAGCTAAGTGGACTGTGAGTCTGACCCAACAGGGTAAGGTTAGGTTCTTAAGTAAACAACTGCTGTTATCAGGAAGGAAAATGTTGAAACAGGGTGAGAAATTGCTCTGACCCTCCCTGCAGAAGGAGAGACAGAGACAGAGAGAGTGAAACTCACACAGAGGAGATGGGGAGTTGGCCGAGATCCACTTACTTGTGGCTTGGCTTGTTGGCCAAGCTCTTACGCCTTTTCCCTCACCCTCTCCAGGTCCTTTAAATCCCCCCCCCCCGTCCTACAGCACTTTGCTTTATAATTTAGCGTTGTGCGTAAAGGGGATTGCGGTTATCAGTACCTCGGTATGCCAAGAAGCCATGGCGATGAACAGCGATGGATCGATTCATTAATCACAGGTTTAAAATGTGTGGCATTTTAATGAGATCTCTCCGTCTCTTTCTCGCCTTTGCCCCCCCTTGCGAATGTGGGCACAACAACACCTTCTTAATCTCTTTCACGCGTCCGATTAAGGAGGCAGAAAAGCAACTGACAAAATGCCCTTTAAACTTCTAATTCCCCTTCCTCCTCCCGCCCCTTTCACCTGGGTAAATGTGTGGGAAATATGCAAAGATTCGGGGCCCAATACGCTGGGAGGTTCTCCCACTGAAATGAATGGGAGACACGGAAGAGCAGTGCAATCCAATACGTATTGACTCAGAAGTAAGTCCCTCGGGGTTCAATGGGGTTTACTCGCGTGTAAGCATGCATAAGATTGCAGCCTCTTAGTCACTACATCATTTCTGTAGTCCCCACCCCAAACACCCCTTTCTTGGCAAATTCCATGTTAGGCATAATTAGGAAAGGAATTGACAATAAAATTGTCAATATCATACTGCCCTTATACAAATCTATGGTGCTACCACACTTGGAATACTGCGTACAGTTCTGGTCACCACCGCACCTAAAAAAGGACATTGTAGAGTTGGAAAAAGTCAGAAAAGGGTGACTAAAATGATGAAGGGGCTGGAGCAACTCCCCTACAAGGAAAGGTTACAACATCTGGGATTGTTTAGCTTAGGAAAAAGGTGAGTAGGGGAGATATTATAGAGGTGCACAGAAATATGCCTGGTATGGAGAAAGTGGAGAGGGAGACATTGTTCTCCCTCTCTCATCATACTAGAACCCAACGGGGTCATCCCATGAAGCTGATTGGTGGGAGATTCAGGATAGATAAAAAGACACACAGTGCATAGTTAAGCTATGGAATTCACTTCCACAAAATGTAGTGATGGCCACCAATTTGCATGGCTTTAAAAGGGGATTGGACAAATTCTTGGAGGAGAAGGCTATCAACAGCTACTAGTCCTGATGGCTATATGCTACCTCCAGTATCAGAGGCAGCCTGCCTGTATACACCAGTTGCTGGGGCACATGGGCAGCAGGGTGCTGTTTCATTCATGTCTTGCATATAGGTTTCCCATGGGCAGCTGGTTGGCCACTGTGTGAACAGAATGCTGGACTAGATGGATTTTGGTCTGATCCAGCAGGGCTCTTCTTAGGTTCTATCCATTCTTAACTTGAAATATGAAGAAGTTTGCAACTCAAAAGTTACAAAGCTGCAACTGCTGATGCATGCAAATGTTATTTGTGGAGAGATCTTCCGCACACAATATCCCGAAGGCTTATGACATAGCCCTTAATTGCATTTTATCTTCACAACAACCCTGTGAGGGTGATCTACCCCCCCCCCGGGAACTCAAAGACCACCCAGTGTGACGCCTAGCTGCGCTGCAGGGATTTGAATGTGGCTTTCCCACTTCTGAATCCAATACTCTATTAGCTTCGAAGCATTATGACTTAAACGGATAATAACACAGTGCTGAATTGGGAAGCCACAGTTTAATACACACCTGCAAAAGAACAATCCACCAGAAAACCACCCAGCAAGAATCACTGATCTTTCAAAGGCACAGTTTTTAAAAGAATTGAAGCTACTTTTAGAGCGAGGACAAGAACAATCCATTTCTTAAATGTACAATTATTTATTTAAAGCAAGTTTGGAAGTCTTTTCACAACCACACCTTTTGGAAGCTATGTATGCCTTCCTTATCTGGACAGGGCTTCAGTGTCTGGGGTGGCAAGGTGCGTTGTGGAATAGGAGCAGTGATTAACTTTTCAGGGGAGAGGTGTTGGGACTGAATGCTACCTAAGCAGCGTTGTCTGATCTGACTCCTAATTTCATATCTTTGCCGCAGTTGTGTAAGGCGGCGTAGGAAATACAGTCTGTGCATGCTCAGAGTTCTTTTGGGGGATTAATATTGCTTAACATACCCCATTCTTTGGGCCTGGCATTCAAAGCAAGCACCTCTCCCCAGCATGTGTATGTGTGCAAACAGCATCCCCTGTTGGATTTCTGCCTGTCCTTGTAGCTATTTGGTAAACATAGGATGTTATTTGTTCATTTAGCTCAGTTTTTTATGCTCTGACTGACACTGGCTGTCCAGGGTCTCAAACAGATAAGGCTATCAATGGCTACTAGTCCTGATGGCTATTGCTACCTCCAGTATCAGAGGCAGTATGCCTATGTATACCAGTTGCTGGGGAGGGTGCTGTTGCACTCACGTCCTGCTTGTGGGTTTCCCGTGGGCAGCTGGTCGGCCACTGTGTGAACAGAATGCTGGACAAGAGAGACCCTTGGTCTGATCCAGCAGGACTCTTCTTATGTTCTTATGTCTTTCCCATGCCCTATTTATTTATTTCCTATGTTTTCCAGCAGAGAGAATGAAAGCAGATAGCTAACAAATATAAAATACAGTAGTGTGGTTCAAAACACAGACTTCTAAAAGGTCTGGGAGAATAGAAAGAAAAACTAACACACACCAGTCTTCAGCTGCTGCTGAAATGACCATAAAGAAGGTACTAGGAGAACTCTCTCCTAACTGGGGTGCCACCACCGAAAAGACCCTCCTCTTGGTAAGCCACCCATTTCACTTCACTTGGCGGGGGCACCCGGAGCAGGGCCCCTAAAGAGAAGCTCATGGCTTTGGGTATATATATATGGGAGAAGGCGATCCCAAGCTGTTAAGGCAGGGGTGGGGAAACGTCTTACCCTATAAATTAAAACCAGCACTTTGAATTGGGACTGGAAACGGACTGGGAGCCAGTACAGCTGACAATGCACTGGCATAAATCACAGAGCCAGGGGTGGTGCTAGGTCCCGAAAGGTTCCTGGGGTCAGGCCCACAGCACCAGAAAAATGCACAAATATGCATATGCTAATTTACATATGCTCTAAAATCTCTCTCTCTGTGTTTAAAGGGCCCTGTCTCTTAAGGACAAGCCTTTTTGTAAAAGGGGATGTATGGGCAGGGGAGAGGAGGGCATTTGATTTCATGAAAAACCTCAAGCAGAAAGATTTGTGGGGGGGGGCAGCAGGAGGGGAAGTGCATGTGGGCCAAAAGCCAGCTAATCCAGTGGGGTCAGATGCCACAGAAATCCTCAGGGTCCCTGTAGCTTTCTTTCAGCAAGTGCCCCTGGACTGCAGGGTGGTGGGGCAGATGGCCTCCCAGGGATCCGGGGCTCCAAATGAAAGATTTGGGGCTCTAGCCCTCGTGGGCTGCCTCCTAAAACCAGCGCATTTAACAATCTTGCGGCCTGATTTGAAACAAAGGGCAATTTCTGGACCCTTTTCAAAGACAGCCCCAGTTACAATGCAAATCGGCAATATTAATCCTTTAAAACAAAAAGAAACAAAACCCTGACGTCGCTGGGGACTGAACTCTCTGGATACAAAATGATCATCTGCTTTACTACAGAGGAAATGGATGGTTAAGGTCTGAAGAAAAATAATAAAGCCCCTGACAAGCAAGGGGAATGAATCGGCCATAAGCAGGATTCCTTCCTGTGTGTGGAGGAGCCCAAGGCCCTCTGCACACGCTCAGGACCCTCCGGCCTCGATCACAAGCCTGAGTTTCGCTTGCTTGCAGGATGTTGCAACGCGCCAAAGAAAATAATAATTTAAAAAAAGGAAAGAAAGAATCCTGCGAGGGAGGGGCGGGGCTCGAGATGCGGACGGGTTACATTGTAGCCGCCTCGGATTGGCTAAGCGGCCCGAGGGGGCGGGGCCTCGTGATGGGTGGCAATAGTTGGCTGTCGCGGCGAGGCTCCGCTCGGCAGTTGCCGCAGGAAACGGAGCCGAGGACGCCGCCCAGCTGCGATCTGGGGTGAGTAAACTGCTGGCAAAGGAGGAGGAATCTGCCCTCAGGAAAGGAAATGTTCGGGGATGCAAGGAAAAGCTTCCCCCGCCTCGCTTAAAATCTGTGGTCCTTGCTCCCTTGATTTTTTATCGCAGGGATCCAGAAGAGCCGAAGTGTTTGTCTCTGTGTGTGTGTGTTTTGCGGGGCTAGTCTTCCATTGCTAACGCCCTGGAGAGGTGGCGGGGCTCAGGCCATTTGCTTAGAACTTCCTCACCTTTTTTGCCTAGCAGGATGCGGGTTTCTCTTGATTCCGCTTTCCCCGGACAAGGGAGGAGAGGACCTGCGAGGTTTTTTGGGGGAAGGCGCTTTGCACGTGCTCAGAAGCCCTGTTAAAGATCTAAATGGGGATATATCTCTCTCTCTCCTCCTTCCCTCCCCCCACCGATGCTGTAGCGATCCCTTCGCACTCACACGCGCAACCACGCCCTCCCCAATCCCAATGTGTGAACGTTTAAAAAGAGAAAAACACGGGGTGGGGTGGAAAGAGGGGGTGTCCTCAGCGCAGCTGCTTTGTCTCTGTGGGGTGGCTCTGTTTGCGGCTGTTTTGAGACCTGACAAGTTTGTGGACTTGAAGCTTTCCGTATTAATTTAAAATCGTATGTGTATTTATTTAATTGGGGGGGGGGGATACATTGGGAAATCACCCAGGCCAAGCGTGACCCAAGACTTGGCTCTGGGATCTGTTTTTGTATTTTGCTTCTTTCCCCACCCCCTTGTCAGCCAGGGATCAACCCTTAAGGTGTGTCGTAATACCCAAGCATTTATTTGAAGGTGTGCACAGGGCTATAGGTGTACACAGGGTTATGTGCTTATCGAGTCCCTCCTAACCTGGAGCCTGATTTGCAGCAGGCAAGTTTGAATCTTGGCTAGGGTTGCCAACTGACTTCACCAGCTCCGTGCTCCTGTGCCTCCAGCAGCAGTTCGATCTGGGAAGGTAATGAATGTAAGACAAGCCCTGCTGTAGCCAGCCCAGGAAAAAAGGGTGAACAGCGCAAGCCTGCTTACTCAGGAGTAAGCACCATTAAGTTCAATGGGCCTTCCTTCCCAGGTAGACGCATGCAGGATTGGAGACTTTGTCCGAACAGTGGCTGGCCAGGTGCCTCTGGTAAGCTGAAAAATAGAGTCGAGGCACTGGGGAGATAGACTGCTTTTGAATCTGGAGGTTTCATTTGGCAATCCTGGCCAATAGCCATTGACAAGATGCCAAGCTGGACCTAGGAGCCAAAGTTGAGGGCCCAGTAACCCAGGGGCCCTCCAAATGAGCACCCAGAGAGCAGTGGGTGAAGCAAACGCCATTTTATTCCTGCAGTCATGACGGTGCTGTCATTGAAGTGCATTTAAAATGCAAAACTGCACATGCTCAGAGAGTACTGTGTGTTGTGAACTGGCCAGAGAGCTCTAGCTATTGGGCCGTATAGAAATGAAATAAATAAATAATAATAATGATCATATTATTATTTTTTTAAATCTGGGCCGGTCAAGAGTTTTGTTTTGCTGCTTTTCTAACATGACAGGAATGTAGAAGCGATTGTAAAGGATGGGATGGCTGGTGGGGGAGTGGGGGAAAGGCTCGCTGCCCTGTGCTTCACAGCTGAAGTGATACACACATGGATGTCTCAAGGGGTCCCCTCTAAGATCATTAAGTCCAGAGACTAAAATCACCTAGCCGCACCACTGGGTAGACCCCTCCCCACTGCAGGAATTTTATCTAGCTCTTTCCCCCCAAGCCGAAGGGACCAGGGTCACCATATCTTGCGGCAGGGATCTGCATAGGTTAATTATATGCTGTGTTATTGAGAAGTAAGTTGTTCTGTCTGCCCTGGATCTGCTGTCCATCAACATAACACTCCTTTAGGTGTTA
Source organism: Shinisaurus crocodilurus (assembly GCA_021292165.1). Lineage (NCBI taxonomy): Eukaryota > Metazoa > Chordata > Lepidosauria > Squamata > Shinisauridae > Shinisaurus > Shinisaurus crocodilurus. Next base: position 32,861,271 of record CM037882.1, on the reverse strand, counting down.
TAAGAGGATAAATTAAAAAATAAATAAATCTCTATTCATTTTGTCTGCACCGCTCTTATACCCCACCCCTGTTGTCTCTTCTTAAACTAAAAAGTGCCTTCCCTCGTAGGGAAGGTGCTGGTGGGATAATTTGGTTTCCCCTTTTTTTTTTTTTTTTTTTTTTGCGCTTTCCTGCTTACCCCTGTGCCTCGAAGAGTTTCCCTGGCTGATTTGTTTGACGTTGGGCAGTTCTTTAGAAGAGCATGAGGGCAGGCCGGATGCAGCTTTGTTCTGGTCAGTTGGCAACCTCTGCACCTTTCCTTCCAGAAACGAATGCTCGATTTGCCACACTTTCGAAGCAGTGATGTCCTGGAATAACACACGGGACAGCTTTTTAAAACAAAGATCTCCCTTTAAAAAGGCACACAAACAAAAACAAACAAACCCAGTGACATAAAATGGGCCATCTGGCAACCAGACATGCCTGTTTCCATCTGTCTTGGGCTGCATTTCCACATCCTTCTATATTTGGGGAAAGGAACCTGGCAGCTAGTGGGGAGGGAGAAATCTTGGACCTTTTACAAGAGGGGTGTGGTGGACAGGACGGTATCTCTGAACCGTGGAGTAATGATAAACTCTTGACTGCTCATGTTTAGAAGCTGGTGTCATTGTAAGGGGGGGGCTCCTGCTCCTCCCCCAGGAGTCATCTGCTCTAATGCCCATCCTTCTCCCCCTACCTTGCCTCCAACATATTGCCCTCTGGCCATTGTATTCATGACCTGTCACAATGGAACAGTGTCGGTTTCAGGGGGTGTGCACATTTTTTCTGGGGCCCGTGTCATGGTTTAGATCTGACAATACCTGGCTGGTGGTTCTGGGTGTGTGTGTGTTCGGGGCTGCTTTGTAACTTTAGACGCACACACTCGCCCACTACCCCTGTGGGAGCTATCTTTGGCTGCGACCCGGCCTAGAGGGGTCTGTGAAATGGATACAGAGTGCCTGGCGGGGGAGAAACTGGGCACGTTGCATGAATGGCATGCTGGTGGGGTGTGGGGACAGAATGGTGGCGGCGGGTGGGGGGATGCCTCCTTCCGATGTGCATATGTCATGGATCTATGGGGACCCTGGTGTTTGTAATGGGGATGGCAAGGGGATCATAAGACAAGCTCTGCTGAATTGGAATTATAACAACAGTAGTAATAAAAATAATAATACTTGTACAGTGCTAAAGCAGCCATCTCCAACCTGGTGCCCCCATACCCCAGATGTTGTGGACTACTGGTCCCAGCATTCCCTGACCACTGGCCATGCTGGCTAGAACTGATGGGAGTTGTCGGGCAAAATATCTGGAGGACCACAAATCGCCACCTCGGCTGTAAAGCAAGTTGGTATTTTTGTCCCGAGAACGCTTTCCTAAGGCTATCTGGTCAGTTCATGGCAGAGGCGAGATTCGAACCAGGGACCGCCTGATTCTAGCTCAGTCTCTTAGCCATCTGGGTCCAACAGGCTGTGTGCCCAACAGTGACCATCCAGAAGCTTCGAGGGAGCCCGCAGTCTAGCTCAGTGGGTGGAGTGCTTAAAGGTCCCAGTTTGCATACCGAAGGTCCCCAGTTCAGTCCCTGGCACCTCCAGTTTAAGAAGCATCTTGGGTGGCAAGTCATGGGAAAGGCCGTTCTCTACCTGAGATCCTGGAGAGAGTCGCTGCCAGGCAGAGAAGCCAGGCGAAGGGAACAAACAGGCCAACCCTGGTCCAAGGCGGCGTCCTGTGTTCCCGGACAGGGACTGTTGCTTGGTGCTGGAGTATCTGCTTTGCTTTCAAAAAGTCCCAGGTTCAGTCCCTGGTATTTTCGCTTAAGAAGCACAGGGTGGGGCGGGGGCGGGGAGATGCTTGTGGCCCTCCAGATGTTGTCCAACTGCAGCTCCCATCAGCCCCAGTCAGCAGGGCCAATAGCCAAGACGATGGGAGTTGTAGTCTAATCACATCTGGAGGGCCACATGTTCCCCCAACAGAGGTAGGAGGTAGTAAGTCCTTTCTCTTCCCCCCCCCCCGCCCCGTGCTTCTTAAGTTGCCAGTCAGAGGGGTGGGGCACCTCAGCCTCAGGGTCCCGGCCCGGCCCTCTGGGGTTCCCCACATGGCCCCACTGCCTTTCCCCCTACCACTGGTCATTTCGTGGTTTCACAGCTTTCGTGCAACTCCCCCCCCCCATTCTAAAAGGTTGCAATGTGTCTCCTAAGGCTTCCTTAGCAGCAGAAAGAGCTTGAAGCTACAGTAGGCTGGTATTTGATGTATTTTGGGCCCCACCCTTTGCCTTTAGCCCCGCCCACCCTTGGAATGCACCTCCCCATCCCCGAGAGCTGAGGTAGACTGCTTCTTAGAGTGGTTGTTCATAGATCATAGAGTTGGAAGGAGCCTACAAGGCCATCGAGTCCAACCCCCTGCTCAGTGCAGGAAACTAGAGGAGGGGTCTCCCATTCAAGTAATAACCAGGCCTGACCCTGCTTAGCTTTCCACGCTCAGACAAGCTGAGCCAGCGTGAGCCACAGGGGGTTACCTTTGGCTGGCATGGCTGATGAAAAGGCCAACATTCCGTCTAGTCCAGCATCCTGCTTCCTTCCTTGGCCAGCCAGGCAGCACATTGGCAAGGCCTGGAAGTAGCCGGCCTCCCACATTTTTTAATGTTGTTTGGAGGCATGATGTCCCTGAACGTGGTCATTCTATTTCGCTGTTGTGACTGATCAGCAAGCAGAAAGGCAGCTTGAGGATGGCAGTTCCGAGCGGAAGAAAGAAAACAGCCTCGTGCATCTGCCCCGTGCCGCCTGGCTTTGTTTCTCACTCTGCAGCTGCTCTCACACCTCGGGGTGTGTCTCTGAGTCACCTTGAAATTGCTTTAACAATCACCTTGCAGGCCCACGGACACTGCCTGCCACCCGTTCTGGCTGGTTCCACATTGCCTCTTGCTCTTTATCAAGCGCCGCCGTACCTTTGTATGGGGCTCTCCCGCTGCCTAAGCAAAGAAATGGCAGGCCCCTGCCCCGAGGAGCTTGCAAACTATAGTTTGCCGATGGAGGGAGGATGCAGGAAGGAGGGAAAGGGAATGAAGGGTTATAAGGGGTGAATATAAGTGAATGTAAAGGGCACCGCTGCGCCACGGGCTGCGCCACCATATTATGGTGGGGCTCCTAATCCTTTGCAGGTTTTATTTGGAGCTTCACATGAGCTCTCCATGGTTCTGAATGCCAACCCCCCCAAAAAAGGTTCAGCACCATGGATAACTTCTCTAAAGCTCCATATAAAAGCTGCACTGGATTAGGAGCCCCACCGAAATAGGAGTCACCACCTCCTGCGTTGAGCAGGAGGTTGGACTCGATGGCCTTATAGGCCCCTTCCAACTCTACGTATTCTATGATTCTCTAAATGGTTTAACAGCACAACCCGATGCATCAAATCATAGAATTGGGTGTTTACTGGAAGCAAGTCCTTCTGTGTGCAATGCTGCTTATTCCCTGGCTTGCAGCATAATAGGTATTCCTTCTCCACAAGCCTACAAAGTGTCTTTCTGTGATGGAGGAGTTTGGGCAATCAATTCTTGGCACTCTTGGTGAACTGTCATTTCCAGGATTCCCAGGGCAGGGAAGCCTTGCAGGTGAAGCTGATAGGATGCCAGTTTGGTAGTGTCAGACTAGAACTGGGGAGACCCAGGTTGAAATCCCCACTCAGCCAAGGAACTCACTTGGGTGCCCTTGGGCCAGTCGCCGTTTCTCTCAACCTCGTATCTGCCAATATTGTTTCTTGTGTCTTTATTCTTTTTGTGTTACTCGTAAGCTGCCTTGCTATGGGATTTGTATCGCGAAAGGCATTATATAAGGCAGCTTACCTTGCAGGGTTGTTGTGAGGGGCAGGGGGGCCCATGTCTGCTGCCATTACATCCTTGGAGGGTAGGTAGGATATGCACATAATAAATCAGAATAAACAATGGTTAGATGGAACAGGGTCAGCGCGCTGGGAAGTGTCTGCAGCACTGGGAAGGTCACAGTGGGGATATTTTTTATTAGTTAAATCAGGGTAGAGATGCAGATTGCAGCGCCTAAGGATTTGGACAAGGGTTTGTGGTTGCTGTGTGGGACAGAAAAGGTGAGGGAGTCCAGGTACCCTTTGGGAGAAAAATGTGATCCTATCTGGACTTACACAGCCACCTAGTGGCATTTTTGAAAAATTTAGGATTGTTTGCCCAGGCAGAGGGGACCTTAAAACTCTGGCACAGACTTGCCCAATCTGGGGCCCTCCAGATGTTTTGGACTACAACTCCCATAGGCAGCGGTCATCATCGCCAATGGTCAGGAACTCTGGGTGTCCAAAACATCTGGAGGATGCCAAGTTGGGGAAAGCTGCCCTTGCTCTCTTCTGTGGCGCTGTAAATTTTACATCTTAAAGGGTGGGGACGTGAATAAATAGAGAAGCTTGTGAGGCTTGTGGTAGTCTTGGCCTTTTATAATAAAAGAGTCGGTGTGGTGTAGTGGTTAGAGTGCTGAATTGTGGAATCTGAATTGTGGAATTCAAGTCCCCACTCAGCCATGATGCTCACTGGGTGACTTTGGGCCGGTCACTACTGACTCTCAGGCTAACCTACCTCACAGGGTTGTTGTGAGGATAAAATGGAGAGGTGGAGGATCAAGTACGTCGCCTTGGGCTCCTTGAAGGAAAAGGCGGAACAGAAATGTAAGAAGTGTTTTATTTATTTAGAATGTTTTCCACTCGATGAGCACCCCTAGGTGCACAGTAAAAATGCAAAGGTGAAAATGCATAAAAGTACAAAAGCTTATTTCAAAACCGGGGATTAAGAATAAAAACAGAGCAGCTTTAGCTATTAAAAGCTTAGTGGAACAAGGTCACCTAAAGCGGGCGGGCAGAAGGTGGAACCTGAACTCCCAGAAGCCCCTGCCAGCATGGCCAAGGGTTAGAAATGCTGGGAGTTGAAGGCCAAAACGTCTGGTGATCTACTTTCCGCCCACCCCCTGGTCTACAGGACACTAAGGAGTAAGGTAGCCTAACCTCCCTTGGGACAGAATTCCACAACTGGGGTGCTGCTACACAAAAGGCCCTGTCACAAGGTGGGACACGCAACAGGGTTTCTAGTGACGGGCACAAATTTCAAGCAGGCCCTGGATAGCCTGGAACCAAACATTGTATTTATTTATTATATTTCTATCCCGCCTTTTCCCCTACAAGGAACCCAAGGCAGCTTACACAATCCTCCTTCTCTCCATTTTATCCTCACAACAACCCTGTGAGGTAGGCTAGGCTGAGAGTTAGTGACTGGCCCAAAGTCACCCAGTGCACATCAGGGCTGAGTGGGGGACTAGAACCTGGATTCTCCCGAGTCCCAGTCCAACACTCGAACCGCTATATGCCATACTGGCTCTCTTTAATTGGTGTGTGTGTGTGTGTGTGTGGCTTTATAGGTCAGAACCTGCACCTCCATTTTTCAGAGGAGGTTTTCTCGGTGGAACAAGTGGCTGTTGTCCAAACCAGGGCTCCGGAGGGCAGCCCTGTGCGTATTCTCCCTTCGAGCATGCCTGGCTCCCCTCCGTGACAGATCAGCCCGCTTGGCTTATTTTTCCGTGGTGGTTGCTAATGAGGCCCGTTTCCCCACCCCTTCTAAATCCTTCCCTTCCTGCAACATGCTGTAGCTGGTCAGTTGAACGGCTGCTCTGCTCGCTCGACACCTGCTCTGTCAGCAGTACGCGGAGCCAATGCTGGGGGGGGGGGGAGATTCGGCTCGCCCCAGCGCCCTGCCAAGCGCTCAGACAAAAGGCCATTTCATGCTCCAGCGTGGCCCTGGCAGAGGGGCCGTCTGTTTTGAATCGGCTGTGAGCACTCTGCTGAGTCAAACTCAGTTTATTTATTTTGTTATTTATTATTAGATTTATATCCTGCTCCCCTCCCCCCCACACACACTTGCAAGGAGCTGAATGGCGGTGCACATGTTCCTCTTCTTCTCCATTTTATCCTCACAGCAACCTTGTGAGGTAGGTTAGGCCGAGAGTCAGTAAACATGTTCGCTCGATCCGCAGGGAAAAGAAGCCACCGTGCCTCCCCTGTCCAGCGCATGCTGTGCGATTTGCATAATTACCTGCGCGGTACGGGGCTTCCCGTATCATTGGAACCCGGTGAGGTGTGGCTTCAAAGCCCCCCGCCCCCCCGAACCCTACAGCATGCCATGGTGGCTTCTTTTCCCCGCTTATCGTGCAAACCCAGATAGCGAAGCCAGGTTTTGGGGCACCCTTGGGCGAGATGCTGTCAGTGCGGAGAGCCCCTTCCTTGCATTGGGGGGGTCACCCCCCTCCTCACAGTGACTGCTGCTGCCCGTTCACTTACGCTCTTCCTCTGGGCCCAATCTGTACGGCTACCCGGAGGGAGAGCGCGAGGCGAGGAGGAGCAGGGCCATGGCGCTGCGGAGCTCAGCAGCGGGGAGCCCTGCCAAGGCGTAGGCCTTGGCCAGCGCCCGATGATGCCGACCCAAAATGGAGGCCTTGGGACAGGGAGAGGTGGGCTTTGAGGTTAAAAACAACAACCGGAATCCCACCAGTTCTCTGGCGTCAAGAATCATTTCCAGTCTCAACTGTGTATCATATGTGGCGAGCACGAAGGGACGTCTGTGTGAGGAAGGGGTTTGGGACGGGAGGAGAGGATACCCCCTTAAAATACCGTCAGGTTTGCTGTGCAAGGGGGATGCGCTTCCACACAAATGACCGTTGTTTTCAACCATGGGCCTTACGGCATAAGCAGCAAGGGGTGGGGTGGGTGGGTGGGTTAGAAAGGCCCTTTGAGGGCAGCTGGCCCCACTAAAATCGCAATGGGGTTTATATCTTGTGTGTCATTCAGTGACCTGCATAGGATAATAATCAAATTCGTCATGAAATGATGTAGTGATTTACTTTATTTATTTATTTATTTATTTCATTTCTATACCACCCAAGAGCTGAAACTCTCTGGGCGGTTTACAACGGTTCCTAACACAGGATCGTAATACAATAAAAACAACCGTAAAATGTTTCCACAAACAAACTTTAAAATTTTAAAAACAATTTAATGGCTAAAACAATATTCGATACAGAGTAGACCTGTTAAAAACACTTGACATGGGTGCCCCCATCAAGCCATTAAATATCCTTGGATGTCTTCGAGGGCACAATCCTATGCAAGTTTAGACATGAAAAAAAGGCCTACAACTCCCAGCATGCCCCAGCCAGCATAGCTTTTTTTCATGTCTAAACTTGCATAGGATTGCACCTTAAATGTCTTCGATAAGATCTAACGGTGACATACATGGTTCTCCTCCCTCCAACACACACACACACCACATTTCATCCTCACAGCAATCTTGCAAGGTAAGGGTGAGAGAATCACTGCCCCAGAGTCACCCAGCAGCATTTGGGACTGAGTGGGGGATCTGAACCTGGGTCCGCCAACGCTCTAGCCTAACTCTAACCACTCTCAAGACACACACTTCTACACACGGCCAGGCCCGCTTTCGACCCTGTGATGAGAGTCGGCTGTCCTTTTGGAGTGCCCTGAAGTGTAAACGCCTATGTTGCTTAATAAAGGCCTGACTTCTTGTATATCTCTACTGAAGCCCGTCTGTCGCAATGGTTGGAAATTAACGTCGCTTAGGAGAGTGAAGCCCATCCCGGGCACGTGCTCCACCACGGCCTTCCCCAACCTGCTGCTCTCCAGATGTTTTTGGCTACATAAGAACGTAAGAAGAGCCCTGCTGGATCCGACCAAGGGTCCGTCTAGTCCAGCATTCTGTTCCTTCCTTTGATCTGCCCTGAGTCTCCCACCGATCGGCTTCATGGGATGACGCCATTGGGTTCTGGTATTATGGGACTACAACTCCCATAATCTGCAGCAAGCATGGCCAATGGTCAGGGATGCTGGGAGCTGTGGCTGAAAACATCTGTAAGGCGCCAGGTTGAAGAAAGCTGGTCTATAGACACGCTGTCCATATTTCTTTCTGCTTGAGAGCAGGAGATCCAGTGAAGCTCGGGGGCTCAGTTGTAATGAATTGCTTCTGTGTCCCAACGCCAGTGCTGGCTCCAGGTTTTTGAGGGCCCTTGAGAGCAAAACACCTGCAATCCCCCCACCCTCAGTGAGTCCACCTTCTCACCGCCATTGTCACCAGCTCCTCCTCCTCCTCCTCCTCCTCCCCCTCCCCCTCCTCCTCCTCCTCCTCCTCCTCCTCCTCCTCCTCCTCCTCCTCCTCGGTCCCACTTGCTTGCTTGGCAGGCAGAGAGCAAGTCGGCCGTGGCATCTGCTGCTGTTCCTTCTCACCACCACCGTTGTCTGGGTGAGAGACAGACAAATAAGCAGGTTGCAATGATGAAGAGGAGGAGAAACTCTCGGCGGGGTGGGGGGGCTGCTGGGCTGTGGGCCCTGGGCAGGTGCCCAACCATGCCTACCCTTGGCACCGGCACCGGCCAAGGCATGCTCCAACTGTTCTATTGCCTGCCCCAGGATCCAGCGTGGAGCAAATGAAAGCTGGAGACAGACCGTACTTCTGATTCCACTTTTGCTCTCCATACAGAACGCTCCCAGGTTCAGTCCCTGGTATCTCCTATAAAGATAAAGCATCCATTCATTTAAAAGCAGAGGAAGCAACCAGGTCCTCAAGGCCCGTTTAAAAAGTGTCAGGGAGGGAGCTAGGTACACCTCTTGTGGTAAGGTATTCCATAAGGATGGGGCCACCACAGAAAAGGCCCTGTCTCTTGTGCCCGCCAACCTAATAGATCTTACATGAGTGGGGCAAAGGGGACTGACAGTGCAATCCTGTGCATGTCTGCTTAGAATTAAGCCCCAACGGGTTCAGTGGGACTTACTCTCAGCTAAGTGAGTTTAGGATAGCAGCCTGAGCTAGAAACTAGGAAAGCCCTGGTCAAATCTTGCCTCTGCCACAAATTCCGTAGGCAGCTTTTGGCAAACCAGTCCCTTGGGCCAGCAATATACGAGTGTGGCAAAACTGGCCTACCTTGCAGGATCATTGTAAGGAGATACTGCTTGTGTAGTTTTTTTGTTTTTTTTTAATGCTCAGAAGGCACTTTTTATTACTGGGCCTTTGCTGATCTCAGGTTGGGCTTCAAAACTCCAACTTGCTGATGGTCAAAATGGAATGCTTAACTTAAGTTTCCCCATCTCTCTTTATTTCTCATAGTGGTTGCTGGATTCTGGATGTAAAAGTGGGAATATCCCCGGCCTGAGGTGACGTTGGGTTTCTCTGTCTTCAGAAGACGTAGGCAACAGTGAACGGACTTTTTGAAAATCTGCACGATCCTCCCTTGGGCCTAGCCTCCGTGTCAGGGCGCATCAAAGGCGCAAAGCCACTAGGAAGCCCTTCATCGTGCAACTGACTCCGACGCGGAACGGCGGCACATCCGAAGCATCGCCATTTTTGCAAAGCGTTCCGGGAGGAAGCCTGATCTTCTGAGGAAGCTGATCTTGCTGACAGAACTAATTAATTTACCCAAGGTGACTTGCTAGCATTTCATGCCCAACTCAGTGGCAGTCCATCGGAAGCTGCCTTATACCGAGTCAGTCCCTTGGTTCATCCAGCCCGGTATTGTTGACACTGACCACCAGCGGCAGCTCTCCAGGGTTTCAGGCAGGAGTTTTTCCAGCCCTACCTGGAGATGCTGCCGGGGATTGAACCGGGGACCTTCCTCATGCAAAGCAGGGGCTCTTCCACTGAGCTAAAGTCCTCCCCCTCCCCCCAAAAACAAAGTAAGATTCCAGTCCTCATGGTTCTGAAAAAGGGGCTGATTTAAATACGAACATAGGAAGTTGCCTTATGCTGAGTAAGATCCTTGGTCCATCTAGTCCAGTATTGCCAGTGCTGACAGGCCGTGACTTTTTAGAGTTTCAGGCAGGAGTTTTCCCAGCCCTCCCTGGAGATGCTGGGGATCGAACTGGGAACTTTCTGCATGCAAAGCACTAAGCCGTGGCCCTTCCCCTAAAAAGAAAGTGAGCCTGCAATCCTCATGGTTCCAAATAAAGGGATGGTTTTAAATAGGGACTTGGGAAGCTGCCTTCTTCTGCGTCAAGACCACTGGTTCATCTGGATCAGTATTGTTGACGTTGACTGGCAGTGTCTTTTTAGGGTTTCAGGCAGGAGTTTTTCCAGCCCTACCTGGCAATGCTGGGAATTGAACCCGGGACCTTCTGCATGCAAAGCAGGGGCTCTGCCCACTGAGCTATGGCCCTTTCTAGTTGTGACTGAGGCCTCCTGTCTCTCGCAGACCTCGCATTTCGACCCGCCCGATTGTTCTCCGTGACATTCGTCTTGTGGTCGACGATGGGCCAGTTCAGCGTCATGTAGCGCGTCCTTTTCTTTTCTTTTCTTTTCTCCACAACAGCCGTCGGCAAGATGTCTGCCACCAAAGTGCCGATCTACCTGAAAAGGGGAAGCCGACGAGGGAAGAAGGAAAAACTGAGAGACATCCTCTCCTCTGACATGATCAGCCCGCCGCTGGGGGACTTCCGGCACACGATCCACATTGGGAACGGCGGGGAGAGCGACATGTTTGGCGACATCTCTTTCCTGCAAGGGAAGTTCCACCTCCTGCCGAGGTCCGAGAGCAACCTGGGTCCAGACAGCAGCAACCACTACATGGTGCCCTTCGAGTTCTCGCGGACCGCCACTATCTCGAGCTACGAGGCGCCCTCTGCGGACATCCCGTCGCCCCTCCTGAAGAACGCCATCTCTCTGCCAGTCATCGGCGGCCTGCAGGCCCTCACCTTGCCTTCCGCGCAAGCCCCGCCCAAGCCGCCACGCCTCCACCTTGACGACCGGGCCGCTCCCCAAACGACGGACCCCGCGCAGGATCTGGCCGACAGCGGGCGGACTCGGGAGCCCCTCGGCGCCCCCAACGGCAAGTGCGCAGCCCCTCTGAACGGGTTCGCCAAGGAGGACAAGAAAGACGAGGGCTTCCTGTCCCATGCGGGCTCCCTGCTCTCCTTGCACGTGGACTTGGGGCCGTCGATTTTGGACGACGTGCTCCAGGTGATGGACAAGCACCAAACCGGGGATGTGGGTGCTCCGTTGCAGGATTCCAGCCGGCGGCAAATACTGACGTGACAGGGAGGGCGTCTGGTGGAAGGCACTTGTGACTTTGAAAGCACAGCGTTTTGTAAATAAGGGTGTGTGTTGCTGTTAACTGGACCACCTAAACTGGGTGATTGTGGTCTGTGTGTGTGTGTGTGTGTGTGTGTGTGTGCGCGAGATCCTTGGGTACTGCTTCACTAATAATATAATGAACTCCACATTTTCAAAGAGCGGGTTATGGACTGCAGCATCCTCTCCCTCCAGTGCACTCTGTGTGAACAAAAGCTGAGATTTGGGTGGGTCCCCTATCTTGCGTCCTCTCGGAAAAGCTCTCCACTGACCCTTCCCCAACGCTACTGAAACCTGTATAAGAATCAAAGCAATAAATTTGTAAGCATCTGTGATGATAATGCTTCACCAACAAGAATCACCATGTTGTGGATGTGGATTTTGAAAGGATTAGCTAGAATAGATGACGGGGGGGGCACTGGGGGTGGGAAAGGGAAACCCGACAGCCAAGCTGTGTGCCATTGTACGTTCTTTGTAGCGGAACGGCTGGAGCAGTTGCCCGGCGCGGTTTGCACGGGCTTCAAAGAAATCCTATGCCAGAGGATACTGCACGGCCGTGGGAGCTGCTTGGGCGTTGGAATGTTAAACAGATTCTGGATGGGAAGTCAGTCCTTAAACTTGTAGGCTGGCTGTGGTGATTAATAGTTAACAGAGGGGTTGCTGTCTTAGCCATAGATAGAAAATTTCACGGGAAGAGATTCCTAAGCAAACATTGGGGTCTCACAACTCAAGCCTGTGGGGCAAACCTGGCCTTCCTGGAGTCCGGATCCAGAGTTCATGAGATGCCACGTCCCCTCCCGCCCGATCCCTGAACATTTGGTGGTTTCCTGGCTTTTGCGCAATCCCCCCCCCCCCCCCGTTCTAAAAGGTTCAAATGCCTCTCTGAAGGCATAGTCACTTCCAGGAAGAGCTTTTAAGCTCCACTAGGCGTGTCTCATTTGTATCTTGGCCACGCCTCTTTTGCCTTTGCCCCCCCCCACCCTTGGTGCGCGGCCCCCGAGAGCTTCTGCAAAGTTGAATGCGGACCTCGGGCTGAAAGAGGTTCCACACCCCTGGGAGTAGGTGTGGCGGCTGCAGTTACGGGCCAGACAGGAGCGCTTAGGAAACTGCTTTATAGCAGATCAAACTCTTTGTCTGTCTAGCACAGTATTATCCGCACTATCCAGCAGCATCTCTCCAGGGTCTCAGCCAGAGAAGGGTCTTTTCCATCACCACCTCCTTGATCCCTTTTTAACTGCAGATACCTGGGACCTTCTCCAAGCAAAGCAGGCGGTCTAGTGCCGAGCTACAACCTGGAACGTGGAAGGATACCGCTGAGGGGCATTACCCAATAAATATTACTCTTCATATTACTATCTCGTCTTCCTTCGTTCATGCCATGGAACTCAACAGGCCAGCAAGTTGGATGGCTTTAGAAGGGAATTAGACCAATTGATGGAGAAGAAGGCTATGAATGATTGCTAGTCACGGTAGCTGTCCCATTACTTCCAGGATCAGAGGCAGTGTGGTGTAGTGGTTAGAGTAGTGGTCCAGGGAGATCCGGGTTCTAGTCCCACTCGGCCATGAAGCTTGCTGGGTGACTTTGCGGCAGGCACTGACACTCAGCCTAACCTATCGCTCCTATAAAGCTCAGAATAAAAGCTACAATGGATAAGGAGCCCCACTGACACGGGAGTCAGCGTGCTGTGTCCCTATTTAAATCAACCCTTTATTCAGAATCATGAGGACCGGCATCATGAGGTCCTGGGTAGGGGAAGGACTATAACTTAGTCGCAGAACACCTGCTCTGCATGCAGAAGGTCTGGTCTCCAATTCCCTTCAGATGTGCGGGACTGCAGCTTCCATCATTCCCAGCCAGCCTGGCTCTGAATGATGGGAGTTGCAGTCCAACACATCTGGAAGGACCAGGTTAGGGGAAGCTGTTGTAGATCACACTTGAGTTAGATGGACCAGTAGGATGTTCCTGTTTTGTGTTTGTTGTCCTGAAGAGATCACTGTCTGGGGCCTGCAGCTCTCTTCTTTTGGCCCTCCCGTGAGCTGCTTTTCCTGCGTCATCCTCCCTGTCCTGGCATAAAGCTCTGTTTAAGCGTCTTGTGGGGAAGGGGGGGGGAATAAACAGTGACTCATTGAACTAACAAAGCTGGGCTTTGTCCCCAAGCAACTGTCGCTTGGCAGACGTTGATTTTTCTTTTCATCCTGCCCATCTGTCAAGAGAAAGCCCGCCTCACAGGGAGACGAGCAGCTAGCGAAACATCTTTGCCAGGGACTATATAAGGCTGCTCACTGTTGTGCGACCGCTTGGAGAAAGGCAGGGGTGACTCTTGAAGAGGGCCTTCTTTGCCAAGAAGAAAGCCCTTTCCAATGGCCCCATGACTTGGGGAAGGAGAATACAACTGCAGCGCCTTTTGGAGGCTTAAAATCTCTCCTTGATAGCTTGATCTCTGTGACGGCTGCTGAATACTCGCCAGATGTGCACCACTTCAGTTCCGAGAATTGGACAGTCGAGTCTGCTGTGACTCACTGTGGCTCTTCCAGAATTTGTGCTGGTGTGTGTGGGGAGGAACCAATGATGGATTGACTTTAGGAGTGTTAAGCATGGAAGTTAGCCGAACAATACGGAGCTCTGAATCCTGTGAACTGCATCCCTCCCTTTTTAAAAAACTGTCTATTGATTATGATACAGCATCACCGCGGTACATGGTGTGCTTCAGAGTAGCATAAGCAAGGGGGGGGAAGGGGGTCTCTGCCCCAATGGTGCAGCTAAGTAATTTAAGACTCTGGACTTAATTATCAAATGGGGGATCCCTTTAGATGGCCACATGGATTACTTTGGTTGTGAAGCACAGAACTAACATTTCTCTCCCCCACCCCACAACACACGCAGCCATGCCATGCTTTGCAACCGCTTCTATATTCCTGATACTGTTAGAACAGCAACAACAACAACGACACAACTGTTTGCCAACTCTAATAAAAAGGAAAAAAGCTCTTGAGCTCATGTGCAGTTTGAAACTCACTCAAATCATAGCACCATCATGGCTACAGGTATCAAGTGGAGTTTGCCTCTGATGCCCTCATCATCTGCTGCTCCCTGGGTAGTTATTTGGGGCGGGGGTGGGGTGGGGTCACTGGATTTTGGCCAGTCCTAGCTTTGCCCCAGGGTAGTTACTCTTAAATTTAGATTTGGGTAGGTTGGAGGCAGAGGCGGTGTTAGGGGGTGGCCCACTAGGGCTGGAGCCCTGAATCTGGCAGGCCCTCTGCCCCACCACCCTGCTGTCCAGGGGCACTTGCTAAAATGAAGGGACAGGGGCCCTGAGGATCTCTGTTGCATCTGATCCCCCTGGATGAGCTGGCTTTTTGCCGCCATGTGCTTCCCCTCCTGCTCCCCCCCCCCATGAATCTTTCTGCCTGAGTTTTTTGTCTGAGATCACATGCCCTCCTCTCCCCTGTCCATACATCCCTTTTGACAAAGGGGGGGGTGTCCTTAGGAGACAGGGTCATTTAGACACACAGACTTTAGAGGATATGTACATTAGCATGAGCAGATTTCTGCTTTTTTCTTTTGTTTGTGCTGTGGGCCTGAGCCCCAGATCTTTTTGGTACCCAGCACCGTCCCTGAGTGGGGGAGAAGACAACAAGATGGAGGGAGGAGAGAGAGGAGGAATATGATTAAATGCGGCTTAGGGTTTATTTTAGATTTAGAAGATGACCATGAGAGATCTGTTTTTTAAATCTTTACTGGGGGTGGGATCCAGTTGGAACTGTGGTGCTTGAGAGAGTTTAATTTCCCCATTAAAATTGCTCCTTTGAAGTTGCTGTTTGCCCTGCTAGAGAGAAAATATAGTACCCATTGTGGAAATAACAGCAGGATGGGATTTGGAGCAGGGGAAAAACAGCACCCGGGGAAAGCGTGCTCTCTGCCCTCGGCAGGACTGCAGTCCCAATCACATTTGGCTCCTCTGCAGTTTCCCAGCCTTGGGCTCCCAGATGTTGGACTACAAGTCCGGTTAATCTCTGACCAATGGGCATGCTGGCTGGGGATGATGGGACTTGTAGTCCGGCCACATTTGTGGAGCCACGTCTGGGAAAGCATGTAAGCTTTTAAAAGAACAGGCAGGCCAAACATAGATTTCCTGATGTTATGTCTACTTTGCCCCTTATGTTGGGTGTTGTGTTGTGGGGACACACACACAAGGGGTTAAAACCAAAAGGCTTTATAGAAAAGGCAGGATTTGAGTGATGTGAAGTGGTGGTGGTGGAGGACAGATAATGCTACAGTACCCAAACATTACTGGTTTGCAAAATTTATTCTTTTTCTGCAATCTCTCATTTTTGAACCTTGAAAGCGGACTTTTCTGTTTGACTTATAACTGGGGGATGGGGACGGGGGACCGAGCTCTATGTATATATTTCCAACTCTCTCTCTTTTTTAACTTGCATTTTATTTTATTTTTTATTTTCAGCCAGCATCAGCTCCCAAAGCCAAGCCTTGGGCAGCCCTCCTCCTAAACAATCTCTGTCGCTCTCTATCTCATGCTCTCCGGTTCCCTTTCCCCCGTCCTGTTGTTCCCTGGTGGCATTCAGTGTATTGTTTGAGCGAACAAATGTGAGGCAAAGTTCTGGAACAAGCGATATTGTGTTGGGGGCAGAAGCTGCTCTGTTACCAATCAGCGTCTCTCCCTGGCGAATCCTGGCCTGCGCTGCGTGGCCATGGTGATGGAGATGCAGCAGTGACAGCCCAGCCACTTCTGTTTCCATGGATTTCCCCTCATCAAAGTCAAACACACAAACGCATGTGAACTCGAGAGCAACCTTGGCCCCTCCATTCTCCTCGCCCCCACCACCCAATTTCCAAGCATATACTTCTTTGTAATCAGGGTTTTCACCATACCGGGCAACGGCTGGTCCTTTTCTTTTAACTGGAGATGCTGACAGCGAAACTTGGCACTTTCTGCATGCAAAGCGGCTGCTCTTCCACTGAGATCCGTCTACCTGCTGGGGAAGTGGTAGAACAGGAGCGTAGGAAGTGGCCATATAGCAGTCAAACATTTGGTCCATCTAATCCAGTATTGTCTACCCTGACTGGCAGTAGCTCTACAGGGTATCAGGCAGGGAGGGCTTTTTCGCCATCCCCTGCTCCTTTTTTAAACTAGAGATGCGGTAAATTTAGCCTAGGGCTAGAGTGTGTGCAAATATAAGAACGTTCTTATAAGAACGTCAGACAGGGCTGGATTAAGATAGGGGCTATTGGAGCTGCAGCTCCAGGCCCCTACCCCAAAACAGGCCCACAATCAGGACCGGTGCAGGACAGTTTGGCGCCCCAGGCGAAATAATATTTAGCGGGGGCCCCTCTCCAAAGCAGCCCTGCTCTGCACACACACACCCCTGCGCCGCCACCACCAACCTACCTTCCCCCCGCCCTGGCGGCTGCGGCGGCAGCTGCTGCTGCCGCCGCCGCCGCCTTGGCAGGTTTTTGGCCTGCCAAGGAGGAGGAGGAAGTGACGCGACGGGACCCCCCCCCCCACTGTTTTTTGCCAGGGGAAACCATGGCAACAGGGCTGTTTAAGCCCTGTTCCCCTGGTTCCTCCCACCAAAACAACGCGGGCGGGGCTCCGGAAGCGACACGACGCGGAGAAGGTAGGTGGCGGGGGGGGCGGGGGTGGTGGTGATGGCGGCAGCGGCGGGAGGCGCAGCGGCAGCGAGCGGGAGGGCGGGGGGAGGCGCAGCGGCGAGCGGGACGGGAGGGTGCGGCGGCGGCGGTGGTGGGCGGGACGGGAGGGTGCGGCGGCGGCGGTGGCGGGCGGGAGGGTGGGGAGGCGGAGGCCTGGCGGGGGCGGCGCAGCGGAGGCAGAGGCCTGGCGGGGGCGGCGCAGCGGCAGCGAAGAGGAGCGCAGTGTTTCTGCGCCCTCTTCAGCCGCGCGCCCTCCTCAGCACCAGGCCCATAATGCTCTTAATCCAGCCCTGACGTCAGAAGAGCCCTGCTGGATCCGACCAAAGGTCCATCTAGTCCAGCATTCTGTTTGCACAGTGGCCGACCAGCTGCCCATGGGAAACCCACAAGCAGGACTTGAGTGCAACAGCACCCTCCCGCCCATGTTCCCCTGCAACTGCTGTACACAGGCAGACTGCCTCTGATCCTGGAGGTAACATATAGCCATCAGAACTAGTAGCCATCGATGGCCTCCTCCTCCATGAATTTGTCTAATCCCCTTTTAGACTATCTTGTGGAAGTGAATCTCATAGTTTAACTCTGCGCTGTGTGAAGAAGTCCTTCCTTTGATCTGTCCTGAATCTCCCACCAATCAGCTTCGTGGGATTGACCCCGTTGGGTTCTAGCATTATGACACAGGGAGAAAAATGTCTCCCTCTCCACACCATGCATAATTTCGAACACCTCTATCCTATCTCCCCTTGCTCACATTTTTTCTAAGCTGAACAATCCCAGCTGATGTAACCTTTCCTCTCAGGGGAGTTGCTCCACCCCCTTGATCATTTTAGTTGCCCTTTTCTGCCCTTTTTCCAACTCAAAATTTTCTTGGAATTCTCCACCCGATTTGCCGGTGGAGAAATTTTACCAAATTTCTGCGCGCGGGGTGGGGGTGGGGAGAGAAATTCTGCAATCGTTTCTTACAGGCAGGGCTAGCCATTGGCAGGGGTTTGTAGCACAGTGTCTTTCTTTTCTACGAGGTTTTGGGTTCTCCTCTGCCACTGCAAGTGGCCACAGCATCAATCACATCGGCAACCTGCCATGGTAGCTACATTGGCCTGCTTTGGAGCTGTTAAAAGATGAGGAGCCTGTGGGGGGGGGGGAAGAGGTGGCAACCCTAACATGGTTGAATACACAGGGATTTAAACCCCAATTTTTAAGAGCACAGCACTCAAAGCCTTGGGCCTGCATGGACACATCTTTCAGTTTCTCCCACATTTTTTCTTTTTTAAAAATCTCAAGTTCTTTTTGTCCCGAATACGGAGAATGTTGCGAATCTTGGTAAATTCTGATCGAAACCAAAACAAGATGATTCTCACAAGTCCCATGTCATCTGGTGAGCTTCGTGGCCAAGTGGGAATTTGAACCCAAGTCACCCTGATTCTAGTCTCACACTCTAACTCAGCCTTCCCCAACTTGGCACGCTGCAGCTCCAGATGTGTGGGGCAGCAACTCCTGTCATTCCCAGCCAGCCTGGCCTTTGGCCAGCTGATGGGAATTGCAGTCCCACACATCTGGAGGGGAATAGGTTGGGAAAGGCTGCTCTAACCACTGTACCACACTAGCTCTTACGCTACAGCAGAGAATCCTCTGCAATGCCCATATAGCATCCACGGCAGAAACATGGACTACCTAGGGGGAAGAGGTTTCCCCGAGCTAAAGTGACGCAAAAACCCTGCCCCAGGCCCAGAGCAGAGGCGGGCCGACTTCAGCCTTGTCACATCTACTTCGGGGTGGTTGTTTTTGATAGAATCTCAAGAGCCACCAACCAGAGTAAGGTGCAAGAGACTTAGAAGAAGAAGAATTAAAAACAACAACAACACACAAGGTGTCTCTGAGCGCATCCTGAGCCTAGGAATGTGTTTGCAGGACCAGATCAGAACTGATCTTTCGGTCCAGTCCTTTCACACGAAAGTCCAGGCTGGGTTACCCCCCTCCCCCCGCCGCTTACTTCATTTCAGCAGCCTAATTTAGGTGGAAGAAATGAAAAGTCATGTTGATGCTGCTGTGAAGCAATTGAGAGTCGTGAGTCAGAAACCCTTGAGGATCTACGTACTGAAAATCACCCAGGGATCTCAAGGGGCCTCCTTTTCGTTTCAATTTACAATTCGCTCTTTATTTCCCCCCTCCAAAATCTATCTGTTTCTCTCGCCCTCTTCCTTTCCACCTCATCCCCTTGCATTACTCTCTAAAGATGCAGAGCTGCCAACCCAGGATCTTATCCCAGGTTCAAATCTTAAGCTGCAAGCTGCCTTCCTTTGTTTGTTTCTGACCCTTGGCTACTTAGCAACCCCATCAGTGTTCCCTTAAAGCCCTTTCCTTCCTGCCCTTATTTTTTTTATATTTTTTTTGCACGCCCCTGCAAGATCGCTTGTGCCTATAGAGAAGATGTTTCTGCTGTCATGGTGTTTAACTTTCTTTAAAAACAAACAAACCCCAAAAGGGTTCTCTCCAGCTCCAAAACCAGCTGTGTTGCAAGAAAAGGAAGTACCACCCGTATTGTTACACTCAATGCGCTTCTGTCCCAACTGCATCTGTTTCGGCATGGGCCTTTGTTTCCTCTGTCACTTCTAGATTATTATTTTTTTAATAGCCCAATCCTAAATGTATTTACTGAGACCTAAGCACCACTTACTTCCTGTTCGGGGCTGGTGTCAAGGGTAAGCATGGTCAGGCAACTGACAAGAGCCCCCTGGAGCTGCTCCTCCTCTTTGCCATTGCAACCTGTGTGTTCCCCTGACTCTCACTGCATGCAAACCATGTGGTCTACCACTGAGCCAGCTCCATGCTTTGAGGAGTCCTCCGGCAAGACGCCCTAAGACAGTGCCGGCTCCAGGTTTTTGAGGGCCCTTGGGAAAGACGTTCCCAATGGGTCCCCTTGCTCAGCGAGTCCACCTTCTCACCACCACTATCTCTCCAGCTCCTCTTGCTCCTCATCCTCTTTCTCATCACTAATGCAATTAATAGAAGAAAAGGTGCTGGAACTCAGTTCCGGTGAGTTCCACCAGAAAAAAAGCCCTGTGTATATATATATATATGCATGCATCATGACTAGTAGCAGTTGATAACCCCTGTGATGTGCCGGCCATGTTCTTGATAGGCTCATCCGAAAGCCAAAAGGTGCACTGGACTGGCTAGAGCAGGGGTCCTCAAACTATGGCCCGTGGGACACATGCGGCCCGCCATGTCCTTCCATCCGGCCCGGCGGCCGATCTAGGCTCCATGCGGCTCACTGGGCTCCGTGCGGCTCGCGCCCCACCACCGCCGGCTCTGCCTGCCTCCTCCACCGGAGGAGATGCTGGCCGTGCGCCCCGCCGCCACCCGCTCAGCCACGTCTCCTCCACCAGAGGAGATGCTGGCTGCGGCGCTGACGCGCGCCCTGCAGAGCTCTGGGCTGCTCACGCCCCACCGCCGCCGGCTCAGCCGCCCCTCCTCCCCTTCCCCCGCAGGAGACGCAGTATACACAAAAAATAAGGTATTCTTTTCATTTGTTTGAAAACGAAATTTAAACTATTGTGAACCGCCCAGAGAGCTTCGGCTGTGGGGTGGTATAGAAATGAAATAAATGAAATGAAATGACAATCATTTCAGTTGCACTCACTATTTATTTATTAACTTGTTTGTTATATTTATATCCTGCCTTTTTTCCTGCAAGGAACCCTAGGTGGCTTACATAATCTTCCTTCTCTCCATTTTATCCTCACAATAACCCTGTGAGGTAGGTTAAACTGAGAGTCAGTGACTGGCCCAAAATCAGCCAGTGAGCTTCATGGCTGAGTGGGGACTAGAACCCGGATCTCCCGAGTCCCAGTCAAACACTCTAACTAACCACTATGCCACACTGGCTCTCACTATGTTCTCTGGGTACCAGGTTTTCCTGACCTACCCCAGGGAATTGGTTTGTACTTTTAAGTGCGGTGGTGGCGGGGCGCGAGCTGCACGGAGCCCGGAGAGCCGCACGGAGCCTAGATCGGCCGGATGGAAGGACACGGCGGGCCGAATGCGTCCCGCGGGCCGTAAAACTCTGCGGTCCTCACCCTGGTCTATGCCTATCTGCAGAGCTGCTTTCTAGCTAAATGTGGATTGGAGCTGCACGCTCCATTAAGTTTTATAGACTCCCCTTTGCTGAGGGTGGAGTTCTTATCTGTATGTTTTGTTACTCTCCATTAAACTTGTTATAAACAAATTCCTGTGCCTAGTCAATTTCAACTCTAGTTCAGCGTCTGTCGGAAGCGGATGCCTTTCCTTTAGCCCAGTGTTCTCCAACCGTGGGTCCCCAGATGTTTTTGGCCTACAACTCCCAGCATGCCCCAGCTGGCTGGGGCATGCTGGGAGTTGTAGGCCAAAAACATCTGGGGACCCAAGGTTGGAGAACACTGCTTTAGCCAGAGACCACTTAAAGGGAGTTTTCTCAGTACTGGTTAGTCACTGACTCTCAGCCTAACTTACTTCACAGGGTTGTTGTGAGGATAAAGTGGAGAGGAGGAGGAGGAGGAGGAGAAGGATTATGTAAGCCGCCTTGGGTTCCTTGCAGGAAAAAAGGCGGGGTATAAATATAATAAAGAAATAAAGAAATAACTCCCGAACTCATGCAAAGGACCGGCGGCGGTCCTTCACAGGACATTTGGTGGGCAACTGTTGGAAATAGGATACTGGGCCCAGCTTGGCACTTAACCACTCACCTGGTCATCATTTGCGAGCAGGAAATCCTATGCAGGTGAGTATGGGACAATGAGCAGACTAGCTAAGGAGGAACAGAGCAACCTGACCATGGAGGAAGTGAAGGCCCTTCCTCAGCGACCAGCAATGAAATGCAACCGAGTTTCAAAGGCAAAACAGGGTGCACTGTAACATCTGAACAGCCCAATCTTGTCTGATCTCAGAAGCTAAGCAGGGTTGGGCCTAGTTAGTACTTGGATGGGTGACCACCTTGGAATACCTGGTGCTGTAGGGCTAGCAACTTTTGGGGGCTCAGTAACAAGGTTGGCTGGGCTAGTTGGATCTTTGGTTTGATCCAGCAGTGTTCTTCAGACATCTTCTAGATAAATCTGTGGTGGACAGGTCTAGATGCAGCTGTTAGCTATGATAGATAAATGGAACCTCCAGTCTAGAGGCGGTCTACCTTCAAATATCAGTTGGAAGGGGGAAAACAGCAGGTGCTGGTGAGGGGGGAAGCTGTTGCTTTCATGCCTAGGGGCATTGCTAGGCCTGGGCCCATGGAACCCTGGACCCTAATGTATTTCCCAGGGTCCCAAATGCATTTCCCAGGGTCCCAAATGCATTTCCCAGGGTCCCAAATGTATTCCCTAGAACTCTGAGTGTCCATTAGAGCCAAAGGAAGCTTCTCTCCCCCCCCCCCCCGCTTAAATGCTATGTAGGGGACAATTTCCAAGAGGGATTATAGCTGGAGAGGGAAGAGTTAAACGCTCCTCTTCCTACATTCTGCAACCTCCCCGCCCCCAATCTTAGCTTGCATGGCAATTAAGCTTAGAAAAATAGATGTTTTCCATTGGTTTGGGATGATCTGAGTCAGGGTACAAATGAACAGAATAATTTATTTGATTCGAGATGATTTGGATGAGAAGCTTAATTGGCTGGCTTGTCCTTCTGTGTAATTGAAAGAAATCTAGTAATTATTTCCAAATGTGCAAATATATAGTGTGGAGAAAGCTAACCTAAAACCCCTTTCTGACACACACACACTCACCAAGGAGGGGGGAAGGAGACCCAGGGGAGAGAGACAGCCAGTCTCCACAGAGACCAACGGGGACAAACAACATCTGCATAGAATCACCCCAGGGGGGAAGGCAGGAAGCATCCCCAGGTTCGTCAATGCTCTCGTATATCAGCCCCATCTACATAAGACTTGAATACCTTGTCAGAGCAGACATTTCGGCACCCATAAGAAAGGGCCATTCAACACCACAGGATGGGACCATTAAGCAGGTGGCTTCAAAGGGACCCCACCCACCTGAGGAGGGTGGCAACCCACCTGATTGGCCGCCCACCTGAGGAGGGTGGCAACCCACCTGATTGGTCACCCACCTGAGGAGGGTGGCAACCCACCTGATTGGCCGCCCACCTGAGGAGGGTGGCAACCCACCTGATTGGCCACCCACCTGATTGCAGAGGGAGGGGCTACCTGAAACCCAAGGTATAAAACACCCTGCGCAAGGGAACTGAGTTGTTGGACCTGATCAGCAATCTTGCCCCATGCCTGGGGTAAGGGAACGAAGGGATCGGCAACCCCGGGTAGCAGCACCCGGCGTGCTCCAGCTAGCTGAAATCACTGGCCGCTTGGGTTGACCGGACCCCCGGGAAACCAAGCTGAAATCACTGGCCGCTTGGGTTGACCGGACCCCCGGGCAACCAAGCTGAAATCACTCGCAAGCCGCTGGGTAGACCGGACCTCCGCCGGGAACCCAGCTAGCCGCTTGGGTAGACCGGACCTCCGCCGGGAACCCAGCTAGCCGCTTGGGTAGACCGGACCTCCGCCGGAAACCCAGCTAGCAGCATGCGGTTGACCGGGCCTCTGCTAGAGCCCGAGCTGAACTAACTAGCTGAGAGCCCTGAAATCACGGTGTCCTTGAGACTTCTTGCTTGCTACTTTGTGCTGTACTGATAAGCTGTATTGCTGGCGTGTGTCTGGGTTTGTGAAGGTCATTTTGTAAATAAACTTGTTTTATAAAAGATACTTTTGTGGCTATAAGTTATCCCTTTGTTCTGGGCTAAGGGTGATAGTCGCTGGGGGACCTCGGAGAAGGCCCGCCCCCAGGACTCGCTACCCCCTTAGTATTGAACCCGCGCAGAAGACCAGGTTGGCAGTCTTCCACTTGGTGGCAGCGGTGGGATAACTTATTAGACCAGAATATCTCCCAGACCCAAAGTAGCAAGAGCCTAAGGATCACCATGGGCGACCCAGAGCCTGACGGAGCAACTGGGGGAGCCGAGCCATGGCGGCCCCTGCCCGCAACCCCCATCACCCCGGGGTTGGCGGCGGCGCTGATCCGGCAGACGGAGCGGCAGAGGGAGCTGCTGGCAAGTCTGGGGCCGGGTGCCCGACCCAGGGGCCGCCCTATCCCAATTCCGACAGATGGGAGAGAGGATGTGTGGACCGAGGACCCCGCTCCTCTGGAGCCCCTGGAGCCCCTCGAGCTTCCCTCGGACTGGATGGCACACGAGCGGGAGAGGATGGCCCACGAGTGCGAAATGATCCGGATGCAGATGGAGCTGGCCAAGATGCAGCTTGAGGCGGGGAAAACTCCCCCGATTGTCCCCTCCGCTCCTCCCCCTCCGTCGTGGGACCGCAAGGCGTTCCCCTACTACAAGCCAGGGCAGGATGTCCTGATGTTTTTGCACATTTTTGAAATGGCGTGCCAGGAGCAGCGGGTCCCCGACAACTTGCGGTTGTCCGCCCTGCGAACCCAGGTCAGTGGGGACCTGGCTGACCTCCTCGGGGCTCATCTGCGGAAGACCCCGGCAAGCTACGAGGCGTTCAAGGCAGCGGTCAGACAACACTTCGCCCTCTCCGCCGAACATTGCCGGCGAAGATTTCGAGAGGGTAAACCTTCCCCTGGGACCACCCACGTGGCATGGGCAGCCCAGGTAATGCACGTCTGCGAGTCCTGGGTGGAGGCTTCCCGGGCCTCCACCCTGAAGGAAGTTGTCGAGCTGTTCGCCATGGAGCAGTTCTTCACCACCATCCCGAAGGAGCTGGCCGCTGTCGTGAGGGATCAGAAGCCCCGTACCTGTGAGGCGGCGGGGATCATGGCCGATGAGATGGGACTATACCGGACGGCCCCATCCACCAAGGGAAGTTCCGCGGCCGTGGCCGAGAAGAACCCGGAGCCGGAAAAGGGCCTGCCCCGACGGCGCGGGGAGGCCCCTCGGACCAAGGGGAACCAAAACCCTCGGTCTGGGGCCTGCTTCCACTGTAACGAGATGGGACACCTGCGGCGGGATTGCCCCAAGC
The DNA here is from genome assembly GCA_021292165.1 of Shinisaurus crocodilurus. Taxonomy (NCBI): domain Eukaryota; kingdom Metazoa; phylum Chordata; class Lepidosauria; order Squamata; family Shinisauridae; genus Shinisaurus; species Shinisaurus crocodilurus. The sequence continues at coordinate 32,836,448 of CM037882.1, read as the reverse complement.
TCCAACCCAAGAACCGGGATGCCCGTCCCTCACCGAGGAAAGTAGGACGCGTCGCGGGTGCTGCAGCTGCTCAGGACAACGACAGCGACGACGAGCGACGGTCGGTCCTCTCCCTCCCTGCAAGCATCCCCGAGGATCGCGGTGCCGAGGAGGAACTCCAGGAGTGGGATTCCTACCGTCCTGAACCCCGTGCATCGCTGTATCGCATCGCCTCCCCGGACCAGCTGAGATGGAGCCGCAAGCAATTCTGTGAGTCCATCTATATCAATAATGTTCCCCGGGTGGGGTATAGGGACACTGGGGCAGATGTAACGGCTCTGCCCCGGGACTGCGTAGAGAGGTCCCAACTTTTGTCAGGACGGACGTGTACGATCAAACCCTATAACTCCCCCGACATCACCGTCCCCATCGCCCGGGTCCGGATCAAGTACCAGGGTTGGGAAGGAGAGATGGACGTAATCATCCATCGCCAAAAGGAGTGGGGCATCATCATCGGGAACGACCTCGCGTTCCGGGTGGCCAAAGCTAAGATGGGGGTCGTCACCCGGGGACAGGCAAGGCGAGGGGGGCCGCCCGTGACCGCACCGGTCCCAAAGCCTAAGCCCGTGCCCCCTCCACCACCCGGGGTGACCCCATCCCCTGCGGGATGGGGTCACCCCGGGGAAAACCAGGCCATAGCGGAGCCCCCGAAGAACGAAGGGTTTGCTCAGATGGCTAAAGACTTTGGGACACAAGCCCAATTCAAGGAAGCCCAGCGGCTGGACCCGTCCTTGCAAGAGTGTCGCGCCCTGGCCAACCACGACCCCGGGGTATCCCTTGCCACGGAAAGATTTATCTGGGACGATGGAACTTTGTACCGGGAGTTCGAGCCAAAGGGGGAAGTGGCACCGGGGCGCAAGCAGAGGCAACTGGTGGTTCCCCAACGGTACCGCCGCGCCGTGTTGCACCTCGCCCACGACGTGGCATGGGGAGGACACCTGGGGCAAAAGCGGACCCAAGCTCGAATTACAGAGGGGTTCTACTGGCCCATGATCGCCTCCGACATTAAGGCTTACTGTCGGTCCTGCGATGTGTGCCAGCGAGTGGGACATAATCGCGATCACCCAAGAGCTCCCCTTCAGCCTTTTCCGGTGGTGGGGATCCCTTTTGAACGGATTGCTATGGACATAGTGGGTCCCCTGAACCCGCCCACCAAGACGGGGAAAAAGTTTGTACTGACGGTAGTCGACTTTGCCACCCACTACGCGGAGGCTTTTGCGCTAGCCTCCATCTCTGCAGCCAGCCTGGCTAAGACTCTGCTCTCTCTCTTTGCCCGCTTAGGAATGCCCCGCACGGTCGTGTCGGACTGCGGCACCGGGTTCATGTCTAAACTGTTCCAGAAGATGTGGGACCTGGGGGGGGTTGACCATGTAACTTCGGTGCCTTACCACCACGAGACCAACGGACTGGTTGAACGCTTCAACCAGACTTTGGGGAAAATGATCCGGACGTACGCTAGCCGTCACCCGGGAACTTGGGACCAAGCCCTACCCTACCTCCTCTTTGCCTACCGAGATGCTCCGCAGGAAAGCCTCGGGTTTTCCCCGAATGAACTGATGTTTGGCAGAGAACTACGGGGGCCCTTGGCTTTGTTGCGGGAAGAATGGGAGGGGGCTGCCGGCAGTTCGCCCGTGCCGGTTCACACTTTTCTGCGGCGGCTGCGGGACACCCTCCACAGCGTTCGAGAAGCCGCCCAACAGCATCTGAAGGCAGCCCAGCAGCGGCAAAAGGAGCTGTATGATAGAACCGCAGTAGCCCGGACTTTTGAGGTGGGTGATAAAGTGTTGGTTCTGCGTACCCTCAAAACGGACAAGCTGTGCCTTAAGTGGGAGGGTCCGGGGACTGTAGTTGAGAAACTTGGACCAGTCAACTACAAAATACTCTTTGCTGGGACTCCTGGAAAATGTAAAGTGTTTCATGTGAACATGTTGAAATTGTATGTGGACCGGGGTGCGGGACTGGGCTGTGTGAAGGAACATAATGATAAGGATTTCGCTGATGGGGATCTGTTGGGAGAATGGGGGGATGGTGGGGGAATGGAAGAAATCTCACTGTCACCCGCCCTGTCCGAGGCTCAGCGGGAGCAAATGAAGCGGGTGCTGGATGAATTTGGGACCATGTTCTCAGACCGCCCCGGGCGGACCCCACTCATCCAGCACACCATTCAAATGGGTGACAGCCCCCCTCTGCAATCTCTGCCATACCGGGCGGTGGGACCCCATGCTCAAGTCATTGCTGAGGAGGTCAAAGCCATGCTAGACCTAGGGGTGATCGTCCCTAGTTCTAGCCCATGGTCCTCCCCGATTGTCCTGGTGGCCAAAAAGGATGGGGGGGTGCGGTTCTGTGTGGACTATCGGAAAATCAACAAGGTGACCGTCCCTGACCCCTACCCCATCCCCAACATGGATGTCTTGCTGGAGAAGCTAGGGAGGGCCAAGTACATTACCACCCTAGACCTCACCAAGGGCTATTGGCAAGTTCCGCTGGACGCGGATGCTGCGCTCAAGTCTGCCTTTGTCACACACCTGGGTTTATTCCAGTTCACCACTCTTCCCTTCGGAGTCCGGAATGGTCCGGCAACCTTTCAGAGGCTGGTGAATGGAATGCTGAACGGGTTGGGAGAATTTGCCTGTGCCTATCTGGACGACATAGCTATCTTTAGCTCCACTTGGGAGCAGCATCTGCAGCATGTCCGGCGGGTCTTCCAGCGGATCCGGGATGCTGGGTTGACGGTGAAAGCAAAAAAGTGCCAGGTGGGGCTAGGGGAGGTTGAGTACCTTGGACATTGCGTCGGAGGGGGGAGCATCAAACCCATGGAAGCTAAGATCGAGTCGGTTCAGAAATGGCCCCAACCCGCAACCAAAAAACAGGTGCAGGCTTTTCTGGGACTTGCAGGGTACTATCGGAAGTTTGTGCCACACTTCAGTCAGCTAGCAGCCCCTCTGACTGATCTTTGTAAGAAGCGCCACCCGAACAGGGTCCAGTGGACCGCGGCTTGCCAGACCGCTTTCGACGGGTTAAAAGCCTGCCTCACGGCAGCTCCCATTCTGCAAGCCCCAGACTTCAAATCCCCCTTCGTTCTACAGACGGATGCCTCTGAGGCCGGGATGGGGGCGGTGTTGTTACAGGAGAAGGTGGGAGAAGGGCTGCGCCCCGTTGCATACCTGAGCAAGAAGCTCCTGCCCAGAGAACGTAGTCTTGCCACCATTGAGAAGGAGTGCCTGGCCGTGGTGTGGGCCATCACCAAGTTGCGCCCCTACCTCTGGGGGAGACGGTTCCGCCTGCAGACTGACCATTCCCCCCTGTGCTGGTTAGATAGAGTCAAGGGCAACAACCAAAAACTCCTACGGTGGAGTCTGGCGTTGCAAGACTTTGACTTCGAAATTGAGCACATCAAGGGTAAGGACAATGTCTTGGCGGATGCACTCTCCCGGGCTTTCTCAGGTGATGGGCAAGTCGATGGGAAATTGGGGTGTGGGACCCCAATGCCATCTTTTCCCCGGGGGGGAGATGTGGAGAAAGCCAACCTAAAACCCCTTTCTGACACACACACACTCACCAAGGAGGGGGGAAGGAGACCCAGGGGGCAGAGACAGCCAGTCTCCACAGAGACCAACGGGGACAAACAACATCTGCATAGAATCACCCCAGGGGGGAAGGCAGGAAGCATCCCCAGGTTCGTCAATGCTCTCGTATATCAGCCCCATCTACATAAGACTTGAATACCTTGTCAGAGCAGACATTTCGGCACCCATAAGAAAGGGCCATTCAACACCACAGGATGGGACCATTAAGCAGGTGGCTTCAAAGGGACCCCACCCACCTGAGGAGGGTGGCAACCCACCTGATTGGCCGCCCACCTGAGGAGGGTGGCAACCCACCTGATTGACCACCCACCTGATTGCAGAGGGAGGGGCTACCTGAAACCCAAGGTATAAAACACCCTGTGCAAGGGAACTGAGTTGTTGGACCTGATCAGCAATCTTGCCCCATGCCTGGGGTAAGGGAACGAAGGGATCGGCAACCCCGGGTAGCAGCACCCAGCGTGCTCCAGCTAGCTGAAATCACTGGCCGCTTGGGTTGACCGGACCCCCGGGAAACCAAGCTGAAATCACTGGCCGCTTGGGTTGACCGGACCCCCGGGCAACCAAGCTGAAATCACTCGCAAGCCGCTGGGTAGACCGGACCTCCGCCGGGAACCCAGTTAGCCGCTTGGGTAGACCGGACCTCCGCCGGGAACCCAGCTAGCCGCTTGGGTAGACCGGACCTCCGCCGGAAACCCAGCTAGCAGCATGCGGTTGACCGGGCCTCTGCTGGAGCCCGAGCTGAACTAACTAGCTGAGAGCCCTGAAATCACGGTGTCCTTAAGACTTCTTGCTTGCTACTTTGTACCGTACTGATAAGCTGTATTGCTGGCGTGTGTCTGGGTTTGTGAAGGTAATGTTATAAATAAACTTGTTTTCTAAAAGATACTTTTGTGGCTATAAGTTATCCCTTTGTTCTGGGCTAAGGGTGATAGTCGCTGGGGGACCTCGGAGAAGGCCCGCCCCCAGGACTCGCTACCCCCTTAGTATTGAACCCGCGCAGAAGACCAGGCTGGCGGTCTTCCACTTATAGATATAAATTAGCATATGCAGATTTTATGCACACTTGTGTCCTATGCGCCAGGGCCCAAAATTTTTGAAGTGCCTAGCCATGCCCACATCTGGGCTTCCCAGAAACATCTGCTTGGCCATTGTTGGAGACTAGATGGGTCGTTTCTAGCAGGGCACTTACGCTCTTTGCAGGGACAGTGGCTCTATAACCTCTAAAGCAGGGGTGGGCAAATTGTGGCTCTCCAGATGTTTTGACCCTCAACTCCCATTAGCCCTACCTGGCGTAGCCAATGGTGAGGGATCATGGGAGTTGTAGGGTGAAACATCTGGAGGGGCACAAGTTGCCCACCCTTGCTCTAAAGGAAGTCATAAGAAAACAAAGGAGTGTGTCGATGTGGGGAAAAGGGGGCTTTTCGCCTTCTCTTTCCTATTCAATATGCCAAGAAGAAAGAGTCTGGACGCAGCTGGCCTGCGAGAAAACCCGTGGCATGAAACGTATCCCTAACGGAGTGATCTGCTCTTTCCAAAAGAATGTTGTTGTTACCCAATGGACAGTTGCAGGATGCAGGAAATATGCAGAGCTAAATTATGTTCTTGGTTTCCACCATCCGTGCTCTTAGGCCTCTCCTTCAGTTAGCAAATGTACTTCCCAAATATATACATGCAGCAGCTCAACGTTTCCCACCCACCCACCCTCCTTTCAGGCCGGATGTGAAAACGCTAGATGAGTATTTAATGCCCCCCGCCCCTGCAAAAATAAATTATGCCTTGGGTTGCTGGAGGAATGAAAGCGATTATACTCCCAGCGGTATGCAGCAAGAGATGTTTTTCGGGAATGAGTGATTGGCCACCTCACAAGGCTTTTGTGGAGAGATAATAAGGCTCGGATCGTGCGTTGCGGGATTGTTGTATAAACTAAAATGCCTGTTTAGAGACCTGCAGCAGAGTAATATTTGAATATCCTCGGTGCCGATCGACCTCTCCTTAGGCCGGTCTTTTCCAATTCGGTCCCCTCTCGATGTTTTGGACTAGAACTCGCACCATCCTTTTTATTTATTTCATTTCTACACTGCCGAATAGCCAAAGCTCTCTGGGCAGTTTGCAACAATTCACAAAACGCAATACAACAAAAATAGCATCAAAACAACATCCCCCCCCCCAATATACACATTTAAAAAACAATTCAACGGGAGAAGAGTGCTCCTCCCTGACCATTGGCCATGCTGGCTGGGGCTGATGGGAATTGTAGTCCAAAACACCTGGAGGGTGCCAGGTTGGGGGGAATTTGCTCGAAGCCCTCTGGATATTTTGGACGGCTATTTCCACCAGCTCCAGCCAGCATAGCCAATGGTCGGGGATTCCGGGAGTTGTTGCTCAGAACATCTGGAGGACACCAGGCTGGCTGTCCCTGCTCCAGGCCCTGCGGGAGGTTTTCCTTTGGCAACTTTCTTCCTCCCTTCACTTCCCCACTTCAAACCCTTTGCTCTCCTCCACTGCTTGGTTTCCTCCTCTGTGCCTTTCCTCCATGCCTGCCGCTTGGTACTTTCCCCCTCTCCTTTCCTTCATTCAAATCCTTCCTCCTTTAACACCGCCTTTTGCCTTGCCACCCCCTTCAACCTCTTTCCCAATGGCATCTAGTGTGGTGTAACGGTTAGAGCAGTGTTCTCCAACCTTGCATGCTGGGAGTTGTAGGCCAAAAACATCTGGGGACCCAAGGTTGGAGAACACTGGGATAGAGTGTTGGATTGGGGGTCGGGAGATCCATGGGTTCTAGTCCCCACTTGGCCAGGAAGCTCACTGGGTGACTTTGGCCCAGTCACTGACTCTCAGCCTAACCTACCTCACAGGGTTGTTGTGAGGATAAAATGGAGGAGGATTGTGTCAGCTGTCTTGGGTTCCTTGCAGGAAAAAGGCAGGATAGAGATATAAGAAATAAATTAATCAAATAAACCAAGTTTTAAATGTAATTGTAACAGCATTATGCCAACATTCATCCTTCTTTCCCCTTGCATCTCCATTGCTCAGTTATCCCCCCCCACCGCATTTGCTAGTTTTGATTGTAAGCTCCTTGAGGGCAGGGATCTGTCATTTTGGTGTACTCTGCTTTGTACGGCAGTGGTGCTGTACAATTAATTACAGTCATGCCTTGGATTGAGAGCATAATTCGTTCCGGAAACATGCTTGTAATCCAAAACACTCTTATATCAAAACGAAATCCCCCCCCCCAAAATTGTACAGAGATTTTTCATTTAAGCCGTACTACAGTACTTGTATTGCAAGACGTCGCTTGTATATCAAGTCAAAAATAAATAAATAAATATTTAAAAAATTGCTTGTCTTGCAAAATGCTCTCAAACCAAGTTACTTGCAATCCAAGGTATTACTGTAATCCCCCTACACCCCCTTCAACCATGCTGCCTCCAGAAATCCTTGTTCCTTAGCCAACCTTTTTCCTGGGTCCTTTTCCCAGAGCTCAGGGACCCCTGTCTCTTTCCCTCAATCCTGGCAACAACCAAGTCCCCTCTGGGCTCTAGGATCCATGTGGGTTTTTGCCCCAGTCCCCTTTTCTCACAGCCCCCTCCCCTTAACTTCCTGCATCCTCCACCATCTTCCCCTCTGCTGTCTCCACTAGCCTTTTCCCCAGGGTCCTTCAACCATCCTGCCTTCCTAAAAAGGAAGAGAAAAAAAAGGGGTACGAATAGGAAGTTCCAGTAGCATTTTGATATTTGTATGCCACCTTCTGGCCTGAAAGGACACCCCCTCCCTGCGGCTCACAGCAAAGAAGATACCTGTGAAGGATCAGCACCCGGATCCTTTGCGTGAGTTCGGCAACTCTAGGGTTAACCGGCAGAGCAATACCGCTCGTATCGGCTCTCAGTACAATAGGAAATACCACAACCCTTTGTATGCCCAAATAAGGCTTTTATTTGTTTATACAGCAATCAAATCGGAACTAGCAGTCTTCTAAGAATACGTTTATAGTCAACATAACCTTAGTTGACTCGCGTCTTACCCAATGAGCGGGCTCCGTGGCTAGCAGGTTACATTCAGGTCACTCTACTTACATCAAAGACAATACTCTAGTCAGTTTCAGCCCAGCTCCCGGCGCTTCCTAGCGGAGAACGGAGTGCCTGGGCGGCTGTTGCTTAGGAGGATCTGGCCCCGTGGTTCCCAACAACCCGAGCCGGGACGGGAGAGGGGTTTTCTACCCCGGATCCCCCGCTCTCCCCCCGCCCCCTAGGTCAGGTGGGGGCTTATGCCTGCCCCTTTGTGTAGATGGGCTTATTCCTGCCCGGGAAGAAGGTGACGTAGGGAAACCTGTTTGCTGATGGTCCTTGATGGCCCTTCCTGGACGTTTGTGGATCTCTGCCGAGGTCTTCCTTTGTTGGGGCTGATGACTTGTCTGGCTACTCCCTGGTGACCTCATCCCTCCTCCCCTGGCCCCCTCCTTTGGGGAAAGATGTGTGTGCGTGTGTGTACTGAGTTTTGGGCTTTCTCCACAATACCATTGAAAATAATATATTTTAAAACAAATACATTATTTAATGGTTTTACTATAAATCGATTTTCAAAGGGTTAGCCCACTGTGATAGTCTGTTGCTGCAAAAACCACAAAGAGTCTCCTTGCATCCCAAAGACTGGCAAATATAGAAAGCTTGTGCTGTAATATATTTGTTGAGTCTTTCAGGTTTCACAAGACGCTTTTTTTAAACTGCTCATCAAATAATGCTGATTTTTAAATGCCGTTTAAAAAAAGCAGCAATAGGAGCAGCATAACAGAAACAAGAATTGATTGCGATTTATAGTGTCCTAAATGTGGCATTTTACAGTTTCCTAAGCATAGATAGGTCTCTGCCTCCTAGGAGTTTACATTAATAAAACATTGTGAATGGTAAGAACTTATACGGCTAACAAAATGCTTGAAAACCAAAAACCAACTAGGAACTCTGCACTGATCCTGTCCTTCTCTGAGGAAGGTGTTCCCCAGGGTGGGTGATAGCCCAGTTTCTCATAGCTGCCAGTCGAATCTCTGATGGTGAAAGTCCTCTGGACTTCCCGCTTAGTCACCTGAGTAAACCCATATTTCCCCAAACACGAGGGCATGTTTGCAGGAGAGAATTGGCCAATGGGAGTGTGCCTTTAATATTTCTCCCACCTTTCAAGGCTTGAACTCGAAAGAAGAGAAACAACAGAAGAGAAGTGTGGAGAAAGCCTGAACACACACACACACACACACACACACACACACACACACACACACAGTTTTCCCCTTGGTAGCCACACGTAGTTTTCCCCTAGCAACCCAGTCTGCATAATCCCCACCTGGGGACAGGAGATGCAGGACTGGCCAGACAGGTAACACGCATATCCTCAATGGAGCACATCGGCCAGAATCCACAAGAAGAAGCATGGAGCATCAGGAAATGCAGGGCAGTCTCAAAGAGCTGCAAAGTATGCTCAGGAGGCATGATAAGCCCAAAGGCGCCACCTGTTCCCGGGCAGGAATAAGCCCACCTGATTCCCCAGGGGCGGGGAGGGGGCGTGCAGGGTAGAAAACCCCTCTGCCTTCTCCACGGAGGTTGTTGGGAACACGGGCGGGTGAACACCTTCCAAGTCCAGCCCCGGCTGGGTCAAGCAGTTCTCTTCCCCGAGCACGGCGGCTCGGAGCCAGGCTAGAAGCGGGCAGTCGTAGAGTCTCTGGTCTAAGGTAACTCCTTGCTGCAGTACGCTAGCCTGGGAACCAATTCATTCAGTCATTTGAGGTCACGACCTAGTTTGTGTACGTTGTAGTATTCCTAGAAGTTTATTAGTTCCGCTCCCTTTAACCTGTAGTAAATAAAGTGTCTATTCTTTGTTGTGAATGGACTCATGTGCTTTTTAAGCCACGGTTGAGTTTTGATCACGTAATATCCCCTTGATGGGCTATATCTCAGTGCCGGTTAACCCGTTGAGTGCCGAACTCATACAGAAGACCCGGTTGCTGGTCTTCCACAAGAAGAAAGAAGCTGCTAGTCCTCATGGCTCTATGGCTCTTCAGCATCAGAGGCAGTCTGCCTATGTACTCCAGTTGCTGGGGAACACGGGCGGGAGGGTGTCCTGCTTGTGGGTTTCCTGTGGGCCGCTGGTTGGCCACTGTGCTAGGTACCGAAAAGATCTGGGGCTCTTTTTATTATTATTAATAATAAAAAGCCAGCTAATCCAGGGGTCATCAGATGCAACAGAGATCCTCAGGGCCCCTGTACCTCTATTTCAGCAAGTGCCCCTTGACAGCAGGATGGTGGGGCAGATGGCCTCCCAGAGATTCGGGGCTCCAAATGAAAGATTCAGGTCATTCCATGTAAAATCAACCAATGAATTTACCTGACCATCACCGATTTTGAAAAAACTTGGTGAACTTGTTGGGTCTCCTGAGAAAATAAGCTGCTCCAAAAATTAGACTTCTGGGACAAAAACTTTTGGAGATATGGCAATGAAAAATATGAAGAAAAACGTTAATTTTTGTGTCGGACAACATTAAAATTACAGTAATTCCAGTTCTACTGAACCTAGAAAGTTAATCATGGTGTTGATAGAAAGCCTTTGAAATGCTCTTTCATTTGATATGTAACATAAGTGGTTTTTTGGAATAAATATATATTCAAGGTCAAATAGTAAAATTTGTCCTTGAATTCTGCAAAAACTAAAAAAAATTTCTCCATTATTTTTGTTTTAGTATTTCATCTGACAGTGCTTAATACATGTACCAATGTTCAAAATGGGGTTCTTAACAGAGAACGAGTTACATCTTTTGGGGCGCTGTGTGTATGCGTCATAGTTCATATGAATTGCTATCTCACTGTACGTATCTTAAGAAAATATGCATTATCACTTAGGTTTTGAATAAAACATTGTGCACAAGTACAAGCTACCCTGTCATAATTGTGCTGCTCTGAATTAGCTATTCTTCGCAATAGCATACTTCTGACATTTTGTGTAGAATAATGATACTTCCTCTGGGTGGCCATTCTGGTATGAAATCAATCAAAGAATATTTCCAACTGAAAGCAAATTGCTTAAGATTTGGTGAACTTGTTCTCCTTACAGGGATGGGGACTCGGACTCGAGGACTCGACTCGTGAGTCGGACTGAGTCCCTCCTCTGACTCGACTCGGACTCGAGTCCCAATATTTTTAATGGGACTCGAGACTCGACTCGATACTCAAGACCAAGGACTCTTCAACATCCCTGGGCTGCGCCAGAAGGAGTGGAGAGGAGCGTGATTGCCGGAGAAGAGCTCATGGAAGCGAGGTGCGCCGCTGCTTGGCCACTATGGACGGCTACTAGGAGTGCAGTGTGTCAAGATTTATTTTGATTGATGTGTTGCGTACTTGGGAGAGGCAGAAGAAGGACCTGAGATTACTCTGTGTGGCTGCTCTGAGTGTGTTTCTGGTTCCAGCAAGTTCATCACCAGTGGAGCGGGTGTTCAGTGAGGGTGGAATTGTGATGCGACCTCACCGTTCCAGAATGGGGGCCAAACATTTAGAAAAAACCGTGTTCCTCAAATGCAACATGGATAAGTTTTAGGAAGTACAGCAAGTTTATTTTTTAAAATCATTTTTCTAAAATGCAACCTTTCAGACATTTTGGGTTTGGCTGCCTCTGCCTGCCTGTTTGGGGTTCCCTGCCTCCTCTGCCTGCCTGGTTATTTTGGGTTTGTCTGCCTGGTCTGTTCTTGCCAAAATCAGTGGCAGAGTTTTGAAATAAAAAGGCACACTTGTGCCTAGAATTTATTTAAGCGACACATCTGAAATAGCCTTATTTTGTTGGGAAAAAAACCCATGGATTATAAGAGGGACTCGTGGAGTCAGCTTTGGGAGTGACTCATGACTCGTGACTCATGAGTCACCATTTTGGACCAAGGACTCGGACTCGAGACTCGGGTCCAAAGACTCGTGACTCGACTCGTGACTCGAGACCAAGGACTCTTTAACATCCCTGTCTCCTTATTAAAAAATAAGTTGCAGGGCCTATTGTTTTCAGAAGAATGAGGTTTAAAATATGTACTTTAAAAAAGGTACTCACCAGTATGCTTGGGGAAAACATGTTTATTTTATTTTTTTTCAAATAAATATACAGAAGTTTGACCTTGAATAATGACAAAAAACTCCTTTTGTTTTAAATAATGTTTAACATCCCTGGAAACATGTACTTGATTTCAAAATGGGACTCTTGCTAGCATAGTTATTTTGATTTACTTAGATGTGGGCTTGAAAAACCATTATTGGGATATATAAAAAAAGACGGGGTATAAATAGAATAAATAAAAATAAATAAAATTATTGTGCATAGATGAGATTTTCCATTTTACTTTTATATATGCTGATCAGATTTTATGCAGTTCAAATATTACTTGCTAACATTTTGTTAACAAGTCCTAAATTAAGGACCTTTTCATAACAGTAGTTTCTAGTCTTGAAGTTGCTGCTTGACACACTTTGTCTGTTAGTGTATAGAAGTGCCCTGTTGGGCAACAAGGATCAGCTTTTGTCAAAACATCTGAATATGGTATCCATAGGACATCTTGTTTATCTGGATACATAAATGATGTTGCTGGTCCAGCTGGATGAAGAAAGCTCACTAACACTTCTGCTCTCTGATCATCTGTTTGTAAAACACAACCAAACCACCATTGTGAGATATAAACGCATGTAACAAATCCTCGTATTTCTTGCAAGTCCAGTTCTCCTTCTTTAATAGTCACTGTCTCTTTTCTGGATTCGCATTGAAATGAATATCTTTTAGTAGCAACAGTGTGTTTTGTTAATGGAATTACAGTGTGAATTTTCTGTCTCTCAGGAATCGTCTTGAATTCTCGAAGCGACATTTCAGAAGCTTTTCTTCCAGTTCATAATCTTTACTTGTGGTGTATTGAAATGCAACCTGTGTGATATTCTCCTTTGCCCAATCAAAGAGCTGACGAGGGGTCATGATTTGTTTTTCATACGGATGCTGCAAACTTGCTCGAGCAGCTAACCTTTTCACAGTGCCACCCAAACCATCACAAGGCCCTTTGCCATGCGATGTGGCAAAGAAGTGCCATTCTGCATCGATACCGAAATCTTTATGCTTACTTAAGTTGTTGAAGTTTTTACCGTTTTTATACTGTGCTGCTGCACCATCAGGGAAATAATAGATCTTAGTTATGCTACCTGTAGAAATGGTGTGCAGGAATTCAACAATTTGAAAAGTCATGAACACATTGCAGCAGAAGTGGGGTCAGCACTTGTCACGGCTTCAGGCCTGCCATTTTCTTTCTTATCAGAATCTGTGAATAATAATAATAATAATAATAGGGGCCTTCGCTGGCTATGGAGCAGTAGCTTTTCTGCCGAGCTCCCGGAATGATTTGAAAACATCTGCAAATACACAGGAAAGACAAATCGTGAGTTTAAACTCCTTTGCTGTTTACTTTCTGGAAGGTATGCAGATATAGAGCTAATAAAGAAATAACAAGAATAGCTTTCTTTTGATGTGCTTCGCTCTGGATTGTTTATGAGCTCCAGACGGGTGAAAAAGTCCCTACCCCCTCTTTGGAAACGCGATCGGGCGCATCCCTCGGATAACAGTTTGAAAAGGCTAATTAGGATCCTTGACACTAAAGATATTGAATGTTCTTATCAAACTGAGCAACTGGGTCCTGATAAGCTACGAGGTAGTGAAAGTTCCGAGACAGCGAGGGGGAAGGGCGGAAAAATGGCGGATTCAGCTGGCAAATTCCCTGCTGGTGCCAAGCCAAAGTCAACATCTCCAGCCAAGCTTAAAGGGGCAGCACCAGATTGGGAGAAAATTCTATTACAGTTTCAAAGCTCTATGGAAGCAGGCCAGCAGAAACAAATAGAAGCAATTGAGAAATTTCAAAATCTGCATCAAGAGGATATGAAGCACATGCGAAAGACCATAGATCATTTAGGGGTTCAAGTTAAAGAGCTGCAAGTTAGAGTGGATAAGGTGGAAAAACTCCAGGTGAAGGATGAAAAAAGTTTTGAAAAGTATGAAATGAAATTTAATGAGATGGAAATACAGATGATTAACATGCAAGACAGGCAACGTCGTTCCAACATTCGGATCAGAGGCTTCCCCATGGAGATGGGGGAGACTGGATATAAGTTAAGAGGCAGTATTTTGGAATGGATGAATGAAGCTGTCTCTGGAGAAACAATTTTTTGGGATGATATGGACATTGAGATTGTGCATAGAGTGGGAGCATTAAGGCGTGGTATGACATCCAGAGATGTTGTACTGAAATTTGCAAATTTATACAAGAAGGATGTCTTCATGAAAGAGATTAGAAAGAAAGGTCAAGTAGCTTTTAAGGGGGCTACTTTGCAAATCTACAATGATCTTTGTCAGCAAACAATAAAGTGGAGGCGAAGTGTTAAACCGTGTACAGCAGTCTTGATCAGAAAGGGATTACAATACAATTGGGGTTACCCAGTTTTTCTTACTTTTGTGTGGAACAGTAAGAGATACAAGATCTCATCATGTGATCAAGGCATGGGCCTGCTGGGAGAGTTGGGGCTTCATGATGATGCGGAGGGTCCAGAATCGATGGGTCAACTGGAAGAAGAAGGAGCCAGTGGAGGAATTGTATAAGAGGTCGTTTCAACACGAGAAGAAAAAAGAAATAGAAAATGTTTTATAAAGAAGTTATCCGGGAGGGAATGAGGGGCTGCTGTTCGGGCTGGTGATGGGTCCTTTCCCCCCCCCCCTGGGATAGGTGGGTAGGTTTAGGGTGGGGCAAGTTGCCCTGGCTAAGCAGGGGGGATAGTTTAGATGAATGTGGGGGTGGGTTAAGGGGTATGTTATTGTGTATTATTTTCACTTTTGGGGACCAAAAAAGAAAAAATGATGTTAATAGATGGATTATAAGTTAAGAATTTCAACTTTAAATGTTAAGGGGCTAGGTTCAGTTACTAAGAGAAGGCGAATAGAAGCACTTCTAAAGAAGGATAAGGCAGATATTATATTCTTGCAAGAAACGCACCAGGCAAGGAAAGGAGTCAATGAATTGAAATTGAGGTGGTCTAGAATATATGAGATAGCATGTGGATCATCTAAATCGCGAGGAGTAGCAATTATAATTTCAAAGAATTGTGGTTTTAATGTTTTAAAGGTGAAAAAGGATGATACAGGTAGATATATTATAATGTATGGGACCTTGGGAGGGGAAGAATATGTTATTGTTAATGTTTATGCTCCCAATCAAAATCAAGGAGAATTTTATCAACATGTGTTTAAAGAAATGGGTAATTTTCAAAATCAAAGGGTTATTATGGCTGGGGACTTTAACATGGTATTGGATAGAAGAAAAGACAAATCCAATCCGACGAGAGAAGATCAGAGAAATAATCTAACGATCTTGAATAAGTTAATTAGTAAGGAAGGGTTGCTAGATGTTTGGAGAGGGGTCAAGGGGAATGAGGAAAGATATACATTTTACTCATCAGCAAATAAGAATTATTCTAGGATAGATTTTATTTTTGTGTCCAGGACACTGTTTTCAAGGGTCCTGGGCACAGAGATAGGAGTGATAAAAGTTACAGATCATGCTTTGGTTAACATGGATTTGAAGATACATAAGGATTATAGAGAAGCGAAAAGATGGAGATTGAATTGTAATATTTTTCGTTATAAACATTTAACAGAGAAAATAGAGAAGGAATTGAGGGAAATTTGGGAATTTAATCAAACAGAAGAATGTACTGAAGCGATAATATGGGATACAATGAAGAGTGTAATGAGAGGAATAGGATTGAGAGAGGCAATAAATTTGAGGAAACAACAAGAAGTTTTTTATCAAAAGCTAGAGGGGAGATTAGGGATTTGGAAAAGAAGTATTTAGAGAAGAGGGATAAAAAGATTTTTGCAGAATTACAGGGTAAAAGGAAAGAATTGGAGAATAAAGAACTGGACAGGGTACAAAGGAATTTGATTTACACAAAAAGGGAGTATTTTGAGAATAGTAATAAAAACTCTAAAATGTTGGCTAGATTAGCACAAAAAAAAAAGAAAAAAGCTTAGTGGGGATGATTAAAGATAAGAGGGGTAAAGAATATAATCTAGTAAAGGATAAATTGAAAATTTTTCATGAATATTACACGGAGTTATATAAGGCAGGAAAATGGTCGGAAGCTGAGAGTAGAAGATATATCGAGAAAAATTTAAAAATAAAAATCCAGGATGAAGATAGAGAGAAAATGGAGCAACCATTCACAGAAATTGAAATAGAAAGTGCTATAAATAAATTAAAACAGGGGAAAACGCCAGGACTGGATGGTCTGGGGGCGGAATATTATAAAGTCTTTAAAAAAATGTTAATTCCGAAGTTAAAACGGTTGTTTAATGATATTTTACAGGGGGGAGAGATCCCCCCGTCATGGAAACAGTCCTTGACCATTTTAATCCCGAAACCAAGGAAGGATTTAGCAGAACCAGGTTCTTATAGACCAATATCATTAATTAATCAAGATGCTAAACTATTGACAGCAATTTTAGCTAGAAGAATGAATAGTTTTCTAAATAAGTATATAGGGATAGATCAATGTGGGTTTATTCAAGGAAGACAAATGGCAGATTTAACAAGAAGGGTTCTGAATATAATTTATTTAATAAAGAAAAATAATTTGAAAGCGGGGGTTCTTGCATTGGATATTTTTAAAGCCTTTGATTGTGTGGAATGGCCTGCATTAAAGATGTTAATAAAAACTATGGGGTTTGGAGAAAAATTTATAGGTATTACTAACCAATTATATACTCATAATGTCACGTCGGTAATTGTAAACGATGGAATAACAGAAACTATTAGCCTAGGCCGCGGAACTAGACAGGGTTGTCCCCTTTCCCCAGTATTATTTGTGTTAGTTATGGAATTGTTAGCGAATTCGATAAGACAGGAGAAGAAATTACTGGGGATAGGAATAGAGACCAAATGTAAGATAAACCTTTTTGCAGATGATATCTTGTTAATGATATGTTGACTTGTAATATTAAATGCAAAAGGGGTCAATTAAAGAAAAATAATTTTAAGGATATTTGGGGTTTATTTTTGGAATATGTGTTTAAAAGGGGGAAAGGGAGTTTACCCTGTCAAGATTTATTGTATTTTTGGAATAATGAACAATTATAGAGTTATTGGATTGTTTGGTCCCATGGTGATGGGAGCACAATATTAGTTATGTGTGTATGTTATTTTCTTTGTATTGTTTTAAAATTTAATAAAATATTTAAAAATAATAATAATAATAATAATAATAATAATAATAATTCTTACCCGCCTCTCCGTCTAGATCAATAAAGCTTGATTTAATGTAGACATCCAAAGAGATATATCTCTGTGAAGGTTTGAGGCCTACCCATGCCTGGTTTGGTTTCAGCCTGAAGGCCCGAGAAGGGAGGGGGCGGGCTTACGTTTAATTTCCCTCCAAAAAATTCTGTTTTAAGTGTGTATAAGGGGGTGGAGTTATTGTAGGGAGGTACTGTGCATGTATAAGAACATTCACATCTTCTGAACTGTTCGAAACCCCGTTCTGGAAATCGGTACATATACTCAAGGAAAGTAAACATGGGTTATCTGAGGGAAAAAATCAGCAAAAAAAACCATTTGGTTTTTTTGGAATTCAAGGTCAAATTAAAGAAACTATGACCTTGAATATTTTCTTTCACATGCATGCTTCATGTTACATATCAAATAAAAGGGTAGTTCGAGAGCTTTCATATGACACCATGATTTACTTTCTAGGTCAATTCCGAAGGAAGTTATGATACTTTTTGTGTAGTCACAAATGCTGAAAAATCATGTTTTGGGCATTTTTTGAGCACACTGTACTTTTGAACCGTGAGGTATAATGACCTATAATTTGGTGTATGTTCATTTCTCATGCTGGTCTACCAGTATGCCAGTTTTTTAAAAAATCGCAGATGGTGAGGTAAATTTTTCATTTTTTTTGGTTGATTTTACATGGAATGACCCATTCGGGGCTCCAGCCCTAGTGGCCATCCCCCTAACACCGCCTCTGACACTGTGGAAACAGAATGCTGGACTCGATGGACCCTTGCTCTGATCCAGCAGGGCTCTTCTTCTGTTCTTAGACCAGCAAAGAACAGCTCACCCCAGAAGAGCAATAGATGCACTGCAAATCAGAGTTCAATTTTATTTATTTATTTATTTATTTCATTTTTATACCGCCAAATAGCCGAAGCTCTCTGGGCGGTTTACAACAATTAACAAGACAGTCCCTGCCCGCAGGCTTACAATCTAAAAAGACACGACACACAAGGAAAAAGGAATGGGGAGGGAAGAAGGGGGAATATTAATTACTACTTAATCAATATGTTCCCATCCACCATCATGCTATTTTTGTTTTTAATTCTTCCCTCCCAATCCCCTTTCCTGTGTCTTTTTAGATTGTGAGCCTGAGGGCAGAGACTGTCTAATTGTGGATTCTTGGAAGCTGCTCTGGGGGCCTTTTGACTGAAGCATGGGTTAGAAATACTTTGAATACATAGAAAAATAAACTCAATACATCTTCTGAGTTACTCAGAAGTAGACATGTATAGGATTGTACTATATATATATATATATATATATATATCACAAAAATCAATTTAGAATGCAAATCCTATGCATGTTTGGACAGAAAAAAGTCCTACAACTGCCAGCATTCCCTAGCTAGTATGTAGGACTTTTTGCAGGACTTTTTTCTGTCTAAAGATGCACAGGATTGCACCCTTAGACTGCAATCCTATACACACTTACTGGGGAGTAAGCTCCATTGAACTCAATGGGATTTACTTAGAAGTAGACATGTTAGTCTGGGTCCAAACTATTATTTTTTTACCGTTTGTGTTTACCTGCTATGTATTTATTATGTAAGCTGCCTTGGGGGATATAGTTTCAGGCTGAAAAGTTGGCGTATTATTAAATAAATAGATATACTTTAATTAATAATAATGGAATTCACCCTGGCCATTCCTCCCTCTCCCATCACATGCATTCTCAGAACTTTGTTTAATGATTTGTTTTAACATTTCAACATTTTGTTTCGACTTTTTTCTTTATAAAAAATGTTATATTATCAAGGGCGCAATCCTATGCAGGTTTAGACAGAAAAAAAGGCCTACAACTGGGGGATGCTGGGAGTTGTATTTTCCCCCGTCTAAACCTGATAGGATTGCGCCCCAAATGAGTTACAGCTGCAATTGTGCTGTAGGTCCTGCTTTATGCTAGTGTTTGTTGTTTTGTGGAACTTTTGCTGCTTTTATTACATCATTTTTATTATGAATTTTATGATATGCATTTTGTTGTATGCCACCTTGGGAGGGCTCCTGCCCTGAAAGGCAGCCTATAAATATTTTAAATAAATAAAATAAGGGTGCAATCCTATGCATGTTTAGACAGAAAAAAAGTCCTACAACTCCCAGCATCCTTCCAGGTAGCCATGCTAGCTGGGGCATGCTGGGGGTTGTAGGCTGGGGCATGCTGGGAGTTGTAGGACTTTTTCTGTCTAAACATACATAGGATTGCGCCCTAAATAATTAGACACTGATATTTTGAAAAACAAGACCCCAATACATACAGTAATACCTTGGATTGCAAGTAACTTGGTTTGAGAGCATTTTGCAAGACAAGCAAATTTTTAAATATTTATTTTTTTTAACTTTATACAAGCGATGTCTTGCAATACAAGTACTGTAGTACGGTTTAAATTAAAAATCTCTGTACAATTTTTTTGGGGGGATTTCGTTTTGATATAAGAGTGTTTTGGATTACAAGCACGTTTCCAGAACGAATTATGCTCTCAATCCAAGGCATGACTGTATTTGCATTGGCCAAAGAAAAGCCTTCATTTTGTGTTTGAATTTTTCGTTTCTTCCCCATCAACCTATATTTTCCCGCCCATTCTATCCAGATTCACGCATGCGTTCTCAGTTGCTGACTCTTCCCGAAATTCCTCGTCGACGAGGGCGAAGACTTCCAGTCGCGCATGCTCAATACGGGTAAATGGGCGCCGTGAGCGGCCCGATCTCCCTTTTCCTCCTTCGCGCGTGCGCCATCACGGCGTTTGATAGCCGAGGCGGCGGGAAGAGCGTGGGAGCAACTGGTGTCCTTTCAGTGCGCGTGAGCGGCGATGGAGGCGGCGGCGCGCATGCGCCTTGTCTTGGGCCTGAGCGGAATGTTGATGCAGAACAGTCGCTGGGGTGAGCCCGAGCAGGCCTGCGGCGCGTGCGCACTTGAGCGGTCCGCGGCCCCAGGCGGCAGAGGGGAAGATGGCGGCGGTGGTACAGAATGTGGTAAAGCTGTGAGTGGAACTCTCCCTCTTCTCCCCCCTCTTCCCCCTGTTCGGTTCTATTGGTACAGCCCGAACCTTTGGGAAGCGCGCGCAAGAGGGTTGTCGGGGAGAGTCCATTCCGCTCGCGGGGGTGGTCGTGGTGGGGCAGAATGCGAGGCGAGGGGGCAGCTGTTGGGTCTTCTTTTTCTTTCATTGTTCAGGGCTGAAGTTTTTTCTTTTTTAAAAACAAAAATTAAAAAGCAGAAAACTGCGGTACTCTACTCCCAGGGGCGGGGACAAGTGGGCAGGACGAGGGGGAGAAAAAGTGTCGCTCCCCCCGTATTAAAGTTTCAAAAGTGGGGTGTGTGGATGAGACAGACCCCCCCTTAGAAATCCCAAAATATATTTGATGGGATGGCGGGAAGAGGATGAAAGAGCCCACCAAAAAAATAAAAATAAAATAGAGGAAGGGAGGAAAAATAGACACCCCCCCAGCCCCAATTATGGGGTTTCTGAGGTGGGGAGGAAAGAGAAGACCCCCTTTCTCATAAAACACCAGAAGGGGGCGATGAGGGAAAGGAAATTCTGAAGGAGGAGGTGAGAAGAACAAACCCAGAAAGGAAGATGGGGAGGTGAGGAGAAGAAGGGAAAAGGCCCTCCCTGGAAAGCAGAGATATAATGCTGGGGGAGGGGGCTGGCCGGAGAGAGAGAGTGACCCCCCCAATTATGTTCTAGAACAAAGTGTGTGTGTGTGTGTGGGGGGGTTGAATTTCTCCCCACACCCCAAAGAAAGGACTGAGAAAGAGACACAATCTCTTGGAAATTGTGTCTAAGGAAATGGGGGGGGGGGAGGGAAGAAAAAAGCCTGCCCCAGAAGAAGTAGGGCCCTAGTAGCAGGGATGAGAATGAGCCCTTGTCCTGTCCACTCCATCAGGACCCAAAAGAAAGCAAAGGGAAAAGAGTAAAAGTGAATTCCCCAGCCTCGGATGAGCAGATGTGATTGCGCTCCAGAGAAGAACATAGGCAGTCTGCCCATGTACACCTGCTGTTGGGGAACATGGGTGGGAGGATGCTGTTGCACTCATGTCCTGCTTGTGGGTTTCCCATGGGCCACTATGTGAACAGGATGCTGGACTAGATGGACCTTTGGTCTGAGCCATCATGGGAGAGGAAAAAGCACCTCAAATCTCCAGACATAAAATGTGTGATGGGGAGATAGTCAACAAACTAACGTTGCAGGCCCCTCCCCTGCTCTCTATGGCAGGATACACAGGAGAGACCCTAACCAGAGAAGTGGGAGGTAGGTGGGACAGAAAGGCTAGAGAGAAACTTGAGATATTCCTCCCCCCCTCACAAAACCATGTACACAATGGGGGCTGGAAAGACAGTAAGAGATGCAAAAGTGGTTTCCAGTAAGAGGACGGAGACTGGGCTGGGAAACAGAGAGACCCCACTTTCCATAAGGTTTTAAAAGGAGTTTGGGTCTGGGGGGAGAGAGAGAAAGAGAGTGACCCCAGTTTGAGCACAGAAGATGAAGGTTAGAAAGATGCATGATGACCCACACCAGTCAGGAATGCTGGTGCAGGAGGTAGGCAGGAGGGAAATGGAGGGTTTTTTGCCCCATAGCTCCCACAGCTGTAAAAAGACAGGTCTACCCAATCCCCGCATGAGAGAAGCTACCGTAAGTTTCTCAGGATGCTGAACTTATTAGGAGCTCATGCAGAATTGTAAAATTGCCCACTTCTACCTACATCCGGGTAGTCCTTGAGTATTAAGAGGAAATGCATATGTGGTTGCCCAGGTTCTAATGGAGCAAAGGAAAGATTTATTATCTGCTTTATTATCACAAGGTTCAAGGAAAGAGCAGAATAAGGTTTTGTTGGGGGCGGGAAGTTCCTTGCAATACCCCCTTACACTGACTGGTTGGTGGGTCATTTTCTCTCCCGATTAATGTTCTCTAAATTTCACGTAGTTGTTTCAGTTGATGATATAATGTCAAAATGAATATAAAACGTTGTAAACAAAGTGGGCTTCCAATGTACCGTTTTCTCTCCCCCCCCCTTTCCCTGGCAGCAAAGATATAACATTATTTCCCCCTGAGCAAGCTGATGCCCACTAGTTTCTATTCCTCCTCCCTCAGCTACTTTGTGTGGCAAGATTTAAACACTGAAATTACTGTAATTATAGCCTGTTCAATTAAGGAGACTTCATCTCTGCTGCACCATGGATTTTTAAAGAACAAGAATAAAAATGCAAGCCGTGTGCTTTTTTTTCTTTCTTTCCCCTCCACTCTTGAGAACTTTCCATTTGAGTCTTTTTTTGCTAATGAGATTATTAAATAGAATTGGATGTTTTCTTCCGTGATCTTGATGGATTGAATGTAAAATGCCACCTCCACAGACGGCTCTTTCATTCCAAGAAGGGAAGCCTAAAACCAAATCTGTAACCAGGATTTTGAGCTTGTCACTTTAAAACGTTTAAATATGACAACAG
Source organism: Shinisaurus crocodilurus (assembly GCA_021292165.1). NCBI lineage: Eukaryota > Metazoa > Chordata > Lepidosauria > Squamata > Shinisauridae > Shinisaurus > Shinisaurus crocodilurus. The sequence goes on along the minus strand of CM037882.1, from coordinate 32,814,013 downwards.
CTCAGTAAGGGGCTGGCTCTTAAGTATGTTGAAATGCATTCTGTAACCCCGATTCAGGATAGTGACACTGCTGTGCTGCTTAGCCTGAGAATTGCCACTTGTATCAGTAAGCTTCAGCTTTCTAGAGATGTTTTCTCAATATCAGTTGCTGGGGAGCATGAGTGGGAAGACGCTGTTGCGTCGTGTCCTGCTTGTGGGCTTCCCATCAGCATCTGTTTGGCCACTGTGGGAACAGAATGCTGGACTAAATAGGCCTTTGATCTGATCTAGCATGGCTCTTCCGTTCTTATAGCCTTGTGAGGCGAGCTCTCCCAGATTTCTCTGTGCTGTGGTGAACCTGGACTCAGTTAAACATAGGGCTGGTTCGCATGACACAACAGTCCATGGGTTAAATAGCCCAGGGACTGTCGTGCACGAGAGGGGGGGGCACACTGCCTCCCATGTGCCCACCACTTCTGCTTTTTCTCAGCAGCCCACAAGCGGTTCCATCATAGGTTGTTGAGCATGTTGTCCGAACTCGGAGCACTGTGGTTGTTTAGGGGCTAAACAACTTAGCTGTTAATCCAACAACAAACCATCTTTAACCGCAGTGCGCCCACTCTCTTGCTCATGCACAGCAGCCTGTGGGTTGTTTTAACCCATGTCGTGTGGTGTGAACCAGGTCACTGGCTCTCAAAGAATGATCCTAGTAAGGGAAGGGCCTCCTCTAATGCATGTTAATCTCGGTTAAGCTGTTGCAGTGGGCTCTATGTACCCTTGAAAAGTGTCCGGAAGCTTCAGTTGGTGCAAAACGTGGCAGCTTGGTTGTACAGCATCGTGATCAGATCTCTCCAATGCTGAAAAGATCTGCACTGGTTGCCAGTGGTTTCTCAGGCTCTATTCAAGAGGTTAGTTTTAACCTTTAGAGGCTGGATGTTTAGACAGGGAAAGAGGCCTACAACTCCCAGCATGCCCCAGTCAGTATAGCTGGATGGGGCGTGCTGGGAGTTGTAGGCCTTTTTTCTGTCTAACTTTGCATAGGATTGTGTCCTAAAGCTCTTAGGACCTGTCTATCTGAGGGACTCCTTATCTCAGTATGAAGCTGCTTGGTTATTAAGATCATCAGGAGAGTCCCTTTTGAGGACACCCTTGCTTCCAGAGGCCCGTTTGTTGGGCACATGGGAAAGGGCTTTCTCCAGTCTTTCTTCCAAACTCTGGAATGTACTCCCTGTGGAGTTGCGACTTGTCCCCAATCTCAGGAAGTTCAGGAAGCGGGTCAAGCAGGTTTTTTAAACTTGGATTTTTAAATTGTCATTATGGATTTAAGTATCATTTTTAATGTTTACCTATGTTTTTCTTTCGCTATGGTTCTTTCGCTATGGTTCTTATATTCTTATATTCTGAACTTCTAAACTGCCTTGGTTGGTCTTAGAAAGGCCAGTATCAGAGGTAGTCTGCCTATGTACTCCAGTTGCTGGGGAACATGGGCGGGAAGGTGCTGTTGCACTCCTGTCCTGCTTGTGGGATTCCCGTGGGCAGCTGGTTGGCCATTGTATGAACAGAATGCTGGACTGGATGGACCCTGCTCTGATCCAGCAGGGCTCTTATGTTCTTATGATATAGAAATACAATAAAGAAATAAATGTTTCATCTTCCTTCTCTCTCCTGCTGCACCCCCAGCCTTGGTGAACAGTACTATAAAGACGCGATGGAGCAGTGCCACAACTACAACGCCCGCCTTTGTTCCGAGAGGAGCGTTCGCTTGCCTTTCTTGGACTCGCAGACCGGAGTGGCACAGAGTAACTGCTACATCTGGATGGAGAAGCGGCACAGGGGACCAGGTTGGGTGTAGATACGTCATTGGAGATCCTGGGGCTTATGGGCACAGTGCATGGGGGTGCAATTTGCAACAAGTGGTGTCAGTTCCATTTGGGGTCAGGCATCAGCTTTGCTTGTTCTCTGCTTGTGTTCTTTAATAGCTCTGGGCGTGAGGAAGGGACCCAGGGAAGTTGATTGATGACAGCTTTGAAGACTTCAGTTAGTACAAAATAGAGAGACGAGTACTGACTGGAATTGGACGTAAACCATCATATTATGCCATCTTCACTGGCTTCTGGTTTGTTTCTGGGCTCAGTTCACAGTACTGGTTTTAATCTATAAAGCCTTTCATGGCTTAGTTGTGGCCTTCCATATGTTTTGGCCTACAACTCTCATCAACCTAGGAAGCATAACCAATGGTGAAGGATGATGGACGTTGTAGGCCAAAACATTGGGAGTGCCACAACTTGCCCGCTCCTTGCTTAGGGCCTCTGTATTTTAAGAACCACCTCATCCCACACATTCTTACCTGATCTCTGAGATCATCATCAGAGGCACCTGCCTACTGAGATTTGGCAGATAGCTACTTGTGAATGGGCCTTTTCTGTGGTAGCCCCCCCCCCCCCCGTTGTGTAATGCCTTCCCTAGAGAGGTCTGCTTGGCACCTACTTCGTTGATTTGTCAGCACCAGGCAAAACTCTCTTTATTCTCTCAGGCTTTGTAACTTGCTGTACTGCTCAGATGCACCTTAAAAGTGTCTTAGAACAGATTTTATCTCCATGAATAGTTTTTTGATCTTTTGTAGTATTGTTTTAAAAAATATATATTTTAGTCTCTGCTATTTGAAATTATTTATTAGGAAGATTTGTATACCACTTTCCAGTAAAATTCTCAAAGCAGCTATCATCATCATCATCATCATCATCATCATCATCATGATGTTACAATAAAATAATCACAGTTTGACAATAAAACTCTCGTTCTAACTGGCTGGGTCACACCTCATAGAAGGCTTGCTTAAAGAGGTCTGCCTTAAGCAGGCACCTAAAAGTCAAAACTGTAGATGCCTGCCTGATGTTAATAGGGAGTGCATTCCAGAGGGTGGGCGCTACAATACAAGTACTCCCAAGGTCAACCTCAGGACCATGCAGCACCAATACAGGCCTGTGGCTTATGCAGGCTCAGCTTGTCTGAGTGTGGAAAGCTAAGCAGGGTCAAGCCTGGTTATTACTTGGATGGGAGACCCCTCCTCTAGTTTCCTGCATTGAGCAGAGGGTTGGACTCCATAGCCTTGTAGGCTCCTTCCAACTCTATGATCTATGAAATCAGAAGTGCTCCTTCTGAGGATCGCAAAGACCAGGCAGGGACATAAGGGGTGAGGCGATCCCTAAGGAAAAATTGTGTTTGTGGCTGCTCTTAGTTTTTATTTTATTGTATTTAATTGATTTTATTGTATTTTATTTTGTATGTATGTGCTTCACCCTCAGAGTTCTGGTTATACGGCGATTCACATGTTAAATCAATATTTCTCTTCGTTATGTAGAGCCCTTCACTCATTGTAAGACGCCGCCTCTGGGCTGTACTGTGTAACGCTTTGGTTGGTTGGTGCATGTCTCTGTGTGGACTAGCCACAGCTAGTATGGATTGTAGGGACTGGAAATGCTCTGTTGATCTCTGAAAAAAGACCTGTTGGGAAGTGCTCAAGGTTCAAGCTGTGAAGAGGCTGTGTTAATCCTATTTTTCTGATACTTTTTTTTCTCCCCTGGTTTCCCTTCATATATTGGAAGGTTTGGCATCTGGCCAGCTCTATTCCTACCCTGCTCGGCGCTGGAGGAAAAAACGCCGCGCTCACCCTCCCGAAGATCCGAGGCTTTCCTTCCCTTCCATTAAACCAGGTTTGTCTTTTCCTGTGTCTCTGAGCTACAGGGAGTTCAATCTGCGACAAGATGTATTTTAGGGTTGGGGGAGTGTACCTAATAGCAGCTTGATTAGAGAGAACATCTTCTGCCTGGCCAAGGTGTTTCGCTGGCAGATGTGGATCTTCAGGAGCACAATGCAGCATCTGCAATCTTCCAAGCAGATTTTTATTCATTATTATATTTATATCCCGCCTTTTTTCCTCCAAGGCGGCTTACATAATCCTTCTCTCCATTTTATCCTCACAACAACCCTGTGAGATAGGTTAGGTTGAGAGTCAGTTACTGGCCCAAAGTCACCCAGTGATCTTCATGGCCTACAAATCCTTTAACGTTTATGGCTCCTAGATATTTCAGAAGCTGCCTCCTTGCTTTTATCCCCCCCCCCCCCCCCGGCTCACACGACACACCTGTCTTACTGTGAGTTGTTTAACCGAGGGTTATGCGGGGGAATTTTTTAACTCTCAAATAACCCATACAGTAGTTGCTGGGTTTGCATGATTGCCCCAATGGGAGGTTGCATATTCAAAATGACGCCTGGCAGGTGCCACCGTTCATTGGGGGTTAAACAACCCATGGTGAGCCCGGTGTGTCTTGTGAACTGGGTCACATGCATACATGAATCTCAGGAAGGGAATTCCACAGTTCTGTGGCAGCCCCTCTTTTATATGTGCATTGTTGTTCTGACTACGTGGACTGAAAGGGCAGTCTTGTATTTAACAACCAGGGCTGGCAGGCGAGTGAGCCGGCGGACAGAGGAAGGACAAGCCTCGGTGTCCCCGTTCTGTCTGCTCACTTGATTTCTTTGCCAGCCATGGAGGAAGGGACTTCCCTCCTGTGCGGCCAGCGTGGAAATGCAGTGGGCTGCCAGATGAGGCACATCCAGCCCATTCGCTAAGAGGCAACTTTTTTTTACCAGCCTGCTAAAGACTAAGGATTGGGAAGGATTCTGTTCAGTTTGGATATTGATATGAACTGACCAAATTCATACTTACCAAATTAGTATGTGAACTGCAACACAGGTATCCTGTATTCACGCTTCTCTGGATGTTGCGATACTGTTCTCCAAACAAAAAAGAAAAATGTGTATTTTAGGGAAAGGAACATACAAAAAAAGGCATTATATAAGGGCAAACTGCATGCAACCCCCCCCCCCCCCCCCCCGTATATTAGGCAAATGCAAGCCACTCGCCTCTTATACCAGGCTAGTACAAAATTTTGCAGGCTCGCAAGTTTTGTGGTCTATTTACAAGACTGCAGTAGGATCCCTCAACCATGAGAAGATATCCTTTTCAGCCTCATCCAGCAGAGCCCTTGGAAACCCCACAGTTCCTTGGAAACTTATCGGGGTTCCTCAGTGCTGATGGGCATACTTCCCTGAAAGATAGTTTGGCCAGCACCCCTGCCTTCTGCAACACACAGCCACAGGGAAATCCCCAAAGAAGTCCTTTACTGTAAATAGAAAGTATAAAAAAGTAGTTTGGGGGTGGGAAGAAAAAAACCTTGTACTGATGCAGCAAAAAACAGCAAGCACAGAGAGTGGAAAGGTACACTTTACCAGGGCCCAGAGATCCCGGCTGCAACTCCATTAACACGATGGAAAAAGCTGTGGCTAAATTGCAGATCATGCTTGAGGATATTCATGGAAATGTATTTCCCTATATCTTGTCATCCAGATCTTGTAAAATTGGCTCCAGCAAATCAGAAGCAGTGTTAGAGCAGAACAAGCAACATGCTGAACAATGAGTAGTTAGTGCAGACCCTTCTCTAGAACAGGGAGAGGGTGCTTGTGCAGTGAAACTAGCACCTATAATTTTAGAGATGTGGAGATTTTTGCTTCCCTATATGACATGCAAAAAATTATGCTTGGGCCCTGTCATGGGCATGCTCCCAGTTTATGTAGAGCAGTGTTCTCCAACCTTGGGTCCCCAGATGTTTTTGGCCTACAACTCCCAGTATGCCCCAGCCAGCTGCACTGGCTGGGGCATGCTGGGAGTTGTAGGCCAAAAACATCTGGGGACCCAAGGTTGAAGAACACTGATGTAGAGCAATGAGGTCTGGGTAGCATTCTGTATGAACTGAATGCGTGACCTAGGATGTTACATGGAATTCTCTGCAACACACAGATGTTATATGACAACATTCCAGGGCTCCCATCAGTGGACAAATTGATGTGTAAAGAATTCCCTGAAGGTAGAATTGTGGTCAGTAGCTTAACGAAAATGTCAGCCCAGTGTGTGACTGCTGTGAAAAAGGCAAATTCCATCTTGGGCATAATTAGAAAAGGAACTGAAAATAAAGCTGGCAATATCATACTACCAATCTGTAGTGCAACCACACTTGGAATACTGTGTAAAGTACTGGTCACCACACCTAAAAGGATATTGTAGATTTGGAAAAGGTGCAGAAAGTGACAATCCAGGTTATCAAGGGACTGGAGCAATTTCTGTATGAGGAAAGGTTACAACTTCTGGGACTGTTTAGCTTTGAAAAAAGTGAGTGCTGGGAGAGCGTGGTATCCAGTAGTGTCATTCCGCAAACTCAAATAGCACTAGCAAAGCTCCACCAAATTTTTCCATTGTGCAAGTGGTTGCACGTTATGCTTGTGCAACCTGCTGTGTATTAACACTCACTAGAGGTGGGCGAACTGCCCCCCTGACTCGGGGGGCGCTCTGTGAGCACCCCTGCCATGCGCCTCGCTGAGTGCCAGCTGAGAGGCGCTTGGCGGACTTCTGGGTCCCTGGCGCTGCATTTTTTCTGTAAAATTCAAGGTAAACTGCCTTAAAATGGCTGCGAATAGGCTATTCGTGGCCATTTTAAGGTAGTTTACCCTGGATTTTACGGAAAAAACGCAGCGCTGGGGACCCTGACGAGAAGCGCCGAGGGCCCGGAAGTACCTTTCCCCAGCTCCTCTCTGGGCAGTTGTGACGAGCCGGGGAAAGGTAAGTTCCGCCGGGCTCTGAGGGGTGAGTGGGGTGAGTTTGCCCCGCTTCCACTCCCCCTCGAGCAATTTGCCCGTCCCTAATTTCACACAGCGACTTTCACAACCACTTTGCATAAACGTAACTTTAGTTGGATTCTCCTCTTGCGCATAGTTTGGAACCTAGTTTCTGCTAGTGCGACACTTGCGCTATCAGAATGACACAGTTGGATACTGCCCGTAGAGATGTACAAAATCATGCATGGGATGTAAATGTTGCTGGAGTTTTTCTCCCATAATACTAGTTCCTGGGATCATCCCATGAAGCTGAATGGTGGGAGATTCAGGACAGATAAAAGGAAGCACTTCTTCACACAGCACATAGTTAAACAATAGAATTAATTATGACAAGATGTAGTGGTGGCCTCTAATTTGGATGGCTTTACTCGGGGATTAGACAAATTCATGGAAGGGAAGGCTATCAATGTCTACTAGTCCTGATGGCTATATATTACCTACACTATCGGATGCCTATTTATACTAGTTGCTGGGGAATATGAGTGGGATAATTATTTTGTGCTCATGTCCTGCATGTGGGCTTCCCACAGCCATCTGGTTGGCCACTGTGTGAACAGGATGCTGGACTACATAGGTCTTTGGTCTGATTTAGCATGGCTGTTATGATCTTAGAAAGTTTTCAAACCACTGTTCTAGCATAACCCTTTAGCTCCTAGTTCTGTCTCTCCTCTGGCCCCCCCCCCAGCTTACTGTCCTTTGAGGTTTTTGTCTCCTTTTCTTCTGCAAAATCGGCAAAGAGTCATGTGGCACCTTAAAGGCTAACAGATTTATTGTGTCAAACGTTTTCATGGATTACAGCCCAAATACATGTTGTCCTCAGTTAGCAGACAAATATGGGGGGAAATATTGTAAAAAGTGGGGTCAAAAGGCCATCAAGGTCATTGGACAATTTTAATTCCATTACTCTGTCATACAAACCTAACTAAAGTAACTACATCGCAACGTATACCCTGCCTGGTTTCTCAGGCTGTTAACAACACAGGATTGAAAGTCACAAGATGTGTCATGAGACTAAACCGGGCCACATGTTATGGGTGACCGGCTCCCTTTTGGACTGGGGGTGACTCGCCAGTGCAAGAGGGAAAAGTGAAGCAGCTGAGTTGAGAGGCTGTAAAATTTCATGGAAGACCTGGGGAATGCTCACGGAACCTAGGGGTTCCATTGTACCCTTACCGAAAAACTCTGCCTTAGTGGAAGATACATGCCAGTCACATAGTCCAATCTGTGCATGTTTGCTTGAAAGTGAGGCCGCTTGGTTTTATTTATTTATTACATTTATATCCCGCCTTTTTTCCTGAAAGGAACCCAAGGCAGCTTACATAATCCTCCTCTCCATTTTATCCTCACAACAACCCTGTGAGGTAGGTTAGGCTGAGAGTCACCCAGTGAGGTTCATGGCCGAGCGGGGAATAGAACTCTCCTGACTTGTTGAGTGTGGCTTTTTAGTAATGTAGCCACCTAGGCTAGCCAGGCATCGTGGCATTCATGTTTCATCAATCAGTGCCTAATAATACTTGCATTACTGTTGCCGTTCTGTTGCTTTTTATGGATGCATGATTTTTCCACTATATTGTATTTATTTTACTGTATTTTATTGCGAACTCTCCTGGTAGCTGTTTGGTGAAGGGTGGTATACAACTATGCTAAATATCTGTGGCATTTCTATGTAAAGCTCAAAAATAATTGGTGATAAAGCCCTCTTTCTAGCTGCACTATGCCAACTGAAGTCCTATGTAATTGCGCAGGCATAATTTAACAACCTGTATAAATTAGTATAGCAAAGCTCGGAAGATGGTTTTGTCGCCGATTACTCTTGTCGTGAATGCTTGTTTGTTCTTCTTCGTGGTCTCTGTGCATCACACACATATGGGTTCTCTGCGCCTGCGCTGAGATCGTTCGGGAAACTTCTAAAGCTGAGGTGAATTGGGCGGGAGCCCCTCCCCCCGCGCGTGTCCCTTAGCACGGCTCCCGCCCATCTCCTCAGTTCCTCTTCGACCGCCATTGCGTGTAGTCGTCGGGTTCTTCTACTCTCTCTCCGGAGTCGTTATTCAGCTGAGTTAGCCTTTACTATCACCCTTTTACTTCAAAATCTTCTCTCTCTTTCTCTTTCTTCGACTAGTCTATCTCCTTTTTCAAAAAAAAAAAAAAAATTATTACAAAAAAACTCTCACTATACCCGTATCTCTCCCCCGATCTTATCCATCTATCTCCTAATCTCTTCTTTATAATTCTAACTATGCCTCTGAAGGCACCTTTTAGAAAATGCCAGCGGTGTGGGACGAAAATCCCACCCGCTGATAAGCACCTGCTGTGCTTGCTTTGCCTGGGGCAAGGCCATAAAATGGAGACCTGCCAGGACTGCCAGGCCTTTACAAAACAGGCCAGGAAACAGCGCCAAACTAAGCTGCGAGCTCTCCTGTGGGAGCAGTCTCTGTCAGCTAAAGGGCCTGATCCGGAGGAGAAACCTGGGGGATCCCAGTCAGCCAAGAAGCCGTCAAAAGACACTTCTGCGGCAAAGAAATTGGCGAAAAAGGCCCATAAAGATAAGGCGGAACGCCTGAAAAAGAAAATGGCGGACAAACCTAGTAAAGACGCTGAGCCTTCTACCTCAGCCGCCATGAAGGTCTCAGAGCGCACGGCTCTACTAATGTCGGCGATGACTGGGGTTCGGGATCGAGCTACGGGACCGATTGCCCCCCAGTCTCCACCGATCTCGACGACGTCTCCTCGAGATCGAGAATCGGGTTCGAAAACCCCAAACAAGCAACCGCCGACTATAACCACCTCCCTGTCGGAGGGAGAAATTGTGGCCTCGCCATCGATGGAACGACCCCGTTCGGGCTCGAGGGGTCCTCCACCACGTCTCTCGCCCCCAGCAGCATACGCTAAGGAGGAGCGGAGGGCGCACAGACCATCACGCTCTCCCCGATACCGAAGCCGCGATTCGACCTCGAGGGATTCTGCCTCCCGATCAGGCTACTCCCGTCGCCGCGATGACAGGTCGTGGTCGGGCTCCTATTATTCGGACTCGAGATCTAGGAGCTACAGATCCCGATCTCGAGGCTCGCCAGAACGGAGGAGGCGCGATCATTACTACCGGCACCGACGCTCCCCACCTCGAGAGCGCAGACATAGGTCTAGATCTCCTACGCCAAGGCAGAGTACGACCGTATTCCGGGCACCCGTCGAGACCGTAGTCCAACCGACCGCCTCGACCTCGACTGCCCAGACGATTCTCGCCCCTGTCGTCGCGACTCGTTCGTCGTCGGGATCGGCGTACGTATCGGACTCGGACTCAGTGGCCTCCTCCTCCCATTCCACCTCACCAGATGCACGGGTGGAATCCAAGGAAGCGATCTCCCCTTCGGAAGACATGGGCAGCTTCTCAGAGCATGTCAGCCGGATGGTGACAGCTCTAGGAGTGGAGGCGAAAACCGCGAAAGGAAAAGCAAAGGACGACATCTACGCGGTCCTGAAGTCTACTCAGTCCAACCACCTGCTCCTTCCCTTCCTGCCAACACTGCTGGAGACGGTGCAGGAGACCTGGAAAACTCCGGCCTCTACGAAACCAACAGCTAAGAGGCTGGAGTCAATGTACAAAATCCAGGAAGAAGGAGCTAAATTCGGGGTTTTCCCATCCGACCCCGAACTCGCTCATAGTTAAGTCAGCGCAGTCTCGTGGGGGAAGACAGCATACGACGCCGGCAGACAAAGAGGGTAAGACATTAGATTCTTACGGCCGTAGGATCTATTCCTCGTCTTCCCTCGGGCTGAAGGTATCTAACTATGAGGTGCTGCTAGCTAGATACCAGATGTTCATCACGGAGAAGCTGGGAGACCTCTGTGATTATCTGCCGGACGACAAAAGAGACCTGGCGGCGCAATACATCAAGGAGGCAACCAGTATCGGTGCCCTTCAGATGAACACGGCCCGCCACCAGGTCGATAGCCACGCTAGGTCGATGATCGGATCCGTGGCTTTGAGGAGACACGCCTGGCTTCGCTCTACCAATCTGACTCCCGATGATAGAGCGAAGATACAAGACCTGCCATTTGACGGAGAAGGGTTGTTCAACGCCACCACGGATGACTCCCTCGACTCCGCTCAAAAGGCTCTAGCGATGGCCAAGAAGATGGGACTTGTCCGCCAGCCCCCATCTCAACAATTCAGACCAAGACGATGGTCCCGATTCCCATACCCCTCCTCACAATATCAACCAGCTGGACAATATCGGGGTGGGAATCGTCGGCCTCAAGCCCCACAGCCGCAGGCTCCACAACGCTCGTACCCTCAACAGCGCTCGAGGGGCTCGCGGAGGGGGGGCGACTTCACTCGACGGCGCCTTTGACTCCGTCACCGGCCCGACCGACTTGTCTCCTCCAGTCCAGCCTGCTCTCGACACCAGCAGACCGATTGCCTCGTCTCCACCACCTCAGGCACCTCTCTTCGGCTCCCGGCTCCACCAACACCTCCGGTCCTGGAGGACCATCACGACGGATCGATGGGTGTTGAGCATAGTAGAACACGGCTACAGGATCGAGTTCGGAGTCCTCCCTCCTTTTCTCGGGATCAAGGCCACCCGTCCAACTCGAGTGCTCCTAGAAGAGATGTCGAACCTCCTGCAAAAAGGAGCAATACGACCGGTTCCCGCAGAAAACTTGGAGGACAGCCTGTACTCCAGGTACTTCATCGTAAAGAAAAAAGGAGGAGGACTCAGACCGATCCTGGACCTTCGCACAGTAAATCTCTTTATCCCACCAAAGAGAGTTCGTATGGTCACACTCCAATCGCTTCTCCCACTACTCCGAAGGAACGATTGGTTTGCATCCATCGACCTCAAGGATGCGTACTTCCACATCGCCATCCACGAGGACACCCAAAAATACCTTCGGTTCCGAGTAGGAGACGACACCTTCCAGTTCGTGGTTCTTCCATTCGGACTTTCCACCGCGCCGAGGGTATTCACGAAGTGTATGGCTGTGGTCTGTGCAAGTCTTCGGGCAAGAGGCATCACCGTCTTCCCGTACCTGGACGACTGGTTACTAGTGGCTCAATCAAAACGGGAGCTCCAGCACGCTCTGGAAGAGACCCTGTACCTCCTAGAGGACCTGGGACTCTGCCTGAATGTGGAGAAATCGGTCCTTCAACCAGTAAAGGAGATACAGTACATCGGCGCGAAACTAAACGCCTTCGAAGGTCGGGCTTATCTACCAAACGACAGAGTGCGTCAAGTAAGGACACTCGCAAAAAAGATCTCAAAGCAGCCAATATGCTCCGCTCATACGATCCAACGCCTACTAGGACATATGGCCTCAACAATTGCGGTCGTACGATATGCGAGGCTTCGCATGCGACCCCTTCAAACATGGTTCATCAAGGAGTTCAAACCAGAGAAAGACAAATCATCCGTCCGCCTATATCTTCCTCGAGCCGTAAGAGAGTCCTTGAGGTGGTGGCAACAGGAGTCGAACCTGAACGCGGGCATACCGTTCCATTCTCCGGTACCGAACCGCATATTAACAACGGATGCATCGTTGCTGGGATGGGGGGCCCACTCAGGCGATCACGTCGTACAAGGCACATGGACGTCCACACAAGCTTCCAAACACATCAACTGGCTGGAAATGATGGCCGTTTGGAAAGCATTACAAGCCTTAGAGCAATATCTCTCGAACTGCCACATTCAAGTCGTGACCGACAACACTACGGTGGTCGCGTACATAAACAAACAGGGCGGCACGAGATCGACGCGCCTCACAAGACTGACCATGCAGCTCTACGAATGGGCTCTACTTCGAGGAATGTCCTTTGTAGCGATCCACATCGCAGGAAAATCCAATGTACTTGCAGACACTTTGAGTCGCGTGTCGATGCAATCGCACGAATAGGACGCTGGACAGGAAGGTGACCAACTCACTGTTCCAACGCTGGGGTCATCCGAGGATAGACCTATTCGCCACCAGCGAAAACACAAGGTGCCCCATGTTCTGCAGCAGGGCAGCCTCGGACCCGAATTCGATCACCGATGCTTTCCTGATGACCTGGAGCGGCGACTTCTACTACCTATTCCCCCCAATCCCACTTCTTACACGTGTGATCGCCAAGATAGCTCGGGACGGAACCAATTGCATCCTAGTATGCCCGCGGTGGCCGCGTCAACCTTGGTTTGCACACCTGCTCAACCTCTCACAGGGAGATTATCTCCCACTACCACTACAGGACAATCTATTAACACAACACAAAGGCAAAGTGTTTCACCCCAACCTACGTTCTCTAAACCTAATGGCCTGGAGAATCAGATAGCAGCGGATACAGACCTATCGGACGCGGTGAAGGAGATCCTCTTAGCAGCAAGGAAGCCTTCCACAAGGCTCTCCTACGCCAGGAAATGGACTGCTTTTCTTAATTTCGTCTCACCATTAGGCAAAGACCCAATGACTTGCTCGATCTCGACCGTTCTCGATTTCCTCCACTCGCTAATGACCCGTGGCCTGAAATTCTCATCAATCAAAGTCTTACCTAGCAGCTCTGACAGCGCACAGAACTGCCTCAACGGGGACGTCCTTATTTGTACATCCATTAATCAAGCAATTTTTGAAGGGGCTTAAAAATCTTCGACCTCCAGTCCGCAACATAGTCCCAGGTTGGGATTTACCCTTGGTCCTGAATGCTCTGACAAAGCCACCGTTCGAGCCCATGGCTAAAGCAAACCTGCGACTGGTATCGTTCAAAACACTATTCTTAATAGCGATCACTTCGGCAAGAAGAGTGAGTGAACTGCACGCTCTCCGAGTGGACCCACCTTCCACAACCTTCCACAAAGATAAAGTCGTCCTAAGACATGACATAACTTTCTTACCGAAGATGGTGTCAGAATTTCACCTAGGACAGGACATTATTCTACCAACGTTCTTTCCGTCCCCATCGTCAACGATCGAGAGGTCGATGCACAGCCTCGACGTCCGACGGGCCCTACTATTCTACAAAGCCCGTACGGAATCGATAAGGAAGACCAATCAACTTTTTGTGTGCTACGGCCCCCCTAAATCGGGCCTCTCTGTATCCAAGCAAAGGCTATCCTCTTGGATAGTGGACACTATCGAACTTGCCTACCAATTAGCTGGACGTTCTCTACCAGGGTCCGTAATAGCCCATTCAACCAGGGCTCTATCGACCTTGACAGCCTTCGGAAAAGGCATTCCTTTACTGGACTTATGTAGGGCGGCGACCTGGTCTACCCCCTCTACTTTCATCCAGCATTACCGCCTCGATGTTCGAGCCAGAGAGCAGAACGCATTCGGCAGGGCGGTCCTGTCTTCGGTCACTATCTGACTACCGACACCGACCCACCTCCGGTAAGTCAGCTTGCTAATCTACCCATATGTGTGTGATGCACAGAGACCACGAAGAAGAAGGACAGGTTGCTTACCTGTAACTGTAGTTCTTCGAGTGGTCATCTGTGCATTCACACAACCCGCCCTCCTTCCCCGCTCGGTGTCTTCATCGAGTTCGATGGATACCAAAAGGGAATGGGTTGGGAGACCGTTTTTAACTATCCTACTCGATATCGAAGTGTATGCCGAGTTCGTATTTCTTTTTATGGTACCAAATGTTTGCAATATTATCCTCGGTCCCGACGGTCGCAATAGGCGGTCTCAGGGAACTGAGGAGATGGGCGGGAGCCGCGCTAAGGGACACGCGCGGGGGGAGGGGCTCCCGCCCAATTCACCTCAGCTTTAGAAGTTTCCCGAACGATCTCAGCGCAGGCGCAGAGAACCCATATGTGTGTGAATGCACAGATGACCACTCGAAGAACTACAGTTACAGGTAAGCAACCTGTCCTTCTTACTTATGCATCTGAACATTACTTGGAAATAAGCAGACAATTAGTTTCATCTGTACCTCTCCTTGAGTGCGCATGCACGCATGCTCACCAAGTGAGGATAATGTTTCATGCATCTGATGAAGTGAACATCCGCCCAGAGAACTTTGGTTAACTTTGGATTAGAAATCAAATAAATAAATTGGGTTCTAGTCCACAAATGCATATGCCACAATAAATCTGCTTAATCCTTGAGGTGTTACAAGATTCTCTGATGAGCTTGCTTCCCCTAACGTGGCTTCCCCTCTGGGTTTTCTTTTTGCAGACACTGAGCAGACCCTAAAGAAAGAGGGCTTGATCTCTCAGGATGGCAGCAGCCTAGAAGCCCTCTTGAGGACAGACCCTCTTGAGAAGCGCAGCCTGCCCGACCCCCGCACGGACGAAGACAGCCTCGGCGAGTTCCCCGTTGCCAACAGCCGTGCGCGGAAGGTATGGCGGAGGGCGGTCAGTCTCACCTATGTTCAAGAGGAGGCTATATGTTAAAATGCGCACAGATCCTCCTCTAAGATGTCCGTGTTGTGAACTTGTTGCTTCTCTATTATGCTTTATCCCTTGCCATGTGGCAGGGAAGAAGTGGATTCTCTGTGGAAAAAATATATGATTAAGGCAGAAACAGTGGGCTTAAGGAAAAGTTTCCTGATTCTTGCTGCTAAAATCTTTGTCCGTGCTGTGAGAAGGGGCCATAATTCAGTGGTAGAGCATATGCTTTGCCTGCAGAAGGTCCCAGGTTCAATCCCTGGCATCCCCTGTTAAAAGGTTTGGGTAGCAGGCGATGGGGGGGGGGCATTTCTTTGGCGGAGACCCTGGAGAGTTGCAACCAGTCAGAGCAGTCAGTACTGGGCTAGATGGATAAATAGCCTGACTTGGTACAAGGCATCTTCTGATGCTCCACCTCTTAGCTCAGTGTTTCCCAAGCATTTGAATTAAAACTATCACACTCAAATAGAAAGATACATTTCCTTCCCCAGTCAGCTGGTTCAGGCATTCTCCTAGCAACTGTGGGAAACTGTTCACTTACACTGTCAAACCACTTCTGTTTCCAAGATCCTCATCTTCAGCCAAGTCCTTTTCTGAACCCACCTCTGCTGTTTAGTTCACTGTGGTGGAACATAAGAAGCTGCTGTATACCAAGTTAAGACCATCAGTCCATTTAGTTTCAACTTCTGTCCCACCCCAAGTTACTCAGTCTTTCTCTGCTCCAGTTTCTCTCCATGTGTGTCTCCTTTTTTCTTTTTCTTTTTTGGTGGTGTGCCTTCCTCTTTCATTCTGCTTTAGTTTTTCAAGGCATGCTTCAGCCTCTTTTGTGATGAATAAAATGCAGTCTGGCCCACAGTTTGAGAATTACTGTCTTATCTAGATGGTTGTGCCATCCTCTTGATTATACATTCTCTTTTTGGTTGACCCAGAATAAAGGAAGCTGCCTTATACCGAGTCCAGATCATTTGGCCATCTAGATCTGGCAGTGGCTCTCTAGGGTTTCAGACAGGGATCTTTTCCAGCTCTGACTGGAGATGCTGAGGATTAATCGTATGCCCCTTCCTGCTCCTTCCATTTTGTAACCCTGAAAGAACTACCTTTGAAACTTGAATATGCTTCTATTACCAAGCTTTTATGTTTCCCTTGGCTGCTCCCATCTTCATGCTGTCTTCCCTCTGCTGTCCAGAGTTGTAAATACAGAATAGATATAAACTTTGCACTGAGGAGAACCAGTTCCTGTACCAGGAAAACCCCCCAGAATTTTGCTACATGAATACATTTTTCAGATTTAGCAAGTGCACATACATTTGTTTAGTTTTGCATTCAGTTGATCTTGGAACAGGGAACTGTCTGCAGCTCTATTGATTTTATTTATATCCCGCCTTTTTTCCTGCAAGGAATGCAAGGTGGCTTGCAAAATCCTCCTCCTCCTCCTCCTCCTCCTCCTCCTAACAACCCTGTGAGGTAGGTTAGGCTGAGTCAGCAACCCAGTGAGCTTCATGGCCAAGCGAGGACTAGAACCCAGATCTCCCAAGTCCCAGTCCAACACTCTCACCACTACGCCACACTGGCTCTCCCATCACTTGACTACTGGATGTACTGTTGATCCCCCCCAATTTCACTAGGCCACAGGTGTGAAACTTTAGCCTTGGGGGCCAAATCTAGCCCGCCTGAGGTCCTAATCTAGCCATCCAGAGATCCCCAGAGGCCCCCTTTCCTTTTCTTGCCAAATGTTCAGTGGTTTCCTGGCTTTTGTGCAGTTTTTCCCCATGCTAAAAGGTTGAAATGCCTCTCCTAAGGCTTAGTGACTGGCATAAGAGCATTAAACTAAAATATGTGGGTAATTCTGGCCCTGCCCTCTTTTGCCTTCGGCCCTGCTCACTACTGGAATACAGCCCCGAGAGCTTCTCCAAAATGGAATTTGGTCCTTGGGCTGAAAAAACTTCCATACCCCTGCACCAGGCGGTGACCACATGTTTTCAGGCTTCTGTCAACAACCTTCAGGGTTAGATATTTGCTTTAAATATAGAAGAGAAAGAGCTGAGATCCTCAGAACATTGAATTCTGCATCTGTGCTGTGTGATCACAGAGTTGAAGGATACACACTCTTGCCCTGCCTCTTGTTACCCCTGTCTTCAGCAAATCTGTTTTCTGAACACTTCCCCACCCCAACCCCTGTGTTGTTTTAGTCCACTGTGGTGCTAGGCTTGCCCAACTCTTCCCACCCCACCCCAAGCTATTTGGTTTTCTGCTCCAGTTTCTTCAACCTTGTTTCTCTCCTCACCCCCCTTGTTAATTTTTTTTTTAAACTGCAAACTATTTTGGCTCATGGGAGCTTCCTTTTTAACCAGGGTGAAATTTAGTATGAAATGTAAATCGGCTTGCTTTGCAACAGTCACAGGGGAGCGGGGAAGGGGTGCATCAACGCTCTGGCTTTCATCATCATTTTTGGCTCGGAACAGCTGCTGAATGTCGTAACACATGTTGGCCAACTCCCAGCGTCGACTCCAATAGCCTAGTAAGGCAGCTGAGGAAGAAAAGTTGTAGCTTGTTTTCCAGAATCCAGGAAGGCAGAATGCGGTGTGTGTGTGTGTGTGAGTGTGTGAGAGAGAAAGAAATGTCCTTGAAAAAGAGAGAGAGAGAGAGAGAGAGAGAGAGAGAGAGAGAATGATGGGAGATACTTCGCACAGTGTGTAGTTAAATTTTTGAATTCGCTGCCAGAAGATGTGGTGATAGCCATCCACTTACACAGCTTTAAAAGGGGGTTCTACAAATTCCTGGAGGACGCTATCAGTGGCTACTAGTCCTGATGGCTCTACGCTACCTGCAGTATCAGAGGCAGTATGCCTGTGCACACCAGTTGCTTGGGAACAAGAGCAGGAGGGTGCTTTTGCATTGATATCTTGCACTGGTGCTTTTGCACTGATATTTATTTATTTATTATATTTATACCCCGCCTTTTTTCCTGCAAGGAACCCAAGGCAGCTTACATTATCCTCATCCTCCTCTCCCTTTTATCCTCACAACAACCCTGTGAGGTAGGTTAGGCTGATAGTCAGTGACTGGCCCAAAGTCACCCAGTGAGTTTCATGGCTGAGTGGGGACTAGAACCCGGATCTCCCGAGTCCCAGTCCAACACCCTAACCACTACGCCACACTGGCTATCTTGCACTTGGGCTTTCCATAGGCATCTGGTTGGCCACTGTGGGGGCGGGGGGGAGATGTTTGATTACTTGGGCCTTCAGTCTGTTCCAGCAGGACCTTTCCTACATTCACCTGTTCAATTCCGTTGTTTTTATGGGGCAGCACATCAATGTGGTATATAAATAAACAGCATTGTGGGCATGAAATGTCCATTTTTGAGCCCCATATGTTTTCTTTGCTCAATCACATCAGGCCTTTTTTATGCAAGGTGGTTGCAATGTGAACTTCTGGGTGGGCAGTGCTTGGGGCATAGCTGGCTGGGCATGCTGGGAATTGTAGGCCTTTTTTCTGTCTAAAATTGCATAGGATTGTGCCCTAAGTGTGGAAGAGTTGGAGAGACCACAGCAACACAATGTGACTTTAGTTTTAAGTCCTCTGTGCTCTTTTCAGTGTTGGACTGTTCAGCGCTCCTTCTAATTGTGTTGTGGTTTGAAAGCCCTGCAGTGAAAATCAGAATAAAGTGTAAACTTGCCATCGATCTGACAGGAGTGCTCCTTAGCCAAACTCTTAACATCTGTTTTCCCTAGTTTCCTGAAACCGCTTGTTTTCTCTACAGTTAATCTCATTTCTCTGTTTAGCGAATCCTGGAACCTGATGATTTCTTGGATGACCTAGATGACGAGGACTATGAAGAAGACACACCAAAACGCCGAGGCAAAGGCAAGGCCAAGGTACAGCTAGCGTACTGTGACTCAAAAATCCCTCTTCTGGCTTGATGTCCGGCCTGTGTGCTCTTTTAGCCTTACATAGGCTAACACAGAGTGGGTAGAAGCATTTGGACTCTTCTAGGGCAGTGGCAGGCAAGAAAATTCCACAAATGTCCCGAAAGATGTTGGAAAGGACAGGTGATGTAAGGCCTAGAAGCTTGAAATGGATGTGACAGCGTCAACACTGAGTCATTGGCTGTGTTTGCATGGAATTTTAAGCCAGGATTCTGGGGAATCCATGCTTACTGTGAACAAAGCTGCATGCTGGTGTGCCGCAACCCATTTGCTCATGCTTGGCTTCTGCTAGTTGGAGAAGCTAAACCAAGGGTAGGCATGTTTTTTGGGCCCACAGGCACATTTGACATTTTGAGAAAGTGGCCTGTGCACCACCACCAATTGCCGTGCGTGGGTAACATTCTGGGAGTGCCCCCTTCTCTGAATTATCACTTTGTTCTTTGTTCTTTGTCGGGAATATCGCTCCATTGACTTGAATGAAGGTGGGGGAAAGAGTCCCCTCCAAAAAATGGCTGGAGGGAGGGAGAAGCCCACCCACTGCCAAGGACCCTGTTGTTCCAAGGATCTTTTCCCAGTTGGGCTTCCTTCCCCCTCAGGCTGTTTTTTTTGGCAGAGCACCCTTTCCCCCCACCTCAGTTAATGTTGATGGATCAGTCTTGCTCCATTGACTTTAATAGAGGTAGGGGAAAGTGTGCTGACTAGGGAGATGAAGGGGAAGCGGAGGTGAGTGGACTGTAGCGCAAGGAGCCTTGTGGGCACACCAGCGGGTGCTAGTGCACCTGTGGATATTGCAGGGCTGATCCTTGAGCTAAACAAACTAGAAATGGTTTGTTTAGCATGCTGTCCTAAACAGGGTTCTTGGCTTGTTGTAGACTTTACAACCCATATCCGTAAACCAAGAACAAATCCTGGTTTACGATCCTGGCTTATAAAGGGCACAACAGGCCAGGTTCCCAGATTTGGATGACACTCTCACCCGGTTTGTATGATCAAAGCAAGCCACAATGGCTTGGTTAAATCAGCAGATTGTGCCGGGCACCATTAGCATAATTACACACCTGGACGCGGCTTGTCGTGTCTTCTGAACCTGGGTGGCATGCCTTGTTTGAGGGGGAAATTGCCCTCAAATATCAGGCCATGGGTTATTTGAGGGTTGTTCCCCCCCAAACCAGCTATGCCACCCAGGTTCGGATGACACAGCAAGCTGTGCCCAGGTGCGTAATAAGGCCAATGGCACCTGGCATGCGCCACCAATTTAAACAAGCCAGCGTGGCTTATTTAAGCCACTGGATTGTTTGATCATACAAACCGGCCTGCTAAATAAACCATTTCTGATTCGTTTAGCTACTTCTGCTAGTGGGAGAAGCCAATCGGGAGTGAACGGGCTGTGTTACATGCAGAGGCAACCACTGTAAGTACTCAAGGAAAGTGGTGATTTGATTATGGACTTGGAAGAAAAATACTGCCGCTATAATTGGCTAGCGCAAATATTAGGTGTTTTATGAATAATAATAATGTAGAAGGAATCTTCTGAGAAACTCATTGTTCTATTTAAAACATTTTTATCCCACTTTTCAGCAAAACACGGTTCCTAGAGTGGCTTACAGAGATCTATAACAACACATGTAAAATTGTTACAATCATGTTGCACTGTGGGGCAGTAGTGGACTGCCTTTAAGAAAAAATCTTGCTAGCAGAGCAATTGGAGGGAGCCCTGTTCTCTGACTGTTTTTTAAAAAAATGTACTTAAATGACTGTTCCACCCTATTTCAGTGGTGAAAATATATATTCTTTTCAATATACAGTTAAAGTTAGACTAAAGCCCTAGAAATGATCCTGGCTTATAAAGGGCACAACAGGCCAGGTTCCCAGATTTAGATGACACTCTCACCCGGTTCGTACAATCAAAACAAGCTACGGTGGCTTGGTTAAATTGGCAGAATGTGTTTTGCCATTTTTTAAATTCTAGATAGAAATAATGGTACATAGTATAAATACTTGATGCAATGGCTGTAATCTGAAGATATTTAGACATGCCGGTGGGAGCCTTTAAAGTTTTCCTCCACAGCAGCTCTGACAGCTGAACTCTTGGAACTGTGACAAAACCTTAAAGCAGGGGTGGGGAACTTGGGGGGGGTGTCAGGGGGCTGCACTGCCCCAGAACCCACCCCCACTGAATTTGCTGCAGCCACTGAATTTGCTGTGGCGGCAAAAATCACGCCAGTTTTGCAGTCTCTTTAAGCAGAATTGCACTTCTGGGTATGTGATTCTGCCTATTGAAAATCTGCATGCTCCCCACGTGCCTTGTTTCTACCGTCACAGCAAATTTGACAGCAGCAGGGGAACATAGCAGGGGGCTCAAAAACATCCATGGGGTGGTGGTAGATGTGGCCTGCTGTTGCCCACCCCACCTTAGAGTTAGAATTTGTATATGTCCCTCCCTGTCCCATCTGGTGTGCCTGTATATCACTATCTTTGTTCCATACTATATTCATCCACAGGAAAAGCAGTTAACGTCTCATGAAGGGCTGGAAAAATATTTAAATTCCTTGTGCTAGCAAGAGTTTTTTAAAATTTAAATTCCTTGTGATAGCAAGAGCTCGGCTAGATCAGTCCACCTCACTGCGCATCCTATTTCCCACAGTGGTCACCTAGATGCCTGTAGAAAGCCCATGAGTAGGTGCAGAAAAGGGCAACTGAAATGAATAGGGGCTGGAGCAACTTCCCCTGTGAAGAAAGATTACATTGTTTCATAGAATCATAGAAAAGTAGAGTTGGAAGGGGCCTACAAGGCCATCGAGTCCAACCCCCTGCTCAATGCAGGAATCTAGGTCAGTTTGGTGCAGTTTAACTTAAAAACAAACCACCAAACAAGTAAGAGGGGACATGATAGAGGTGTATAAAATTATGCATGGTGTAGAGAAAGTGGATAATACTAGAATCCAGGTTCATCCCATAAAGCTGAATGGTGGGAGATTGGGGTCAGATAAAAGGAAGGACTTCACACATAGTTACACTATGGAATTTGTGACAAATTTGGACAGCTTTAAAAGGGGATTAGACAAATTCATAGAGGATAAAGGCATCAGTGGCTATTTGTCATGATGGCTATACATTACCTCCACTATCAGAGGCAGTGTGCCTCTGAATACCCGTTGATGGGGGAACACGAGAGGGAGGGTGTTGTTGTGCTCATGTTGTAGGCTTCCCATTGGGGCATCTAGTTGGCCACTGTGCAAGCAGAATGCCGGACTATATAGGCTTTGGGTCTGATCCAGCCGGGCATATGTTCTTAAGTAGCGCATTGAAGGCAATAGCTCTTCTGTGCTGGTGCCCTCCAGCAACTGGCACTACTGTACTTGGGGATAGATTCCCTCTGTACCTGGAGGTTCTATTAGCCACCTGTCATGGTTAATAACTGATAGGTCTTTCATCCATGGATTTGTTTAATTCCCCATTTAAATCCATCCCCACATCTTGTGGCATTTAATTCTATAAATTAAAATGTAGCAAGAGCTAAAATCAGCTCAGCTCTGTTCACTTTCCTGTAAATCTCCTTAATAGCTACTGGGTTGCCACCACTCTTACAGCATGTCACCCCAAGCTTCTTTCCATGGTGGGGTTGCAGCGAAAGGGCCTGCAACCTCCAAGGGCTGAGTTTTAAGACCCGGCCTGATGAACCATCCTGGAATATGCTTTTTGTTTGAGCCAGCAAGACCGAATAGTGTGTGGCGGCCACATAACAGTAGTTTTCCTGACTTCCTGCTTTTTGGGCTCTTAGGGTAAAGGAGTTGGGAGCGCCCGAAAAAAGCTGGATGCAGCCATTTTGGAAGACAGAGACAAGCCCTATGCCTGTGACAGTGAGTAAGAAGGCGAGCCTTGCTGTGGGACCGAGCTGCCGTGAGCAGAATACGTTTGCTTTTGCTAGACAGGCGGGTGATGTGGAGGGGTGGGTGGGTGGGTGAATGCACAGGAGAGTCTGATGAGCCTTCCTGCTTGATCTTCATCCCTTGCTTTTCACAGAGCTTCTCTGAGGCTGAGATGCTACAATCTGTTTTCAGAAGGTTGGGGCATGACACTAACAAGACTCTCCCAAGGGTACCCTCTCCCAAGGGTCTTGTCATGAGATGCTAAGTCGATAAAATGATACCTTTTCTTTACCCAACTTACTAGTGTGCCAGTCTTTCAATTTCACAGAGCTCTTTGTTCTGCCTGGTGAAGAGTTCTGTGAGAGCACAGAAGCCTGCGTACTTCCATACCAGTTTAAGATGGCCCAATAAGAGAACTTTACCATACCAACTTTCTCATTTCCTTTGTGACAAACAAACTCAGGGTCTTAGCCCTGCTACCTGAGTCCCATTAACTGGAAATGCTGGGGCTGCACTGATGTGAAGCAGGTACCCTACAGCAGAGCTCCAGCCCTTCTTCCTCCTCTGGCAGAACACAAGACTGGGTAGGCGCTCACACAGCACAGAAGGGGCAGCTGTTTTCCTGGGTCTTGTTTTCCTAATACATTGGGGGGCTCCATGTTCCATCTCTCATGTAGGCCCCAAAAGGCTATGCTGTGTGTGGCTGCCTCCTCCAGTTTCATGTTAACATGACTTTTCTGCCTTTGAGCCATTCCCTGTGTGCCAATCTGGAAATTTAATGCCCATGCAAACTTGGTAATTAATGTAAAAGGCTGGGGGGGGGGGGGATGCAATTGGCAAGAATTTTCAAAATGGCAAATAATGAGTTTTTGAAATTACTTTTCTTTCTCTCCTCCTTTACTATCCTGCAAGAACTTTATTCTCCCCCTTTTAATTTAAAATAACACCGATTAGCACTTTTTCTTTTCTCCTTTTTAATCGCTCTGTATAGCTTACCGTGTGCATGTTACGTGTGTGACCTATAGAGTGTGTTCACCTTTTCTCTCATTATTCTCTTTCTGTATTTCAGATAGTTACAAACAAAAGCATACCTCGAAACCTCCTGACCGAGGTAGTCCATTCTCTCTGTCTGCTATTTTATTTCCTCCTGACTTTGTTCTTCTGAAATGTTAGTTTTAAAAACTCTTTTTGGAAAAAAAGCGGGTCTTTTGACGCAGGGCACAAAACATCCCTCCTCTCCTATTATACGCAGGTTTGGGTTTTGTGTGTGTGTGTGTGTGTGTGTGTGTGGGTGTGGTGTCTTGGGGGTCTCAATATATTTATTAGAACCAGCTTTTTGACAGATTCTTTCTGAAGTGCCATGGGGAAGGTGAGAAGTCGAGAGTTCACATTTTTTGTTCGGGGCTTGCGTGGACAGATTCTGAGGAGGTGCACAGCTGGGCTCAGGAAAGGCTTCTTGGAAATGCCCTGTTACCTGGGTGCTTAAAAGTCAGGTGCTCATATCTAGGGCTGTACAGATCTTGTTTAATCCGTTCCATCTGTGTTTCTTGGATTTTCAGGCATCTTTTGTTCCATTGTCTGCTCATTGACAGAATCTGATTTTTCTCAATTTCCTGAACTTGCGTTCATGTTGGAAAGTGCGCACTTGTGCAAACGTCCACTGGCAAAAATGTGAAAATCCCCCCAAAATGCACTTTTTCACGCTTTAGTCTATGGGGAGGGGGGGGAATGCACATTTTTGACTGTTTTTTTTAAAATTGTATTTTTGTACGGCCAAATTTGCATACAGTTCAGGAAAGTAAAAAACTGGCCTGCAAGGCCACGGAATCCGGGCGACTCAGGAGAAGCCGGTCTGCTGCTGGAATCCACGGGTTGGATTCAGAGAAATCTGAACGCATTTGAATCCATCGCGGATTTCTCCCATCGTCCCTACATCCTATCCAGACATTTTATTCGCTGTATATTTATCCAGCGTTTGGGGCAAAAGCTATATCCCAAGCACCTAACGGCAATTAAAATTCAACAAGTGGGACCTGCAACAAAATGTGGAGTGCTCCTGCTCACTGTTCTAGTCAGCCATGCCTTCCTCCCAAGTTACTCCGTTCCATTCCCTTCCACCTTTTTTGTGCTCCCTCCTGCCGTCAGCCAGCGGCCACTGAGCATGTTTAGTTCTCATTGGTCAGTTCTTGTGGGGTTCCTCCTCTTAAGGCCTTTTTGCTTTATACCTCCCTCTTCTGGGTGGGTGCTGCCATTTTGGCTACATACGCAACGACACTCATGCCTTGAACATTGGAAATAGAGTTAATGATAAGCAGTGGTGCTGTAGAGTGCTGTGCATGAATGCAAATGAGATAGAGGCCCTGCTCCTTTCAAGCTTATAAACTAAAAGACCAAAGGAGAGTGCAGGGGAAAGGGGACAGGAGGGAGATAATTTTGCCCGCGCTCGAATTAAGTGGTGAGATGTTGTGTGGTATTTACGTCCCACTAAGGCCAGGGTTCCCTCGCTTGTGTTCTTGCTGGGGTGGAGGAAACAACTATTCCATGGTCTCGTGACAGGGGCCAGAGTGTCCTTCCCTTGTTGCTGTATTTATTATTTGTTTATTTTTAAAATGTCTAGATTACCTTCCACCCACAAAAGTGGCTTCCAGAGTGCTGTGCAAAGATAAAATGAACATCAACGCTATAATAAAACACAATAAACATCAAGCCACCAAATAGAGAGATAAAATAACACATAGACCAGCTAAAGCTGTACAAACAACGTTCAGGTGTAAATAAATTAAAGTGCCCAGGCAAATAAAATATTTTGACCTGGCGCATAAAAGAATACAGTGTTTGCACCAGTCGAATCTCCCATGGGAAGGCATTCCCGAGTCAGGGCCCACCACAGAAAAGGCCCTGTAGTCACACAGCAACTGATAGCTGGAACGGAAGAGGGAAGCAGATACCCTGAAGCTGTATATTCTCTGACTGATGGCTGGTCTTCCCTTGCTCTGAGGGAGAAGGTGCAACTTCCCAGTGGCCCTTGGACCTTGCCTTCACTATTGCAGTCACAGAGACATGTGCCTATACAGTCCTTCAGTTCTGGCCCACTGAGGTCAGGAAGATAGGTTTTTCTTCCTTACATGTGACCTTGGGGTTTTACTACTACTTCCTCTGAGGCAATAAAGCCTGCCACAACAGGAGGCTAGCTGAAAAGTCCACAAGTTAGTAGTCCACAAATATTTTTCTAGCTTGCTTGCCAACACATGCCTGTGGCAGGTATTTCTGGCCTAAAAAAACCAGGGGGAAACAAGAGCCAAGTTTTGAAAACGTGGGTTCAGTCGCCTAGAGGCTGCTCTGAGTTTCCAGGGGAGACCAGGTTATTGTTACGGCGCACATCCCAAATCTCTGAGCAATGAGAACTCCAGGGTGCGGTGCTGCCTAGATCTGGCTTCCTTTGGAAGGCGGTTACTGGAGCCTTGCTGGCATTTTGTAATATTTGCATTTATTTACAGATATATAAGTTGAGCATAGGCTAAAGTTTACAGCTTAAGGGCACAATTCTATGCATGCTTAGACAGAAAAAGAGTCCTACAACACTCAGATTCCATATTGAGATGGTGTAGGACTTTTTTTCTATCTAAACATGAGTAGGTCCAACGGATGTCCAAAGGTTCACTGCTCCCCCATCAGATTTCTAGGGGATATCCAGCAGCTGAAGACTCCTGCAGAGCCCCTCAACTTTCTGACCTCCAGTCTGGTCTTCTCCTGGCTTCAGAAACCAGAGGCCGCTTGCATTGTTCCATCCTTTATACCAGGGATGGGCAACTTTTGGCCCTCCAGATGTTTTGGCCTTCAACTCCCCATCATCCCTCACCATTGGCTATGCTGGTTAGGGCCGATGGGAATTGTAGGCCAAAACATCTGGAGGGCCACAAGTTGCCCGCCCCTGCTTTACACAGATGTAGCTGGATGACATAATCCCCAGAAGAAGTGCAGGGTGGGGGGAAGAAGTGGAAGAAGAAAGACAGACCCTCTCTTAGAAGGAGCCTCTGCATATTTCCTTTGCTTTTGTTAAAACAGGTGGCCTTCCAGATACTCTGTGCCAATTCCCATCAGCCCAAGCCAGCGTAGCCAATGATGATGGGATTTGTACTCCCAAGGATACCTGGAAGACCACTGGCTTGCCCACTCATGTGCTAAAGCTAGTCTCCTTATCAACAGGAGGGTCCTGGGAAATTTATCTTTGTTTGCTCCACAATAGAATGTGTCCGGCCAGATGATATGCCTGGGTCAAACCCCCTGGTCAAGAACCACCAAGTTGGAAAGGGCTCCCTGGGAGATGATTCAGACCAGCCTTCCCCAACCTGGTGCCCTCCAGATGTGTTGTAGTCCAACACATCTGGAGGCCATCAGGGTGGAGAAGGCAGATTCAGACCAATCCCATAATGCCATTTGCAACCCTGTTGGGTGCTATGAAGTTGTACCTACTTCCATTACTTTTAAGGAAGCCACTAATTCCATTTGGGGTATGGGTGACCCCGTATTTGGGATCAATAAAGAACCCGCCCCCTCTCGCCATCTCCCACCTGCACTGATTGTTGACGAGTGACAACGTGTATTTTTGCTTTCTCCTGCAGTGTATGGTTTGACTCACTTGCATAAGTCCTCTGGAGCTTTTGGTCCGGCAGCCACCTTTCATTGATGTACCTGCTCTCTGCTTTGCAGCACTCTGTGGCTTCATCTGCAAGGGCTTGGCGCATATAGTTAAACTCTTCCCATTCCAGATGGCTGTTATAATATTAGCACACACACCCCGAGCTGGCTGAACATCGGAAATGTGCTGCTAGTCCAATCCCCTTGGGGTAGGAATGGGGGAAGGCACCCAAGTTGCATCCTTTTCCTTCCATAGCCAGAGTAATGTATTAACACAGCCCCAGGGGTTCCAGAGGCCTTGGACTTTTGCAAGCTCTGTTAATGATAGGCCAAGCCCTGAGTCTTCAGTTTTCTCTACCCTTGTACCTTTGAACTCTTTGAGGCTTGCTTCCTTTCGTGGTCACCTAGGCCAAGGACCAATGCCACCTGACCTCGATCAGTAATATTTTATTTATTAATTTTTTATTATATCTTCAAGCATTTTAGTACAGTGAACAAAGGCACTTCACACGTATTGTTACAGGCTCGTGAGAATAAAACACAATCTTGTCTATGTGTATTTTTGCCTCGGATTGTTCTGAAGAAAAAAAAATATACAAAAGGAGTGCTAGATCTCCAGCAGTGACTCTGTCATTCTTTGTCACAGATTCATATCCTACGTAGTGTCCTGGAGTTCAGGCAACCATTCTGGTTGACCTGGAGTGTATCTCCCCCCCCCCCCATTTTCCTACAACTGCTATGCTCTGGTTGTTAAGAATCATAGATTTGAAAGTGACCCCAAATGCCATGTACACCAACGCTCTGCTGATGCAGGAAATCCATCACTACAGCATCCCTGATAGGCGGCCCTCCAAGTCTCCATTCTAAAGTGTGGTGGCTTTTATTCACATAGTTTAAAAAATAAATTATTACTAATGGCAGTAAAGGAAGCCAGTATCCAATAATCAGCTTCATACCATCTGCTACCTTTCTCCAGAAAGGCCAGATTTTGGCACCATGCAAATATATATAAAAAATAGTATTGTCAACATTAGACATTTTTTGGAAAATGTCTTCTAGATTTATACACACTGGATTACAGTAACCTGCTCTGCCATTAGCTGTGACTGTTCTTCCTTAGAAACAGGTCTATTTTAGATCACTTTCCCATCTTTGTCTTCTCCCACTGCCAAATTCTGCAAAGCCTTCCATATTTTAGACAGTAATCTTTTGAACTTTTAGCAACACTTAATTTCTCTTCATTCGGACCGGTCGTGTTGCTTTAAAACGTGGGCATCTGCTTTGAAGTGGGCCCAGGCACCTTTTTTAACACTCTTTGATGGGGGAAGAGGTGCAGTTGCTGTATGACACTTGTGCTGTGCTAGAAGCTGTACAGAATGCAGCTCGGATGCAGTTGCCAGCCTGAAAGGCTATGAAGCAACATTAGGTAGGGATCCAGAAATTACCTCCAATGTCTGGGTGACCCCCTCCCCTGAAATCCGGACACTGCCAATCCTGGAGAGATGGACTTGCTCCCGAATGAGGTTCCCCTGAAATATCTTTGGTTTTGTGTGGAGGGGTTGTGTTGCTAAACCTCAGGGTTATCGCCTAATTAGGAACATAGGAAGTTGCCTTATATCAGTCCAGAGCATTTGTTCATCTAGTCCAGTCTCAACTGGCAGTAGCTCTCTAGGTTCTCAAGCACAGGTCTTGCTCATCACCCGATTCCTCAGGTCCTTATAGCTGGAGATGCCGAGAACTGAACCTGGGACCTTCTGCATGCAAAGCAGGGGCTGTGTCATGGAGCAGTCGTCCCTCTCCTGAAAGGAGGTGGAGCAGGCAGAACTAGAACCTGCACTACACATGCCACTTGGCTCTGTGCCCCAGTCTCATCCAACAGCGACCCGGCAGGAAGCACTCTAACCACTTCTGGGTTCACCTTGGAAGTTAGTGTGCTGCAATTGCTCAGCAGATACGGGCGGCTGCTTGCTTCATTTCCTCCCCTTCACAGAGTCAGCCAGGTCATCTCCGAGAGACTAGAGCAAAGTGCTTTTAGGGAAGCTGAGATTCTTGCTGTGCAGCGCCCTCTTTAACTCCAGTGTTCTGTGCAGGTGGTTCTGGTCCCAATGAAGGAACTGACCCCTTGCTGTATATTGGAAGGACGCTTGTCTTAGAGCAGGTTTTGACTTGGCGGGGCCCTGCAAATGGAGTCTCTTCTGATGGGAGGTGAGCCCCCTACTTGCAGTCCGGCCTGCTGCAGGATCCTTCAAGAGGCCCCTGCTCCTGGCTTTTGCCAGCTTCCCATTTTTCGAGCAGAGTGGCCCACAGAGATTCCAGCCTACTCTTGGGCTAGTCAGTCAAGGAAGGAAGTGAGCGGGACCCAGACATGCCAGCAGCATGACCTGCTAATGCCAGGCATGCAGCTCATGCTGCAGCTGGCATGCAGCAGAAGCTGAAGAATGGCAAAGTTGTGCCAGTGCATGCCATTTGCACATTCTTTATTACTCTGGGGCAAAAAGGGATGTAGGACCCCACAAGACCCCTAAGCCCTGGCCCTTCATTGACGCTTGAGACTTCACCAGATACTGCTCATGCCCTCTGAAGCTTGTCCTTGCAGACTTAAGAACGAACATCTAATTTTTATCACTGCTTTGAACGGAAGCTGAGATTCTTGGTTCTGCGCCCTAATGAAAATGTCAGGATCTGGCATGCTTACAGAGTACACGGCCCTGCTTGCCTTTTCTGGTTTGATGAGTAGACGGGTGGTAAGGCAGGAACATAAGAAGCTGCCCTATACTGAGTCAAACCACTGGCCCACCTAGCTCAGTATTGTCGACACTGACTGGCAGTGGATCTCCAGGGTTTTGGACAGGCGTTTTTCTAGCGCTACCTGGAGATGCCGGGGATGGAACCTGGGAATGGAGCTATACAGCACCTGGTATTTCCAGGCAGTCACCCATCCAAGTACTAACCATGTCTGATCCAGCTTAACTTCTGAAATGAGACAGGATAAGGTGCGTTCAGGGTGGTGTGCCTATGGAGATTGCTTGTGGGGCTCTAAAAGAGAAAGAAGTTGTCGAGGCTCTCAAGTTCCCCTGGAATGCCCTGTCCCTTGATCCCCAGGTATATGGAGGCTGACTGGGGGTAGTCCGTGATGAGAGAGGGGCTTTCCGCTCCTACCTAGAGGCACATAGTATTTTGGGGGGAAAGTTCTGGAATATGGGGTCAGGGCTCTATTCCCCTTCCCTCCTTTTCCATGACAAGAGTTCTTTGGAGCCAGAGCCCAAGGAGTAGGCTGTCCCCTTTTCCTCAGGGGCAGGCCTACACCTCCCATCAGATCAAGCCAGCATAGCCAGTGGTGAGGGCTGGTTTCTTAATTATATTTATATCCCACCTTTTTTCCTTCTGCAAAGAACCCAAGGTGGCTTGCATAATCCTCCGCCTCCTCTCCATCTTATCCGCACAACAACCCTGTGAGGTAGGTTAGTATGTGACTGGCCCAAAGTCACCAAGTGGGGACTAGAACCCAGATCTCCCAAGTCCCAGTCCAACACTCCAACCACTATGCCACAGGGCTCTATCTAATTTATTTATTATATTTATATCCCACCTTTTTCCCTGCAAGGAACCCAAGACAGCTTACCTAATCCTCCTCCTCTTCTCCTTTTTATCCTCACAACAACCCTGTGAGGTAGTTTAGGCTATGTGAGGCAGCCACTGGCCCAAAGTCATCCAGCGAGCTTCATGGCCGAGTGGGGACTAGAACCTGGGCTTCCCAGTCCAACTCTAACCGCTATGCCCCACTGGCTCTCCTACAATTTGGCCTCAGTTGTAGGCCAGAACATCCTGTGAGCCCGCTCTAGTGGCTGTTCCGAAGTGGGCTCTTTTGCATGGCCGGCTGAGCCTGCTCAGAAGCACAGCAGGGTAGCAGCACCGGAGGAAACCCACCAGCGCAGGCTCCTACTGTATTTACATGGGTCTAAAGAGAGCCATAACTCCCCCCCCCCCGGGAAATTAGCACTCCAGTTGCTGTGCAAAAACAAAACAAAGTCTTGCATGGCTTAATGGGCATTAGAAAGGATTTCTCTCTCTCCCTCTTCCATCACAGCTGATCCCTTGCATAAGGCTGGTTAGTCCTTAAGGAAAAGTGTGTGTGTGTGTGGTTTTCCCCATAAGCAGTTCTTCCAGAACTGCTCCCATCTAAACATGGTCCACTTCCTTGTTTTTGGGTCCTGGCTGCTTCCAGTTTTGGGGCACACTGGTGACTGAGCTTGAACTGCTGAGCTGGTGATGGATGGGGATTAGTTATCCTTGTCGTCCCCCCCACCCGTCCCCCCCATGTTCCCAGTACATTCTGAATCCAAGATCTTCAAAAATGTCACTCGCTTCTCTTTGCCAAGGATTTGGAAGGAGTGAAGTGTTATGGAGACTGGGAAGGGGTGGACATGTAGTAGGCGATCACTCGTGACCGAGTAAGATTGTCTTCCAGGATAAAATTACAAAAAGAAAATTATAAAAAGAGGAAATTCTAAAAAAGTTGTGTAGACTCTAGCGATGGGTCTGTAAGTGACTGTGGAGGCCAATTCTAGATCCATACAGCTTCCCACAAATGATGAGGACACAGGTTACCAGATGGAAGATGGTCCTTTAAAGGATTCGTTTGACGTCCTTTTCGCTTAGCACGTTTCTCCCTTTCACCTTGCACTTGGGCTTCTTCAAAGTCCATAGAACCTTTGTGAAAGGCCAACCTCCAGTTAGATTGTTCATGGGACAGAGCTTCCCAGTTTTCGATGTTTATATTGCATTTTTTTAGATTAGCCTTAACATCTTTAAACCTCTTATACTGACCACCGATATTCCGCTTTCCATCCTTGAGTTGGGAATAAAGTAACTGCTTTGGGAGACGGCAGTCAGACATTCGAACAACATGACCAGTCCGTTGAAGTTGGCGTTGGATCATTTTTTCAACTCTAGTAGTCTTTGCTTCTTCCAGTACACTGACATTTGTTCGCCTATCTTCCCAAGTAATTTGCAGGGTTTTCCGGAGGCAACGTTGATGAAATCTTTCAAGAAGATGGAAATGACGTTTATAGATAGTCCATGTTTCGCAGGCATACAGTAACGTTGGTAATACAATGGCTTTATAAACTAGCATTTTGGTCTCCCTACAGATATCCCGTAGGCAGACATGTAGTAGGCAGGGGAAAAGATGGGAGAGGGGCGAAGAGCCGTGCAGGGGAACTAAAAGCTGACCTACCCCTCTAATAAGCCTGGATGTCCTGGTTAATCATTCCCCCACCCCTTCTAAGATCTAGCTAACTCTGGCCATCTCTTCGCAGGCGAGTAAAAACATGCCGTGCTCTGAAAAGACCCATCTTGTACTTTAACAATCAGCCTAGTTGCCAAAGGTGACCAGGAGTTTCTTGCAGGCGAGTGAGTGGGCTGGTGGAGGAAGCAACAGGTCTCTCCACTCCTCCTTTGCCAGTCCAGTTGGTTTTCATCTTATCCACTGAGGAAGAAAATCTTCCTCTGCAACCAGCACGGAAGCCAAGCAGAGTTCCTCCTATGCCATTCCACTTGAAAGAAGGCAAGGTTGTTTTTTTACTAGCCTGCTAAGAGTCTAGAAGCCTGCATTTCCATGCTGGCTGCAGAAGAGGAATCCTCCCTCTCCTGCAGCCAGTATGGAAATGCAGGTTAGTAAAAAGTTTTACAGGCTAGTAACTCTTGTGGGTGGGGTAAAGACATAAATATATAGCCCCATTCATGTGCCTGGCTCCTTACTGAGTGCAAGAGGGCAGGTCCCTGCCCCAAGGAACTTACAATTTAAAATTTGACATGGGAAGCAACAGAGGAGATGGAGAGGGAAGTGGAGGCGGGGGAAACACATGGCTGTTTCAGTTATGCAGACTTGGGCTTGGTTACAGACTTAGTTACAGTTGGGCACAGGAACCAGGGGGGAGGTTGTACCCAAGGCTTTATGGAAAACTTGGTTTTGAGCAGTGAAGTAAGTTCTGGGAGGCAGTTCCCAGCACAAGGGGTAGGAAAGGAGCAAGGGTGGAGTTGCCTGAGAGAACAGGAGATTCTTAAGTAAATAGGCATATGTTCAATTTGTTTGCAGAATTTATTGTACTAACCATACAGAAGGACAAAGAATGATGCAGGTCCCTGAAGTGCAAAGCCCTGTCCGTGGAGTATCCGCTCTGTCTTTCCTCTTCTGACACTAGACACAGCCCATAGGGCAGTGATGGCGAACCTTTTTGAGCCCGAGTGCCCAAACTGCAACACAAAACCAACTTATTTATTTCAAAGTGCCAACACTGCAATTAAACCTGAATACCGAGGTTTTAGTTTTAGAAAAACAACTCATTCAGTTGTCCGAACTAATTAACATCTTTTGTCTTTAAAGAAAAACACAATAACAGAGCTTTCAATGGTACAAACAGTTTTTTGTTGGAAAAAAAAATCAACTCAAAAAATTATTATAGTACTACATTGTACACATAGCCTGAAGGGAATTTATACAAACTTTTAAAATAATTAGGCACATGTATTTTTGGATAAAGGATTCTCAACTTGTAATATGATTATATGCCAGACTGAAATTGTATGGGGCAAGCTTTACTCCGGGTCCTTTCCCTGCTTCTACAGGTGTCGGATTAGTAAAAGTAAAAGTCAACCTGTACTAGGATGAGCAAGATAAACAAGAAAACTAAACGTGCTTAACACATTTTAAACACTTTATGTCTTGGACTGCAAACACTGCATTAGGTAGAAGTTTGCATTGGGCATGCTTTTGCACAATTAATGTGATTTTTGCTATTGCATGCATGATGATAATTTGTCAAACCTTGGCTCATACTCCATTAGTTTGAGAGCAACACATGCAGCACTCGGGTCAACTGTTGGGGCTTTACATCCAAGCCATGCTCTGTGCATCATTCTTCAAAATCTTTTAAATGTGATAACAATGTAGAAAAGAATTCTGTAACAGGAATTCTAGAATAAAATCATTCTGTTCCACACTGTGAGAAAGAACAAGATCATTAGTGTTTTGCAGAAGGGGACGGTCTTTTCGCGATCTAGTAACCAATGGCTCGAGTGCCCACAGAGAGGTCCCTACGTGCCAGCTGTGGCACCCGTGCCATAGGTTCGCCATCACTGCCATAGGGCTTCAAGCCTTTTTTTCATGAAGCCCAGAAATGTGCTTTAAAAAAGAGAGAGAGAGAGAGCCTTGGGTTGCTTGCAGTTCCAGGCATTGTTAGCCAGATCCTTCATTACTGTGTGTGTTGTGTGTTTGTGTGTTTTGTGTGTGGGATTGTCTGAGAATATACAAAGTATACTCCTACAAGATGATGATGGGCAGAATTTAAGAGAACCACAGGTGTGTTTAGACATCTGTTCCTGGTGCCTAGGGGCAGGGAACATTTTTGCCACGGTGGTGTTGAGTGTGTGCAGTCCTGGATGCCTTCTGCTTCTGAACTTGGCTGGCTGGGGGTGGGCAGCACACTTTGGAAGGTGTTAAGAGTTAGCAGAGGATGGGTTGGCGGAGGCGCTTGTTGCACAGAGATGAGGGAGGTGCTTCTTGCCTGCTGGGAAGCTCACACTGTGTCCTTTTCTTTTCTTTTCTTAAAATCCCTTCCTGTTCAGTCTGTGGGAAGCGTTACAAGAACCGTCCCGGGCTGAGCTACCACTACGCGCACTCCCACCTGGCTGAGGAAGAGGGGGAAGACAAGGAAGACTCGCAGCCCCCCACACCTGTCTCTCAGAGATCTGAGGAGCAAAAATGTAAGCTTCTTCCTCCTCCTGGCACTCTTCTTGAAGATAAGACCGTGCGTAGCATCACTCACACCTTGGCTTGATTTGAGCTGTGGCCTGGTACTTTATGTGCAGAGTACATTTTTTTAATATATATATATATATATATATATATATATATATATGACACACACACACACACACCACTGGTGCTTGCATATCTGACATGAGTGAGCAAGTCTTTGCTGTTAGATGATACATCATCCACGCAGGCGTTAGCCTCTGCTACCGC
This sequence comes from Shinisaurus crocodilurus, assembly GCA_021292165.1. Lineage (NCBI taxonomy): Eukaryota > Metazoa > Chordata > Lepidosauria > Squamata > Shinisauridae > Shinisaurus > Shinisaurus crocodilurus. The sequence continues at coordinate 32,778,483 of CM037882.1, read as the reverse complement.
CTCCTCCCCCCGCTCCGCTGCCTCCCTTTTAAGAAATGAAGCACAGCAAGCACATCCCAGCAAGACCTGGGGGTGCCATGGCCCAATCTCCCAAACACAGCTGTGGGAACACCCTGTAGGCTTGTGTGGTACTTCCTCCTCCCCTTTTACACACAAATCCCCCTCCCCCTTCCATTTTCAGAGCTAACCCTGGCGCCTTGTTAGGTCTGCACCTATGTGTTTCCTCTTCTAATCATGGTTGGCGCCAAACGGTAGTTACCAACCATGGTTAGAACTGGGTTTGGCAACTGGTCTGGAGCTAACCATGATAGTTGGTGGTGGGGGGGTTAATGGTGCACCAGGGTTAGCTTCAAAGATGAAAGGCATTTCCATGGGGGGGCAGGAGTGGGTGAGTCCAAGGGGTTTTCCCAATCTCTTAACTATGCCACACGTGAGGTTTTTCACCTGTATTCACACCTTTTCCTGAGGCTTGGGGATTGGCTGCAGCTTGAGAAGAATAAAGGCCTGGGTAGAGGGTGCGGTTTTCTGCTTCGATTCCCTAAACACCTTTTTCTCCAATAGCCAAGAAAGGCCCCGATGGCTTGGCCTTGCCCAACAATTACTGTGACTTCTGTCTGGGAGACTCCAAGATCAATAAGAAAACGGGGCAACCTGAAGAGCTGGTTTCATGTTCTGACTGCGGGCGATCAGGTACGTGGGCAGGGAGTGGAGGCGCCAGATCCTGCCAAGAGCTTGCTTGGTGCTGTGTGTGTGGTGCCCTGCGGTAGGGCTTTCCTCAGCATCCTGCTACTCATCTGGCTTTTGGGTTGGCAACTCTTGGAGCCGCTTCTAATTCTATCTGTCCTGCACTTTTAAGATTCCAGGCAGTTTCACTTCAGCTTTGTTGACTGTGGATCAGTTCTGTCTCAAGTTTCCGTTGCGAGAGCAGCCTTCCTGAAATATTTTGAACCAGCCAGATGTTTCGGGGCCAGTCTTCATGTTTACTTTCAACTACTTCTTGAACTTGCAAGGCTTGTGGGAGGGAGCTTGTGGGTTTCTGTTGTGGCAGTGCCCACCACGACAAAGGTCTCTGGCATCGGAAGTTGGCTGCGGCTGAAATCCACTGGCAGGTTGGGAGTATGTCCATCTTGTGGGTTGAGAAAGGTACTGACAGTGATGTGAGCAGGCCTGAAGTCTGCACTTAGCCCTGCCTGAAATCCCCTTATAAAAAAGTAATTAGACAGGGTAGAGTAACTGGGAGTCATGATAGGTGAAAGGAGCCTCCATGTCTAGAGGCAAGCTACCTCTCCATGTCAGAGGCCTATTGCTTTCATGCCGTCCTATGGACTTCTGGAAAGGGCCACTCTTGAAAACAAAGTCCGGAATGAAATGATCTGAACCAGCGGGGCAATTCTTAATGTTGCCTTGGGCATGTCACACACTCCCAATCTAACCCACCTCACAGGTTTGTTGTGCAGAGAGGACCTCTTGGTTTGCTTTTTCATTCAAATTCTCCAGCAACAGGGATGAGATAGTCACTGTTTCCTTCCTCTTTCTCCACCCCCCACCCCCCAATACACACCAGGGGATTTGTGGTTCTGCCTGCTGTAGCCTTTCAAATTCCTGTGAGAAAATGTCCTGCTTATGGACTCTTCGCTGCTGTTTCCTGCTCTCAATGGCTTATGGGAAGGGACAGAAGGGATTCTGTCTCTCTCTCTCAAGAACACTCTCCTATTCTGGGTGTTCCCCCAGGTTTGCAGGTGATACAATCGATCCATTTACATTTCCCTCTTTGAGCTTGCAAAATGCTTTAACAATCCTGCTGGTGTTCCAAACCTCACGACAGCCCTGCAAGGCAGGCTGGTGACTTGCCCCAAAGTGTGTTGGCGAGTGTTTGGAACTGAAACTGAGGTCTCTGGAGTCCCGTGATCTACGGGACCAATTGGGATGCTGAACGGCCCCCGGATGCTGCCTTGTGGAGACTGGGCACGGCTGCCTTCTGGATTCTACTCCTTTCTTTGTTTTTGTGTTCTCTTATTTTCGGTACCGAAGAGAGCCGTTATGTTGGAGTAGAGTAGAGTAGCCTTCCACAACCTCTTGCCCTCCAAACATGTTCAACTGCAACTCCCATCATTCCCAGACAGTTTGTCCTGTGGAGTTGCAGTCCAACACATCTGGAGGGCAACAGGTTGGGGAAGACTGAGGTTGAATGTAGGATCAGGGAGACTTAGGTTCAAAGCTCCACTGCTCAGCCATGAAGCTCTCTGGCCTTCAGCAAGCCACTCCCTGTCAGCTTAATCTACGTGACATGGCGGTTGTGAGGATAAAACGGGAGTAGCTCTCCCACTGCTTCCCTGTCTGCCACCTGAACTTCCTTGGAGAAAAGGTGGGAGATTAATACAAGGAAGAGGGAGTGTCTGTCTCGTCTGTCTGCTCATCCACCTGCCAAACTATCCCAGTGGGAGATTTGTCTTAACGCTTGCTCCTCTGTCTCCCTCTCTCCCCCCTGCGTGACCATCAGGGCACCCTTCTTGCCTGCAGTTCACCCCGGTCATGATGGCGGCAGTGAAGACCTACCGCTGGCAATGTATCGAATGCAAGTGCTGTAACATCTGCGGGACCTCTGAGAACGATGTGAGTACCCCTTCCACCCACCCACCCACCCCCTACTGGGCTGAATCACCTCTCTCTTTGCCTCCTTTTTTGAGCATGGAAGGTCCCTTTCGCCAGCTCCTCTTCAGCTCTCCCCACACCCTGGCGATTCCCACCACTGTGCCTTCCCCTGCGCTGTTCCCTGTGCATGGAGCAGCCTACCTCCTTCCTCCAAGCTGCCTGTGTCTCTCCCCCTCCTCCTTTAACATAGGCTCCTTCAAACCCTTCCTAAACCACACCCTGATGATGGGTGCTGCTAAAAACAAAACACCCTTCCCAGCTTACCGGGCTTTGCACGCCAGGAGCCACCCAGTGTTTTTACAATTGTGTGTTCAAGCAAACCTGGCTTGTACTGAACTATTTTGTATAAGTTATTCCGCTTCCAACTGCTGTTATTTATTTATTTATTTATTTAATGTATTTCTACACCGCCCATCAGCCAAAAGGCTCCCTGGGCGGTTTACAACCCACCCACCCCCAAACAGTCAATATAAAACAATCACCATAAGACCAAATAATATCATTAATATAAAATACAAATACAATACAGTATAATACAATAATACAAAGAGCAGCTAGATGAATCAGTGCGGGGGTACAGTAGTAATACAATAAAAATGAGAATAAAAGTCTATAACCATTAAAATATTGGGGAAATAAAAAGATTTTCACCTGGCGCCACATTTGTTCATTAACACGTTGATTCAGTAGGACCATTCACCTTAGGTTTAAATAATCATTATGAACAGATATATGGTACTAGGTGGATTGTTAAAAGTACCAGAAATATAATTTGTGCCTGGTCTCCCAGCTTTGCAGATTTGTCTGTGATTGCTGTCAGCCTGGTGTTTATAGAGGGGTGGGGGTGGGGGCAAGAAGAAGAGAACAACCTGGCGGTTGGGATTAGGTGCTCAGGGGGCCTTTAGGACCTATGGCTGGATGTTGGCCGTGTCCCTCCTATCTATGGGCTCACACTTGCTGAACTTGGTATGTTTAGTCCCCGTCGGGAGAAATCGGCGTCTTTTTGCTGCTGCTTCTCCTGGCCAGCGTGGATAGTGTGGAAGGAGAAGGTTACATATGCAGTCCTCCTGAGCAGAAATAGTTGGCCAGCCCTGCTTCATCCAGTGGAACAGTGGGATCTTTGCTTCTCTTCTGCGCAGTCTGGGGCAAAGTGAAGAGAAAAAAAGCAGCAGTGGCTTTCTTCCATTGAAGGGGCTGCATCTGCACTGTGGACAGTGATCCTGTTCACATGTCGCCAACAACCCATGGTTAACAAACCGTGGGTTGTTGAAAATGCAGCGGGAACAACTGTGTGCGTTCATTCCCTCTGCTCGTCTGCCCCCGCTGTGATAAAACCATGGGTTCAAATTTGGGATTGCTTCCTCCCCAACAACCCAGAGTTCTGTGTTTGCATGTCACGAAAACCCAAGGATGGAGCATCCCGGGGTTGTTTTACCGCAGCGGGGACGGGCAGCAGGAACCAGTATGTATGCACGCGTGCTCCAGCTTGTCTTCTCAACAACCCACGGTTTGTTAACTGTGGGTTGTTACGACATGCAAACCATTTCAGTAAGTGCTATGCCATTGATGTCAATGAGATGGCAAAATGTTGCTGGTTGTTTTTTTGTTTTTTTTAAAAAAGCAAAGTAATCCTGAAACGGTACAAAACCAGGAGTGAAGGAGTGCCAGGTAGGCCTTTGTAACTCAAAACTCTCCAGTTTGAGTTCTTATCAGGAACTGGTTGTGCTTTCTCAAGTTGTTGAGAACATCAGAAGAGCCCTGTGAGATCAGAGCAACGGTCCACCTAATTCAGCATCCTGGTTCCCGCAGTGGCCAACCAGAGAGAGCCCGGCATGCCGGCGACTGGCCTTTCCTGCTGTTTGTTTCCCAGCAGCTGGTGTTCAGGGCCATGCTGCCTCCGAACCTGGAGCTTGCATATTGCCATGACGACAAGTTAGCCATCGATAGATTTCTTCTTCGTAATTTTTTTTTCTAATCCCCTTTGAAAGGTGCCATTGCCACAGTTCCTGGCAGCAGATTTCACAAATTAAGTATGTGCTGTGTGAAGGAGTACTTCCTTTTGCTGGCTTTAGCCATAAGGCTAGTTGTGGGCTCAAATCCCCACTGAGCCACAAAGCATACCGGGTGACTGTGGTCCAGGGGTGCAGAACCTCAGGCCTGGGGGTCAAATGTGGCCCCTTGGGGTTCCCCAGATGGCCATGCCCCCGACCACCAATCGTTTGGTAGTTTTCCAGCTTTTGTGCAGTTTTCTCCCCGTGCTAAAAAGGTCGAAATGCCTCTTGTAAGGCTTAGTTGCTGGCAGTAAGAGATTTAAGCTACAATATGCTGGGTTTATTTTTGGCTTTTTGGTCCTGCCCCTCTTGCCTTTGACCCCGCCCACCTCTGGAATGTGGCCCCCGAGAGCTTCTCCGAAATGGAATTTGGCCCTCAGGATGAAAGCAGTTCCCCACCCTGGGCTAGTCCCTAGTTCTTAGCAAAGCTCAGCCTCACAGGCTGGGGAGACCATGCGTGCTTCGCTGAGCTCCTTGGAGGAAGGGTGAGGCGTGCGTCAGAAAGACAGAACCGTAACATATTGATTAAAGCCTTCCATGGAAGAGCTGGAATCTGTGGGAGGCCAGATTTTCTTCCTGAACCAAAACCAAGTGGAATAATCTGTATTCTCCTCTTGTCTTCCTCACTCTCCATCTTGCTTAGGACCAGCTGCTCTTCTGTGATGATTGCGACCGCGGTTATCACATGTACTGCCTCACTCCGCCCATGTCGGAACCTCCTGAAGGTGAGTGGTGTTCTGCTCCTTCTTTTTCCCTCCCATCATTCCACCTCCATGGGATGGGGTGGGGTGGGGGGTGGGGTGGGGTGGGGCGTGTATCCAACTCTGCTAAGCACAGTGTGTGCACCCCAGTTCTGTTTACTAATTACTTTTCTGTTCACGTAGTTGAGCTGACCGAAGAATGCTTAATTCTAGGGCAGCCTTCCCCAACTTTGTGCACTCCAGATGTGTTGAACTACAACTCCCATCATCTACATAGGAAGCTGCCTTATACTGAGTCAGATCTTTGGTCCATCTAGCCCAGTATTGTCGGCACTGACTGGCAGCAGCAGCAGCAGCAGCAGCAGCAGCTCTCCAGGGTTTTTCCCAGCTCTGCCTGGAGACACCGGGGATTGAGCCAGGGACCTTCTGCATGCAGAGCAGGTGCTCTGCTGCTGAGCTACGTAGGAACAATGGAAGTTGCCTCATACTGAGTCAGACCCTTGGTCCATCTGGCCCAGTGTTATCAACACTGACTGGCAGCAGCGGCTCTCCAGGGTTTCAGGCAGGGGTCTTTCCAAGCCCTACCTGGAGAGCCCGGGGTTTGAACCTGTGACCTTCGGCATGCAGAGCAGGTGCTCTACCACTGAGCTACGACCCTTTCCCCCATCTGCAGCTTGGGATGATGGGATTTGTAGCCTGGAGGGCACCAGGTTGAGGAAGGCCATTTTAGGGATGGTTCTTTACAAAGTCAAATGGGAAGATAATCCAATATCCCATCTCCCCCCCCCCCCCGTGCCAGTTCCCCCCTTGGGCTTTTAATTCTGCTCTGGTCTTAAGGCGCTGAGATAGTAATTTGGGGGGGGGGGGATGCTGGTTATAGCATGACTTGACACGACAAATGCTAGTGACTTGCAGCAGGTAATTTACTGACTCATTTCCTGAGCAGCAGCTGATTCAGGGTTTTGAAAGAATGCTTCCAGCAACAGACCCCACAGCCTGTGTTAATCTTAAATTGCCTGTTAATTTTTTACATCGCTTAACAAAGGAGTCATAGGGTCACAGTTCAGGCTTTTACCAGGCCTAGTTGGACTGAAGGGGCTTCCTTTCTGTAACTGCTCCGCTCCAGAAAAGTAGATGATCCACAAACTGCATGTCTGCTGTAAGGCCACTAAATGGGGCTGTGGGTAGAAGAAGGCCTTGGATTTAATCCTTGACACCTCCATTTTGAAAAGTATCTTGGGTGTCGATTAGGGCTGGGAAAGACCTGGAGATGCCAGCCAGGGAATACTGATTTGTTTCTTTGTTGAAAGCATTTTTTTTTTTACCCTGTTCCTCAGCCGAAAAGGCTGCCAGAGCAGCTTTCATAAGATCAGTAGTAAACAAGACATTCACTGCTTGCAGGCCTGCAGTCATGCAAACTGAAAGACACGAAATGAGAGAACTCAGGCACCAATTTTTAAAGTTACATACCTCTTCTTATAATGACCGGCTTGAATGGGAAACAGTTCGAGGAGAGGAGGAGCATGATGGAGCTGGTCTCTCAGCAGTCTGCGGGAGGACCCTGCTTCCCATCTCTCCCTCTGCTGCAGCCAGGTGAAATGGCTGCTGCTAGAGGACAGCTGAGAGAGACCAGTGGCCTGATTCAGTATAAAGCAGCCACATATGTTCAAATGCCTGAGGGATGGTCTCCTCCTTCACTTTGTATTGATTGGGGTGTGGCGCAATATGGCCTACTTGCTGCGGTGCCATAAACCAGTATCCCTACCTACCTCCTTCACTGGTGTTGCAGCCCTCAAGATGAATTGGGCTGTTCACTCAGCCTCAGGCAAACCAAAATAGAGTGTGGAGAGAAGCAATTGCAGTGGCCAGTCAACCCCCAGCCCTCAAGCTCCCTTTCCCCCTGGAGACTTGCCTGAAGTTGGACCCAAGCATTTCTCCAAAGTGCTGTGGGACTTTGTTTGCTGTTTAGCAGCCATGGTTAAGACAGTACAGCATAAACTTAAATTTATGTTAGCTTACAATGTGTGTTCAGTGCAGCACTGTGCCCCAAATAACTCAAGAGAGGGCAAATTATGTATCTATACATAAGGATAGATGGGCAGAAAGACGTCCTGTGTGTCAGCATTTGTATCTCACCCTTCTTCCGATGGGCTGTGTACAAGGGGCTACCTTATTTTAACCTTGCTTGAACCTCATAAGGTGGAAGAGGCTGGAAGACCCACAGTCAGCCAGCGAGTCTGGGTGGGGAGGGATTTGATGATGGCTTTTAAACATCTGAATCCTGCAGTCTCTCCATTATTCTACACTGCCTCTTGGAATGAAAGCCTTGCTTATGCAGCATTCTTGACCCAGGTTTACTATAGAAGCAAACTGCTTTTGTAGGTGTACACGGCCATATTCCACTGTGACTGCTTCCCTCTGCTTATTTAGACCTCTTGTTCCCCCCCCCCCTCTTTTTTTTGCGGGCATCTTTGCAGGAAGCTGGAGTTGTCACTTGTGTCTGGACTTGCTGAAGGAGAAAGCCTCGATCTATCAGAACCAGAACTCTTCCTGATGGGCTTTGGGGCTGCAGAGAAGAAAAGGGAGCTCAGACGAGGAGCCTTCAATTGTCCGCTATGTTACAGGGCTCTTTTTCTTTCTTGGTTTAGTCTTTTCCTATACTGCCTCCCGCTCTTGGTCAGCGTCTCCTTCACCAGTCGGATCAGGCCCCTGCTGGCTCTCTCTGTCATCCTCTGTGTGGCGGTTTTGGGGTGGGACCCCTCCCTCACTTAGCTGCTGCCCTGGGGGAGTAAGGACTTCATTGCCTCCTTCCTCATGAGACCCCGCTGCCCATGGGTGGCTGAGACGCACCAAACAGAGATCATCGTATCTACAGCCTTAATCATCCAGGGGCAAGTCTTTCAACTGAGCTGGGCGTGAATGCCCCCATGCTTTTTAGAAGGGCAGCCTCTTCCCATCCCAGTAACATTGTGCTATCGAATCGACAGCTGATCCTTAGGCTTCTGTCTCTGGGTGGAGCTGGCAACTTAAAAAGGAAACCACCTTGAGGGCTCTTACTATTACTTTTTAAACCTTTTTCTGCGTTCAGACGCCAACCCACTTGCCTGGAAAGTGTGGGTTGGCATTTGGAGCTTAGAAGCCCCTCCCTCCAGGGGCTTCTAAGCTCCACCTTAGGGGCTTCTAAGCTTCCTCTCCATCAGGAAGCGGTTTCATCCCCAATATGGTTGAAATTTGATCCGGTTCCGGTCCAGAGCAGCCTCCTAATCTCAAGAGAATTCTGGATAATGAAGTGGAAACCTAGCCCTGGCCTTCAGCATTGAACCCGGACTTGGCTCAGACAGATGTGAAAACAAAGTGACTCTGTTTATCTCATTCGGGGAAGATCTTCTGAGGCTTGCTTCATTTTGACAGTGTCTGGATCCCAATCCAAAGATCCCTTTCTCTGTTGACACAAAATTGCTGTCTCCTCCTTCCGCATTTTCACAAACAGGATTATAATTTTTTAGCAGGGGCTCTTTCTTGTGGGAGTTTGGGGAAGCCCTTCAGAGCAGAGAGAGGGTCTCAGAGCTATCTCCACCTCACTTTACCAAGCCCCTAATCCATGGGGTCTCGGCCACAGCTCCAAGGTGGCGTATCTGTCTCAGTGGTGGATTTTAATATGTTTTACTCCTTGGGGAGCTTGTCTAGTCTCTTGCCAGCATTTTAGATTATTCCTATTTTATTATATTCCCCCCTCCCCCATTGGCATAAATAACTTCCTCCATTCTCAGGCCTCTCCAGGAACATTTGAGGTGCTTGGAGGGAGATGAGAAGAGGACCTCTTGTGCCAGTGGTTCGTTGCCCCCCCCCCCGCCCGCCCCCGGAGCAGGGCTTGTTTGAGGGAGTACACACCCCGTTCCGCTCAGCAGCAGACATTTGAACAGACTGTCCCGAGATCTTATGCTCTCTCTGTCGCCCTCCATGTGTTACGTGCCTCTCTGGGGATGTTGGACGCAGGTCTCCGGGTTGCCCATGTGGGTCACTGCTTTTTTTGTCCTAGCCTTACTTTGATGTCTGTCCGTCAAGTCCCGATTCTCTACACTGTGTGTGTCTGTGCAGGGCAGTGGAGGTGGGCAGGCGCTGAACGGTTATGTTGGTCTTTGGCAAGAACCCGATGGTGGCTGGCATGCAGCCTTCCTTTCCGGGAAGGAAAGCTCTCTCCCACTTCCATCACCTTCCTGCCTTTTGCCCCCACATCGGAGAAATCGGTCCTAATGATAAGTGATGTTTTAAATGCTGTTCTTGAATTTCCACCCCTCATTTTCTTCTTCTTTTTTTTTTAATGGCATTGTTTTCTCCAGCATCTGAGCTGGGGAGGGGAGGCGTTTCTCTGGAATAGGGTTCTGTGTAATATTATACTCATGATGTGCCTGTTTTTTCTAAAATTGACTTCAAACCTACCTCCAAAGCCCCCACCCCTTCACACATCCTTCCATGCTCCCTCCAAACGTATTTGACCCTCCTCCGCCCACTTCTCCCTTTCCTTGCGGTAGGTGGTTCAAGATGGCTCAGGGGACTGGCAGTGCGGGGAGGGGCTATTTGAGTATTTTGCCTCACTGGGTCGCAAGTTCAAATCCAGCCTTTGTGTAGATGCTGGATCTGGTTGGTTTGGATTCACCTGAGGCCTAAATGGGGGAAAGCTGCCATCTTTGCCTTTTGCTCTCGCTACCCTGCTAGTTAGGGTACGTCTTCACGGGGCTGGATTTGGCCACTGGGAGGGTAGCTGTAGGGAAAGGGTGGGGGCAGTTTGGAAACAATGGAAGCCTTTACCTCTCTACCTTCATTGCAACATCAGCCACCTTCATGAGGACTAGAGGCTTTCAGGTTTAAAAATGTCCACGTGATCCTGTGAACTCGTATGAGTGTTTGAGAGACGCCGAGAGAGGCCTCCACGTTGGCAGGGGAGCTGGTGTCATTGTGCACTTAACATAACCCTGGATCCCCTCAGGGCTGCAACCCACAAAGGGAAGTCGGTTGGGTTTCTTACTCTTGCACTTGATTTCTCTCCCATAACCAGCTGGAATTGGGGTGGGTGGGTGGGGAGTTGGTCAGACAGACGGGCAGGTGACCCGTACACAAAAAGAGGGGAGGCCAGTTAATAAGGAAACATTGCGCCGGAGGAATTGCTGTCCCAAGCCCAGCAGGGGGACATGTCCTCATTGAAAGCATCACGCCTGTGTCTTAAAAATAAAATAAAATTAAAAACTCGCTACCCGAATAAAACACCAAAATGGCTTGTTCGGACCTTTGTTTTATTGTAAGTGTTGTCCGTGGGGTGGGGATAGTTCTATATCAGTGCACATCCACTGCTGCATTGTGCGAATTCCATGCTCAGGTTAGTTCTGTTGGTTTGCCAGGGGTGGGGTGGGTGGGAAAAGGAATGTATATGAGCAGATTCCAAGTTCTTTCATTGGCTTGGTTCAGTGCTCTCTATCTTTGGTTGAGGAGAGGCAGGCCTCAGTTTCTCTACCCCATATCCCTCCTGTCCCTCGGGCACTCTGAAAGAGGCCAGTATGCCTCAGCCCTTTTGCTGTGTGCTGCCCACAAGTCTGCAGCCATTGCACCTGGGCTGCCACCCCTCTGCACCGCGCTGCTGCTCACCTTCCCCGCCCCGCCCCCAGTTTACCAGCTGGTGGCTTTGCTTCTCCCCAAGTTGGATTGCAGTTGGAAGGGGCCCTTTAAACCATCAAGCCCAACCCCCTGCTCGGTGCAGGAATCCCAGGTTAAAGTGTTCCTGACAGATGGCTGTGCAGTCTCCTTGCACACCTCCCCAGGGCAGTCGGTCCCATTCCGGTGACTGCTCTGACGGTTGGGACGTTTTTCCTGATGTTCGACCGAAATCTGCCATCCTGTAACCTAAGCCCGTAATTTTGTGTCGTGCAGTCCTGGATGATAATGAATTTTATATGTTTGGAATTCATTAGGGGTTTTCTTAAAAATAAAATAAAATTCTGAGGCTCCTCTTCCTCCCAACCCCTCACCCCATCTTTTTATTGCAGTTGAAGCTAAAATGTGTTTCAACTTAATTTTATTTTTAGCTACTGTAATAAGCATTAGTGAATAAATATCATTTTTACACGCAAGGGCTCTCTTTTTTCTGTCCAACCATTGGACTGTGGATGCAAATTTATTCTGGGCAGTGCGTTTAGGTGAATAGGAAGATGTCAGATTGAAGTAGTTTTTCCTCTCCTAAAATGCTCAGTATTTTGGGTCTCCAGCTTCCAGAGTAATTGCAAGGGTTCATGTGGTGTCTCTGTCCCTTAAGTGTGTGGCTTGTATTAATTTTTGGAGCAAAACCTTACATGGGGCCTAGCTATGAAGGGAGCCATGTACTTTTGGTAGGAAGAGAGTGGACAGATAAAGGGAGCTTTGGGAATCTATAGGATGGGGCCAAATGAGGCAGGGAGATTTTCTCCCTCATAATACTAGACCCGAATGGGGTCATTCCATGAAACATTGGTGGGAGATTCAAGAAAGATCAAAGCAAGGACTTGTTCACACAGCACAAAGTTAAACTATGGAATTCACTTCCACAAGATGTAGTGACGGCCACTAATTTGGAGGGCTTTAAAAGGGGATCAGACAGATTCATGGAGGAGAAGGCTATCAATGGCTGCTAGTCCTGATTGGTTATATACTACCTCCTGGATCAGAGACAGTGTGCCCAGGTACACCAGTTGCTGGGGAACATGGGCAGGAGGGTGCTGTTGCACTCATGTCCTGCTTGTGGGTTTCCTAGCTGGTTGGCCAGTGTATGAACAGAATGCTGGATGAGATGGACCTTTGGTCCCATCCAGCAAGGCTCTTCGGTTAATATTGGGTGGGTCGGTAGATTTAATTTCACATTCAGATGTAGACACAATGGACTAAAAAAAACCCCAACCCCTGTAGGCTGAGAAAACGAACCCTCAACTTGGCTCTTGGACCCTGTGAGTTCTGCTTCCGCTACACCACTGGTGACAGGACAGCAATCTGAGGGGCAGCAGCTCTAGCTACCAACACTGACACCCCCTACTTTCCCCAGCATCCATTGCCTGAGGGTGCCCCCTCATTTGGACTTACTGGTGTGGCTGGCCCTGCTCTGGAGGCGGTTTGGGATTCCTCTTGTAGCATCTGCTATAATCCTTGGGGGTACATTTCCTGTAATCTGGACTTTGCAGGACATGGCTGCAGCCACCAAGGGGCACCATTTCCCTTCTCTCTTTTAAAAAAAAATCTATTTTGCTCCCAATTTCTAATCCTTTGCTGAAATGCACATTCTCTTACCTCTGCTACAGATGCTTTGGTCTTTTATCTATGGATTTTTTTAAATTTTAACTTCTGGCTCTTTATAACACCTTGCTTGATGAAGAGATCTGGGGACCTCCAATGCTTGCCCATGATTCTGCACATTTGGTTGGTCCTAATCAAGCTGTCCCATGTCTGAGGATTTGGGCATTTTTTCCTTCTTTTTTTTAAGGAGTGGGACACGGCTTGCTTTGTTATCCTGTCCTTCCTTGGAAGCCGAGGATGGCTTGGACCTTGATTTGGTCCACAGCTGCTTAGCTTCAACAGAGTTCCAGCGGCAGATGCTTCGTTTGGTTCACTGTAAATGTGCAAAAACCAAAAAATGGGGAGGGAGGAGTGATTGTAGGATGAGACAGAAGAAGCTTGTTTGTTTCAGGAAAGGAGATACGAACACACTCTAGAAATAATGGATGGCCTAGGTTTTGAGTCAGGGGTGCAGCACCTCAGGCCTGGGGTCCCAATCTGGCTACCCTGGGGTCCCAATCTGGTCTTCCTGGGTTCCCCAGAAGGCTATAACCCCATCCCCTTTACCCCAACCACCAATTGTTTGGTGGTTTCCCAGCATTTGTGCAGTCCCCCCCCCCCCCATTTCTAACAGGTTGGAATGCCTCTCCAAAGGCATAGTTACTGGCAGTAGTGTTTTAACTGAAAATATGCCGGTGGTCCTTTGGCCCCGCCCACCACCGGACTGTGGCCCCCGAGAGCTTCTCTGAAATGGAATTTGAACCTCAGGCTGAAAGAGGTTCAACACTCCTGTTTTAAATTCTCTTGCAGGCTTCTTGCTGTGTGTTGAGCAAGTAACATATTCCCTGCAGCTCTCAGTTCCCCATCTGTAAAATGGACAGATTTTATAGCTTCTTTCACAAGCTATTGGTTTGCGCCAACTGGCCAAAACTCTAGCAGAATGTCTTGAAGCCCTTTTAAAGTGGAGGGTAAGGAACCTGTAGCCATCTAGATGTTGTTGGACTCCCAATTCCACTTCAGCCAGGGTGGTGGCCAATGGTCAGGGTTGATGGGAGTTGTAGTCCAACAACATCTGGAGGGCCATGGGTTCCCCACCCCTGTTTTAAATCTTCCCCTGTTCTGATTTCCGTTCTTGTCACGTCCCTCTCTTGAAGGAAGTCCCAAACTTTGCCTTGGAAGAAATGAATAAAACTATTTCAAAGCTCACAGGGGCCCATGATGAGGCTGCCTGTTCGGTTTCTGCCCGATTCTGACCTTGTCTCTGTCCCCCTAAGCAGAATGATTCTTCCCCCATCTCCCGATCAGGCGTGCTTGAATTGTTCAATTGCCCCAGAAGAGTCTGCCCGTTGTCTCGCTGTATGTGTTGCTGCTCTCAGCATAACTGCTTCTGATGAGGAGGGCCGCCCAGATCAGTGACGTACCCAGAAGCACCATGCATGTGGTAGCAATTATGACCCCTGCACATTTTTAAAGTGAACCTTTACAGATGTAAGAATTCAGCAATTTTCATATGTGAAGGGAAAGATGTTTCAGCGGTCTGAAATTTAGGAAACCCTGGTTTGCATTCTCTCTCTCCCCCCCCTCCCCCTGTGTGTGTGTGTATAATTACATTTATTAGCCACCAAAATAAATTCTTTAGGTGACTGAGGGTGCAATCCTATGCATGTTGAGATGGAAAAAAAAGGCCTACAACTCCCAACATGCCCAGCCAGTTTGGCTAACTGGGGCATGCTGGGAGTTGTAGGCCTTTTTTCCCATCTAAACTTGCATAGCATTGTGCCTTAATAAATATAAAATAAACTCTGTAATAGATAGTTATTGTTTGTTTATTGTTAATCTATAATGTTGCTTTTGGGGCCACAGTATTGATTAATATTGTTTGCTTATTATTATTAATATATAATATTGCTTATGGGGAAACAAGCCCTGGTGTCTCTCTCTCACACGCACGCACGCACAGACGCACCTTTTTTTTCTAACTTGTGCAGCACCTTTAGACAAATAGACAGCTTTTATGTTTGGGGTCTGTCTAGAATAGAGAAACCAGAAAATATGGGGCTCCAAAGAATGCTCTGGGCCCCATTGGCTTCTTTTTTTAATAGGTTCAAGAGGCCACAACCTTGACTAGTAAATGGTTACCCTCCGATCAATGCGCAGAGTTCTCCCTCCACCCTCTGCCTAGTTACAGGTGGAGCATTTCTCCTATGGATCTTGGCCTTATTTCTTCGTTGCCATTTGTACATAAGCATGCCCAAATATCACTGGCCACAATAATATTGCGGGACCTTGTGAACTTGTATTTGTTTGAGTTAAAGTAGGTTAGCGACTGAAGGGGGGATTTTTATTTTTATTTTATTTATTTGTAATATTTCTGTACCACTAATTATATATATATATATATATATATATATATATATATATATATATATATATATCTCCTCCCCACTACTACAAATCCTGCAGTCGAGTTCCCCGCATTTGGGGAAATCGCAGGGGTCAGCACACCTGGAGTGCAATGGATGAGCCTCGCCCTGGGAAAACCACTTTTGTGATCATGGTGTCTCCCCTGCCAGAAAATGAATTGTTCTGCTTGTAGGCAAGGGTCCAAACCAATGGATCATTTCGGCTAATACCACTTATTTCAGTTTGACCTGCCAAAAATATAATACCCTGCACAGATTCGGAGTGGGTGTAATGCAGGGCAGAATAGCAATGTGTCCTTCGACACCTTTCTTAGCACCCGTCAAGGTGCCCTCCCTTTCCCACTCATTATTTTCATCATATTTTCTTACCAGCAGCTGGGATTTCTGTGAAATCGGTTTCTGTTGGTGCTGAAAACTGTGGCTCCATAGGAGTTGTTTAGTGTGTTGGGGCTCACACTGCCTTGTACTCAGTCTTTTGGGCAGGTTCCTTGTCCTTTGCTGAGCCTGCCTCTTTGCGGTGGTGCCCAGGGCTGTTTCTCACATTGCCAAATGTGTCCACAGCCCAAAAGGTTGCCTACCCCTGCTGCAAGGAGCCCAAGGCGGCATACACGATCCTCCTCCTCTCAATTTTATCCTCACAACAACCCTGTGAGGTAGGTTAGGATGAGAGTCAGTGACTGGCCCAAAGTCACCCAGAGTGAGCTTCGTGGTCAAGTGGGGACTGGAACCCGGGTCTCCCAAGTCCCAGTCCAACACTCTAACTACTATGGCACACTGCCTCTTTTGGAGGTACATGCAAGAAAAAGAGGGTTTGTATTGTCATCTTTGTAACAACAAGACACAGCGGTGCAAATATATATATTGTGTGCCGGGTTTTTTAAAAAAAATAATGCTGCCAAGGAAAATCCAAACTCTGCAGTCAGAATAGTTATGGAAAATTAATTAAATGTGCATATTTCCCATAACCTGTCAATAATTGGTCTAGACTAGTCCTAGGTTGGCCCTTCGCTCCCTAGCTCTTGTGATTCCCTGAAAAAATCACGCCCCTCTTCAGCAGCAATTAGAATTTGTTTGTTTTTTTTTAAAAAAAGTTATCCCTTTGTTGCCAATGGAAGCTTTTTAAAAAAAGCTTAATTGCTGTGTGGGGAGAGATTCTCAGGGGGTTGCAGTGCACAGGGAGAGGAGCATTAACCCTTCCCTCACAGCTGCGATCCCCCTGAAAATCACCCCCATGCGCAGCAATTAGCCTTAAAAGAAAAGCTTCCGTGGACTTGGGTAGGGTGGGAATGAACCTCGGCGTTCTCCCGTGATTGCCGCATGAGCTTGTGGCGTGCGCTCACGTTCTAAACACAAATGATGAAACACACATGACCTTTCAAGCCCCTCCTGCTTCTCCTCCAATTCCAGCACTATGTGTTGGTGTGTGGCACTCGATTGTGTTATAAACCCCAGAAATATTGCACTGTATTCTTTAGCGTGTGTCCCCCAGAGAAGCAATCGCATTTGGAAAAAAATATTGGCACAGCAGGGCCTAGCAAATGAAAGGGGCTCCAGTGTAGATGCAGTCTGTATGCAAACCAGAGCTTCTGCCAGGGAGATCTGTCTTCCTGTTTATCCACTGGGGAAGTGGTAAGACAGGAAAATAGAGAGCTGCCCTATATCAGGTCAGAACTATTTATCCATCTAGCGCAGGACGGTCTACTTTTAACTGGGAAAAACCACGGAGTCTCGTGACACCCTAAAGGCTAACAAATTTATTGCAACATAAGCTCGATTGGCAAGCAGCTCTCCAGGATGTCAGGCAGAGAACATATTTCACATTACTTCAGAGGTGCAGAACCTCAGGCTGGGGGTGGGGGCAAATCCAGCCTTGCGGGGTTCCCCGGATAGCCCATGCCCACCAATGGTTAATGGCTTTTGTGCAGTTTTCCCCCCATTCTGAAAGGTTGATGGCTTAGATCCTGGCAGTAAGAGCTTTAAGCTAGAATATGCGGGTATTTAAGCCCCACCCCTTTTGCCCCACCCACCAGCGGAATGCAGCCCCCAAGAGTTTCTCCGAAATGAAATGCGGCCCTCAGGTTGATAGAGGTTCAACACCCCTGCATTGCTTGTTACCCGATATCTTTGGGAAAAAAATAAAATAAACTGGAGATGCCAGGGCTTAAGCCTGGGGCCCTCTGTATACAAAGCATGCTATTGTACCTCCTTCGATAGATGTCAGATAGCTTTAATAGCCATGGAAACTCAGTAGAACCAGTTCCAGCTGCTGGTCTGGGATGTCATAAAAAACATAGCAGGTAATAATATACGGCTGTCGCAAGCTTGGTTCGGAGACAGTGCTGGGATATTGCCCCTGTATTTTACTCTCAATGCCTGGGACAGCTTCAAGAAATAACCCTTGGCATTTTCTGATTTGAGGGTGCATGGACTCGATTCCATCCCTCGGCTTAAATACAACAGCACTGGAAGAAGGCCAACGGGACGTGTCAGCTCTGCAACAGCTCTTGGCTGTAAAAAAACGCTTGCCTCACGCAAGCGTTTGGTGAGGCAAGCGTTGTCACCCGCAGGCCTGTCTGGATTAGGTTGGGCTTGGGTTTGATCCAGTGCAGCCATTCTTGTGAGCAAAATCTTGTCTCCTGAGCTTAAAAGGAAAATAAACAGCACACACCCCAAAACAACTCGTAAAAATCCTTTAAGGCAGAGATTGTCTCAATGGCTTTATGGTGCATAAATGCTGAAAGGGTACTCTATGTTTATCATTCCTGGTAAATTGAGTACCTAGCCTTGCTGAAGGTCTTCAGCTCCTCCTGCTCTCAGCTCGCCCCAACTCGTTCTGTGCTCACCCTCGGTGGCGTTCATACTCTGCACCAGCCTCCTATGCGGTGGACCGGTGTCCCCTGGAGTCACTGTCTGCTCGGGCATCTTCAGCGACGCCGATCCCACCGGCACTGCAACAACCTCTGGAAGGTGGTCCGGAAGGATCTGTTGCACAGGGCATAACACATGGGGTTGACAGTGCTGTTGACAGTAGCAAAGCCAGTAGCCCAGTTCCCAAAGGCCCTTGGGGATGCAGCCCTCGCAGAAGGTCGACACCAGCACCATGATGTTGTACGGCGTCCACGTGATGATGAAGGCCAACAGGATTGCGCTCAGTGTCCGGGCTGCTTTCCTCTCCTTCGTCAGCAAGAGGGTTTTCCGCTTGGAGAGCCGGCTCCTCCTTTTCCTTGAGACTTGGCTCTTGGCCATGGCCGGGGTCTTCTCCGTCGTGGGTGGTGGCCTCGCCGCTTTCTTGAGGCCTTTATCCACCACCAGGGGTCGCTTGGGGATTGGCACAAAGACCTTTCCCTCCACTGCTGCCCTGGGAACTTGGCAAGGCGCACCCCGTGGCGGCTGCATCACGGTGCCGATCATGGGGAGACGGATGACCGCAGAGCAAATGGTGTGGACTTCAAAGGGGTGGTCCTCACCTTCAGATGATGTCAGAGAGTCGGCAGAGGCCTCCTCCACCTCTTCCTCCTCTGTGGTGTTCCAGCTGCCATTGCTGCTCTGGTCTAAGCAGAGGCCCTCCGTCCTCTGTCCGGGGAAGCAGCAGGTTTGCGGGGGAACTCCCGCCATCATGGCTGGAGGAGATGTGAGAGGATGTGATGGTTCCGAATTACTACTGCTGCTGCCTCCACTGCCCCCATTTTGGGGTGTTTTCAAGGCAACTCGCAGGTGGTTCTTGAACTCTGAGCCCTGGAGTCCAGAGAGTTCCTTGGCTCTCTTCTGGGTCTCCTGATAGATCCTCCAGTAGAGCACCACCATGATGGTGACGGGGAGGTAGAAGGCGGCGATGGCCGTTCCGAACGTGATGATGGGTACTGAGAGGAATTGGATGTAGCACTTGCCTTCGGCGACCGTCCGCTCCCCGACGAAGTGTTGCCAAAACAAAATGGCAGGCGCCCACAAGACAAAGGAGATCAGCCAAGCCATGCCGATCATCACAGCTGCCCTCTTGGGCGTCCGCTTGGCCCTGTAGGTGAGGGGACGGGTAATGGAGAAGTAGCGGTCAAAGCTGATGATCAGAAGGTTCATGACGGAGGCATTGCTGGCCACGTAATCAAGGGCCAGCCACAAGTCGCAGGCCAGGCTGCCCATGGCCCATTGCTCCATGACGATGTAGGTGGTGTACAAGTTCATGGAGATGACTCCGATGATGAGGTCAGCGCCTGCTAAGCTGAGCAGGAAGTAATTGTTGACTGTCTT
Organism: Shinisaurus crocodilurus; assembly: GCA_021292165.1. Classification (NCBI taxonomy): domain Eukaryota; kingdom Metazoa; phylum Chordata; class Lepidosauria; order Squamata; family Shinisauridae; genus Shinisaurus; species Shinisaurus crocodilurus. The sequence continues at coordinate 32,759,121 of CM037882.1, read as the reverse complement.
CAGGTCCCGGTTGACCTTGAAAGCGATCATCACTAGAAGGTTTCCCACCACGGTGACCAAGGAGAGGATGCCCGTCATCAAAGCGATCAACACCACCTCCCATAGGGAAAAGCTGCTTTCTGGCGAAGGCATTGAGGGATCCAGGGTGCCATTGGGAGCCAGGGGGATGCCTGAGAGGTTCATGGCGACACCAGGGGGCCTCTCCCTGCCGTCACCATCCAAGGAAAGGTTCCAGGAAGGCAGCCACCATGAGTACGTGGGTGAGGCCAGGTCCTCTCCTGATTGCTGCCCAGGATGAAGAGTGAGTGGCAATTGTAGAGTGTCCTTTAGCCCAATGGCTTCATCTGGAAGAAGAAGAATAGAAGCAGAAGTGAGCTACATAAGAAGAACCCCACTGGATCAGACCAAAGGCCCATCTAGTATGACCTCCTGTTTCCCACAGTGGTTACCCAAATGCCCCTGGGAGGCCCACACACAGGACATGAATACAATCTCTCTCTCTCTCTCTCTCTCTCTCTCTCTCTCTCTCTCTCTCATTCTTGTTCCCCAGCTGTTGGTATTTATTGGTAAGTTTTGTTTTCATTGGTGTTAATTGCCAATCTGTTTTTTATGGATTTTATTGAATATTTTTATTCATTCATTTATTACATTTCTATACCGCCTAATAGCTGAAGCAATCTGGGCGATTTACGAATCACAGGCCTGTGGCTCACGCTGGCTCAGCTTGTCTGGGCGTGGAAAGCTAAGCAGGGTCAGGCCTGGTTATTACTTGGATGGGAGACCCCTCCTCTAGTTTCCTGCATTGAGCAGGGGGTTGGACTCGATGGCCTTGTAGGCTCCTTCCAACTCTATGATCTATGAAATCTATGAAAGATTAGAACCTTAAAAAATGCATTATAAAACCCACATACATACAAACATATAAACATACAACAGAGAGAGAGAGAAAGAGAGAGAGACATGTATCTAAAACCAATTTTGAACAATCAACAAGAAAAATTCAAAACCTGATTAAAACCTCATCATATGCTGCCAAATGCCTGAGAGAAGAAGACACCTGCCGTAACCAGGTGTCAAAAAGATGTTGGCGCTAGGCAGGCCTCGTTGGGGAGATCATTCCATAATTGGGGGGCCACCACTGAGAAGGCCCTCTCCCGTCTGCCTGAGGTTTTTTTTTTTTTTTTTCTGAAATCAAATCCCCCTGTCCACACACCCCTTTTTACAAATAGGGGTATCCTTAGGAGACAGGCTCCTTTACAGACTGTAGAGCATTGGTAAATTAGCATATGCAAATTTGTGCTTTTTGTTGTTGTTGTCCTGTGGGCCTGAGCCCCAGATCTTTTTGGTACCTAGCACCGCCCCTGGAGGGCGTTCTCCATGGTGGCTCCCATGTTGTGGAACAATCTCCCCCTTTCCAGCAGGCACTTACGATGTTCCACTACTTAGTAAAAAATATATTTATTTATTCATGCAAGCATTCCTGGACACTGATTTTTGATACCGGCCTATTAAATGATTGAATTTTGGCTGTCTGCTGTACGATTTAGTGTGGTTTTATTGTGCTGGTCCTATTTTGTAAACCACCTTCTTAATTTTTATGATGAAAGGCAGTCTATAAATAATTTGAATGAATGAATGAATGAATGACAGATAAATAAATAAATAAATAAATAGTAGCCATTGATAGCCTTCTTCTCTATGAATTTGTCTACCCCCTTTTAAAGCCGTCTAAGTTGGTGGCCATCACAACATCTTGTGGAAGTGAACTCCACAGGTTAACTCTGTGCTGCATGAAGAATCCCTGCCTTCTGTCTGTCCTGAATCTCCCACCAGTCAGCTTCATGGGATTATGCTGGGTCATGTTCGGTGTTCTTTCATGGCTGACAACTTAGAGGGAATGAGACATTGGCTTGCATCTTGAAGATAAGAACATACATCAGAAGAGGCCTGCTGGGTCAGACCCAGGGTCCATCTCACCCTGCATTCTGTTCATACACTGGCCAAACAGTTGCCCACAGGACCCCACAAGCAGGACATGAGTACAACAGCACCCTCCCTCCCATGTTCCCCAGCAACTTGTGTACATAGGCATCTGCCTCTGATACTGGAGGTAGCATAGAGCCATCAGGACTAGTAGCCATTGATAGCCTTCTCCTCCAGGAATGTGTCCAATCCTGTTTTAAACCCCTCCGAATTGGTGGCCATCACTACATCTTGTGGAAGTGAATTCCATAATGTAACTATGGAAGTCCTTCCTTTTTTTCTGTTCTGAATCTTCCACCATTCCGCTTCATGGGATGACCCCTGGTTATATATAAGGTATTATGAGAGAGGGAGAAAAATGTCTCTTTCTCCACTTCATGTATAATACTGTATACCTCTATCACGTCTCCCTTCCCCCGCCTTTTTTTCTAAGCTAAACAATCCCAGCTGCTGTAACCTTTCCTCCTAGGGGAAATGCTCCAGCACCTTGATCATTTTAGTTGCCCTTCTCTGCACTTTTTCCAACTCTACAATCTTCTTTTTCATAGGTGCAGATCTTGCATTTGTGGAAGGGCTTTTGATCTAATGGAGGGTTCCACTGGCGGAAGAGTGAGGAGAGGGGAAGGTGATATTCACTGATTCCCCTAAGATGTGCAGCACCTGGCAGAGACTAAGGGCACAATCCTATGCATGTTTAGACAGAAAAAAAGTCCTACATCTCCCAGCATTGCTCAGCCAGCATCGCAAACTGGGGACTGCTGGGAGTTGTAGGACTTTTTTTCTGTCTAAACATGCATAAGATTGTGCCCTAAGTCAATCATTCTGATTGATTATGGTGCTTATGGAAGCACCATAAGTCTTGAAACTTATGGTGCTTCCAGATGCAGCTTTTATTGTGCAATCACCCTGCTGCATTCACATATTTTTTTTGTAGGGGGAGGGGGGCAGTCTCCAGACAACATTGCCTTCCATTTGTAGCCCTCCTGTGATTTGCTACCACTTCTTCCATATTTTTTTATTTTTTTTGAACCACAAAAAAATCCACGAAGAACAAAGAGGTGGAATCTCTGCACACTGTCTTTAGACTGGTAGCACTAGGAGTCATCCACCAGGAAGCACCCTAAATGCACTCCTCTGAAGGCACACCTCATGGCTACAACATATAGCCTAATTTTTATAGCTTTTCTTCGTTTCCCCCTCCTTCATTCCTCTACCCGCTGCTTTCCTTAATAGCCAGCCTGATTAACAGTTCTGGAAAACTAAAAAGCTTGCTTGCTGTTTTCTGTTTTGGTTGGTCCTAATAAAGGTATTGCCCAACTGTGGATTCTCCCCCCCCTTCTTATTAACTAATGCAACTACTTTTGCTTTTGATGTCTCCCCACACACTGTTCCTGAGGGTCCCCCAGTCGGCTGGATCTAGAGATGTACGGATTTTCTTAAATCCGTTCCAGCTGTGTTTTGCAGATTGTCAGGTGTCTTTTGTTCCATCATCCACTCATTGATGGAATTGGATTTTTAAAAAACCAGAATTCTGTTCTACTTTCGCTAATTCGCAAGTGCACGTTAGTGGCAATGCACACTTGCACTAATGCGAGTGAGCGCAAATCCCCCCCCCCAAAGTGAAAAACCGGTCTGCATGACTCAGAAAAAGCCAGTCCTCTGCAGTATCCACAGGTCGGGTTCATAGAAATCTGAGCTTATTTGAATTCGTTATGGATTTCTCCGACATCCCTAGATGGAACACAATTCTTGGGGTTGGTGGGGAGAGCGGGAGAATTGGTAAAAATTGCCTTCCCCCACCCCCTGCCACTGGAGGTTGCATCCCGTGAGTGGAGTTCCATTTATGGAACCTCATGATCCACCCCCTAATGTGCTACTTCTGTCTCTAATGCAGATGTGTTATTCAGATGTGTTGGACTACAACTCCCAAAAGGTCAAGAGGGCACCAGGTTGAGGAAGGCTGCTCTAATGAATTATTTTCTCCCCCCCCCAAAAAAAAACACCCCTCAGCGATCTGTGGTTCTATGAATAGCTCTGGGCATTTTGTGATGGGAAGTCATGCCACAACAACAAGGGTGTTCGGCACAGATCCAGAGGTCTCTGTGTGCACAAGACAATCAACCACTTGTGCATCTCTCTGCGCATGGGTGTGCAACCCCTTGACAAGCAGTTCTGTGCGGGGGAGTCATTGGCCCTGATGTCAAACCTTGTATAATATCTGGAACACACGGTCTGGGAGCAGGTGTGACGGGCTGTGCGGAAAGCTCCGCCACAGGCCGCCTGTGCAAGGGACAAAGCCCTTGTTCTACATGCTATTAGGAAGGCAATTTTGCCTCCTGTGCATTGCTTAGAAACTTCTGTAAGATAAGCGATTCATAAATACCATGACATATTATTGGTTTGTCTTAGAGAAATCTCCACAGACTGATGCTGGATCAATGGTGTTGGCAAATGTGGGCTTTCCTGCTCGCTTCCTTCCCATGGCAGCCCCTCCATACTCCTGAAAATGCTACACAGAGTCAGGAGACTGTTGAATTGGGTGAGCTGTGGTGTGGGGGAGTGGGATCCCCCCCAAATCAGGCAGTGGTACCTTCTGCAAGCAGAGTCCTTCCTCTCGAGGAAGCCAGATCATCCTGGATCCAACCCCAGAAAGGTGGTGGGGGCAGCAGCATGAAAACACCTGGAGGAGGGTAACCTACCAATACTTGGGAGTAATAAATCCATCTTCGCTCAGGGATGTCAGATAAGTCCGCGACAAATTCAAATGAGTTGGGATTTCTGTGCGTCCCACCGGCAGCTTCTGCAGCGGACCGGCTTTTCCCGAGTCACGCAGATTCCATGGAATTGTGGGCCACGGGGAGGGGGATTAGCACAAGTGCGCATTACCGCTGATGCGCACTTGCGCAAATGCTCCGATCCACATTAGTTAATGCACATGCACGCTGTGGTGAACTAGCGCATGTATTATGAAATTCTGGTTGGTACAAACAAACAAACATTCGGTCAATGGGCAGGTGACCGAATGAAAGACGCCTGACAATCCAGGAAACACGGATGGAATGGACTCAACTAAACTCGTACACCTTCACTGCCCGTCTAAAAGCAAGTGACGAAGTGGCCAGGCGGAGCTGCCTGGAGAGGGTATTCCAGATCTTGGGGACAGTCCAATAATTGTCCAGACTGACTGGAGGTGGCTCTCCAGGGTCCCTGGCAGAGGAGCGGGTTCCCAACACTTGCTCCCTGATCCTTTAAAAATGGGACATGCCGCGGTTTGAACCTAGGACTTTCTGCAGGCAAATCAGTGAGCTACCTCCCCACTGAAATAGAGCTGTTTACATCTCGAGACAGCCCTCAAATCACAGGAGTGAAAATCTATGCACGCAGGACATCCAGTTGCCTCCTGCTTCATGATGAACCGACTGAGAGCATAAAGGCCTGGAAGCGGAATTGTGGTCAGGGGGTGACCTACAGCAGCCCCACAGGTGGCGGTTGAATCCCAGTGATTTATTGTTACATTTATATCCCACCTTTCTCCCCTCTTGCAAGGAACCTGAGGCGGCTTACACGATTCTCCTTCACTCTCTCTTTTATCCTTACAACAACCCTGTGAGGGTTGACTGTCAATCATTGGTATAATGTGGTATGGGAAATTGCATTAATTGAAAAATTAACTCAAAAATTGAGAACTGCAGGAGGAAAAAAGAAAACAAACTCTTTTGATGCAGAATGGTGGCCTTTTGTCCAGTTCTCATACAGAACATCTACAACAAAAATACCTCAAGCCTTCCAGCACATGTGGATGCAATAAACTTACATAAGACACAACAGAATGACTGAAGCAGAAACTACAATAGAACAAGGACAATTTACCTAACATCAGTTCATCACACCTCAAATACTTACCTATTGCAGGATTGACTACTTTGTAGATGAAAAAGACTTTGGAAACGGCGCCCAGCTGGATTTGTTCTTTTGAAATTCTAATTTGGGGGTGGTGGTGGTTATTTTATTCTGGTTTATAGTAGTCTATGTAATAGATTGGATATTTTGTTTATTGTTTGGTTGTTATTTATATGTTAAAAACTCAATAAAAAAAACAATTAAAAAAACACAACAACAACCCTGTGAGGTAGGCTGCACCGAGAGTCAGCGACTGGCCCAAAGTCACCCACAGTGAGCTTCACGGCCAAGCGGGGACTTGAACCTGGGTCTCCCGAGTCCCAGTCCAACACTCTAGCCACGACACCACGGTGGCTCTCACCACGGTTAGAACAGCTACCCACGCTGGCTTATTATTGTGACCCTGAAACAAGTTACGTCATTTTAGGCTCCGGACCTCATGGTCTTATGCTCCTCCCTGCACCCACTCCTTAGTTGGTAATGTGCATGACCTCACTTACTTCGAAATGTAGTAAGCCAGCCCTGCTGCTGCATGTGAGGGCCCACCCCCGCTTATTCTGTTGAGCGGGGCCCCCGGATGTCTGCCCGAATGTCCTGCCCTGACGGTGCCAAGCGGTGCTTGAAATGGGAGTAAAAGGAGGTGTGAAGGAGGGCAGCCTTCAAGGTCACTTGGCGAGATCCAAGCCCTGCAGGGGAGAGCGCTGAAAAAGACCAAAGACTAACGCCAAACCCTTCCTCCGGATGGGAAAGCAGATATCTCGGCCTCGCAGAGCAAAGTTATCACACAATCCTTGTAGCTTCCCGCACAGCTATCGGTCTATCTATTTATTCTCCCTCTTTCTGTTTCTCTCTCCCCCCACCCCACCCGCCCAATCCCATGGGAAAGTCAGGGAGATGGTGGCGGCCCTTGGGTTTTCCAAAGTGGAAGGAGCTGCCACCCGTCCTGTCTTTTTGCCTGTGTGTCAATATTAATAATACTCACGTGTTCAAACACAGCCTCCTTTCACCTTGGAGGCACCTTGGAAGAGAACGAAGGAGAGGCCGCTTTCCTTGTATTTTCCCCAAGTAGCCCAGTGGGCAGAGCACCCGCTTTGCAAGCAGAAGGTCCCGGCCTCAATGTCAATCCCCAGCATCTCCAGGTTTTAAAGGGCCAGAGAGCTGGCAACGGGAAAGACCCCTAGAACCGCCGCCGCCGGTCAGTGTAGACAAGATTAGAGACTTAGATGAACAAACAGTCTCAGCTCGTGGAAGGAGTTTTCTCATACGTTCCCAAGGAGGGGGCCCCCGTCGTAGAGCACCTACGTTGTACGGAGTAGCTCCCAGGTTCAATTTCCAGCTAGAAGGATCTGGGTGCAGGTGATGGGAAAATTCCTTCTCAGCCTGGGTTCCTGCCAGAGCGGGCATTGGCCTCGACGGAAAGATTGTCGGACCAGGTATAAGGTACAGCACTTGCTCCAGGTTTTCGGGGGACCCTTGGGCAAGACGCCCAGCTCTGAATCCTGACCAGCCATGATGCTCAGGCAGTAACCTTGGCACAGCCTCCACATTGGGAGAAACTTCTACTCAGCAGTGGCCAGTGGCGCCAATGTCAGCGGGGCGGTGTATGTCCACTCCGGGTTTCAGCCTGAAGGTGTAAAGGAGCTATCCATGGTGCTGAACCTAATTTGGGGGAAGGTTTCAGCACCATGGATAGCTCCTTAAAAGTTCAAACTGAAACCCAGAGGGGATACATCACCCCACTGACTTTGGAGCCAACAGTCTTCACTCTGGACATCATCCTTAACTTTAGTGACTCCAAGCCCTCGGCTGTGAACATTACCTGGTGGCAGTGGCAGGCAGGTTCTGAATCGCCCGTTTTAAATTTCCCGCAATACTATGTTGAGATTTTGTGGGGCGCGGTAGGGAATTTGAAATGATGCCTTTTTGCTTACCCACGGTGGGCGTCTGTGCCGGGGGACCTGGCTGGGGCACGGAACTGAGATGCGGATGCCAGCTCTGACTGCGTCCCTGGCCCAGTTCCATTCTAGTATTTCGAGAGCCAAAGGAATCATTTTTCGAGCCGTCTCCAAACAGTTTATAGCTCATAAATTTCTACCAACTCAAAGAGTGGAGTGTGTTGCCAAGAGAGGAGGAGGAGGAGGCCAGGTGTGCATGGCTTGCAGATCAGGCCAAGAGCAGAGCACGGTCGAGAATGCTCCCTCTCTTTAAGGCATCTGTCCGTTGGTGGAAAATATTTACATGAGTTTTGATGGATAGAAATCTGGATGTCATCAGGGAGCCGCGGGCCGCGGATAGGAAGCAACGTTGATTCCTGCCATTATTTCCCCTTCTTCCATTCACATCCCTCGACTTTCCGAGGGTGAGAATAAGGAGGCTGGAAGGTTCTAAGTGATGTGGAACAACTGTGACATCTACGGGTAGCCTTGGGTCCATGTGGGGGTGTTCCAGGCCAGAGCAAAAGTGCCCCCTGAGGCATCAGAGTGGGGGACGGAGAGAGCTGAGCCACAGGGCATGAAATGCCAAGAGGTTCTCCAGCACGATGCCCCCTTGGGATGAGTGGGACTCCCCCTCCCAATGGGCGATGGATCGTGCCCCATTCTAATTACTGTGGGGGCGGTGGCATTTCCGTTTGGCTTTTGTGTCTTGGGTGACAGAGTCTTGGGCTAGCCCGGTTTATCGTCGCAACATGGGTTCAGACAACACAATAACTCTCACTCAGAGTTGAGTATGGGTTGACTGTGGGTTGTTGTTGAAACGTGGGTTATCAAGTTGTCTGAACCCAGCCGAGATCACAAACCATGGTGAACAACCCACAGTTCACAACCCAACAAGAAACCATGTGTTCTCTTCATGGGTTGTTCGTGGTTAGCAAGCCATGACTTCTGGGTTCAGACAACAGGATAACCCACATTTCAACCACAACCCACACTCAACCCATACTCAACCCTTGAGTGTGGGTTATTGTGTGGTCTGAACCCACTGCCCTTTCTGAAGATGGGGAAACTGAGACAGAGGTAGACATTGCTCGCCAAAGGCTGCCCATAGTTTGTAGGGTGGCCATGTGCCCTCTTTTACAGAGGACAGTCCTCTAGCCACCCTGAATGCCATTTTTCTTGGTAGAAAGATGGGGTATAAATCAAAACAAATCCATCAACAGTTGAAGGCATCCTCTCTTTGAAGGGTTGTCAGGTCCTAGTCTGGTTTAAAGATTCAGAACCATAAGAACAGTTACCCATTAATTGTTGTAAACCACCCAGAGAGCTCCGGCTATTGGGCAGTATAGAAATAAAATTAATAATAACAATAACACCACTTAGCATCTGAACAACAGCACAGAATTGGCAGGCTCACAGCTTGCCTGGCCACAGTCTTCTCCACTAAGATATTTTTATTTAAATAATAATTACTTCTAAATTTGCATCTATACAAATGTGAGAGCCAGTGTGGCGTAGTGGTTAGAGTGTAGTACTGGGAATCGGGAGATTCGGGTTCTAGTCCCAATCAGCCGTGAAGCTCACTAGGTGACTTTGGGCCGGTCACTGACTCTCAGGCAGCCTGTCCTACCTCACAGGGTTGATGTGAGGATAAAAATGGAGAGGAGGAGGAGGATTATGTAAGCCGCCTTGGGTTTCCTTGCAAGATGGAAAAAGGCAAAATATAAATGGAATAATGAATAAATTTTTAAAAATATATACATATAAATTAGCATATGCAAAGTTCAGGAAATTGGTGTCCTCTTTTGTTGCGATTCATAAGTGGCCACCCGGCCGGGGGGGGGGATAAAGCATCGCGCTGGGGGTGGAGGTGTGTGTGTCAACAACTGTCATAGTAAAGTAAGAGACATTTGATTGACGGCTACTGGGGACAGTCTTCTCATAAGAACAGAATAAGAGCCATGCTGGATCAGACCAAAGGCATATCTAGGCCAGGGTTGTGCCCCCACAGTAGCCAACCAATTTATTTATTTACAGCATTTGTATACCGCTCCGTATCTAGACAAAATCCGGAGCAGTAAACAATGAAAAGATAAAACAGATTAAAAAAAAAACAACCCCAATGCATTAAAAACATAATTACATTAAAACCATGGCTGGTCAGCAAGGAAGGCTTCCCAAAACAAGGACATCTTCAGCAGGTGTCGAAAGCAACACAGCGTCGGAGCCTACCTGACCTCCAGAGGAAGGGAGTTCCAGAGAAGTGGAGCCACCACACTGAAGGCCCTTCTCCTGGTGGACCCCAATTGGGGCGAAGGTCCGTGTCGAACCACTGGGAGAATGTCCTCCATTGACCTCAGTGACCGGGCAGGTTGGTAAGGGAGAAGGCACTCCCTCCTGGTCCCAAGTTGTTTAGGGCTTTGTAAAGTAGTACCAGAACCTTAAACCTGGCCTGGTAGCGAATAGGCAGCCAGTGCAGCTCCTTCAGCAAAGCAGTTGCATGCTGAATACCAGGGATGGGGACTCGGACTCGACTCGCGAGTCCGACTGAGTCCCCCCTTTGACTCGAGTCCCACTCGAGTCCCAATTTTTTCAATGGGACTCGAGACTCGACTCAGGACTCGAGCCCAATGACTCCGCCACTGCTGCCACCGCCGCCACTCACGTCACCGCCGTCGCTGTCTCCACCGCCGCCACCCGCTCGCAGCTACCGCCGCCGCCATCGCACGCCATGCTGCCATCACGCCGCCGCCGCCACCGCACGCAGCTGCCCGCGCCGGTCCCGTCATCACTTCCGCCGCGGGCGCGGGCGGCTGTGTGTGATGGTGGCGGCGTGGCATACGATGGCGGCTGCTGCGAGTGGGTGGCGGCAAGGGAGATGGCGGTGAGCGGGAGGCGGCGGCGGCGGCAGCAACTCGAGCGGCACGGAGAACACTCTCCGCGCCGCTCAGAAGAGCGAGATCAGGCCGCGCCGCCGCCGCGGTGAACTACAAACCCAGGGAGGGCTCGTAATGCGTCCCTGGTGTGGCAGCGGCGGCAGCAGGAGCAGGGACGAGGGAAGGACCCGCCTATGGTAAGTGGGGGCGGCGGCGGCGGTGGCCCATGGAGGGAGCGGGAGGGTCTCCGCGGGAGGAAGGGCAGCTCTTCTTCCTCTCGTGGAGACCCTCCCACTCCCTCCATGGGCTGCCGTGCCGCTTTGGGAGTGACTCGGGACTCGTGACTCGACTCGAGTCACCATTTTGGACCTTGGACTCGAGACTCGACTCGAGACTCGGGTCCAAAGACTCGTGACTCGACTCGTGACTCGAGGCCAAGGACTCTTCAACATCCCTGCTGAATACCCCTGCAAAGCCCACAAGCAAGACATGAGTCGGGTAGCTGCTCACCCCCCCCCCAAAGAGGAAATGCATTACCAAAAAGAGGATAGCAACTTGCATAAAATTTGCATATATATGTATGTGTACGTATGCAAATTTAGAAATAATTATCGTGATTTAAATCGAAATTACATTTCACCATAGAGTGGAAAGCTGTGAGCAGGCCACCTGTGTGCTCAGACTGCAGTCCAGGCGCTGCTAACTGGGCAGGCAACAGTTCTTACGGTTCTTTATCTTTAAACCGAATTGGGCTGGAGAGCCCTTCAAATAGGACTGATCTCTTCCACGGTTGCAAGAGCACCCTCCTGCTTGTGTTCCCAGCAACTGGTATACGGAGACCTGCTGCTTCTGATCCTCAGGGATGGGGACTCGGACTCGAGGACTCGACTCGTGAGTCGGACTGAGTCCCCCCTCTGACTCGACTCGGACTCGAGTCCCAATATTTTTAATGGGACTCGAGACTCGACTCGGGACTCGAGACCAAGGACTCGTCAACATCCCTGCTTGATGCCACCTGCAGGTGCTGCCTGGACCCAGTTGCAGTAACAATCCAAGTTTATTTTTTAAAATCATTTTCCTAATGCAACCTTTCAGACATTTTGGGTTTGGCTGCCTCTGCCTGCCTGTTTGGGGTTCCCTGCCTCCTCTGCCTGCCTGGTCTCTTCTTAAGTAGTTCCACAGTTTGAATTGTCCAAGACAAATGCCTCTGCCTGCCTGCTTTGGGGTTCCCCGCCTCCTCTGCCTGCCTGGTTATTTTGGGTTTGTCTGCCTGGTCTGTTCTTGTCAAAATCAGTGGCAGAGTTTTGAGATAAAAAGGCACACTTGTGCCTAGAATTTATTTAAGCCACACATCTGAAGTAGCCTTATTTTGTTGGGGAAAACCCCCATTGATTTTAATAGGGACTCGTGGAGTCAGCTTTGGGAGTGACTTGGGACTCGGGACTCGTGAGTTACCATTTTGGAGCAAGGACTTGGACTCGGACTCGAGACTCGGGTCCAAAGACTCGTGACTCCTCGTGACTCGAGACCAAGGACTCTTCAACATCCCTGCTGATCCTGCAGGTAATATGCAGCCATCACGACCTGTACCCATTGATCGACTCTTTCGAATCCCCTTTAAAGCCGCCCGGGTTGGCGGCCATCAACACATCTCGTGGTCGCGAATTCCAGTTTAACGAGGCGCTGAGCAAACTCCCTACGGCAGGAAGGACGTAAGGCCTCAGTCCCTCTTGACTTTTAAGAGAGCTCTTAAGACGTTTTTATTTCGCTACGCCTTTTTATTTACTGCGGTGTTTGGAGGAATCGTTCTTTTGGAAAGGGGTGTAGGGTTGTGTTTCATTTTGCGGTTTTTTACGTAGTGAGCTGTTTTGCTACGCATGGCCCCTGCGCTGCCTTGTGAGGGCAAGGTGCCCTGAAGGGAAGCACTTAAATCCTTGAATAAACGAATAAGTCAAACAGTGGTCGGGCCAAAATTTGCCTGGGACCAAACCTGTTATTCCAGTGTGTGTCCCGTTAATGGAGAAAAAGGGCGGGGTTGGTGTGGTGTCTCGTTTTATGAATAAAAAGCTGCACGTCTGGATCAGGGAAACTGAACTCTCTCCTCTGTTACCTCCCCGTAGACCCTAAGCCCAGATGCTTCCCCACCCCTGTCCAAATCTGTCCCCTCTGCCAAAAATGTGGCTCCTTTTTCAGAAGATCCCAAGGACGCTAAAACTATGGAACTTGGGGCCAAAACCCTGAGATTTGACTCAAGCATCCTAAATTTTAAATTTGGTCTTACATTTTTTGTAATGTTTTTATTGTGTATCTTTTATATTGTATTGTATTTTGTTTTTAATTGATTGCTGTAAACTTCCCAGAGAGCTTCGGCTATTGGGCGGTATAGAAATAATAATAATAATAATAATAATAATAATAATAACAACAACAATGAAAACAACAACAATGAAAACAACAACAACAACAATGCATGAGGTACAGGTGAGGGTGGCATACTGGGGAGACTTAAGAACATAAGGAGAGCCCTGCTGGATCAGACCCAGGGTCCATCTGGTCCAGCATTCTGTTCACACAGTGGCCAACCAGCTGCCCACGGGAAACCCACAAGCAGGACAGGAGTGCAACAGCACCCTCCTGCCCATGCTCCCCAGCAACTGGTGTATGTAGGCATACTGCCTCTGATACTGGAGGACAGCATATCACCATTGGGACTAGTAGCCATTGATAGTTTTCTCCTCCACCCTCCAAATTGGTGGCCATCACTACCTGTAGGGACTGGGCCCACTCTTCCTACAGAGGAGGATCTGAGAAGAGATTCTGAAGAAGATGGGGAGGAGGAGGAGCTGGAGGGGAGGGAACCTGCAGCTGGGACCTCAAGGCCAGGGGACTTAGAGATAAGCTCAACAGCCAGGGAGGATCAATCGGTGTCAAATTCCATGGGAAAGCAGTCTGAGCTCTCTGATCGGGAGGAGGGTGAATCGAGCATCACTAACCCCCGGGTCAGACGTCAGCTAAGGAGGATGGACCAGCTGAAGAATGTCAGGCACTCCAAGAGATTGGCCCTTAAGAATAAGGGACCACCTTAGAGGTGTGGGTAATTTGAGTCTGGAAGGGAGGAGAGGGTCCCAGTTTAGAATCAACTTCTCAACAATAGGGCAATCTTCCTTAATGGCTAGTATTCTAACTAAGCTTGGTTCTTTTGTGACTGACTCTGCAATTCACGTCTTTTGTCACGTCTTTGCTAGGGTGGCACCTGTCCTAATAAAGCTTTTCAGTTAAAAGCCATGGTATAAAACTTCTTGGAAGGAGGAGGGGAAGTATGGCCTCGACACTAGCACTGGGAAAGAGACGAAGATGGGCAGGACCAGCGCCAAGGGTCGGCACGTTTGGGCACTTGCCAAGGGCCCAGCCAGAGCCCAGCAGGGGCCCATTAACAAGCGTTCCTTAGAGTTGCTCCGCCTCTTCCTCGTTGCAATCTGATTGTTCACCTGCGTCTCGCTCTGACCCAGACAACAGTGGTGGAGAGAAGGAGGAGCGGCAGATGCCACCGGCCTCCTTGCTCCCGGGCTCTCTGCCTGTCACGCAAGCAAGCAGTAGCCATGATGAGGAAGAGGAGGAGGAGCAAGACCAGATGGTGGTGAGAAGGGAGATTCACCGAGGGAGGGGCTCATGGAGGGTGGCTTGCCCAAGGACCCTCGAAAACCTGGTGCCAGCGTTGAAGATAGGGGTGAGGAACCTCAGGTCACGGGCCAAATCCAGCTCTCTGGGGTTTCCCAGATGGCCACGTCCCCAACCCCTGGCTCCTTTCCCCCCAACCACCAATCCTGGCTTTTTGTGTAGTTTTTGCCCCCATTCTAAAAGACTGGAATGCCTCTCCTAAGTCTTAGTTACCAGTGGTAAGAGCCTTAAGCTACCAGTAGGCTGGAATTTTATGTATTTTGGCTCCACCCCTTTTGCCTTTGGCTCTGCCCACCACTGGAATGCGGCCCCCAAGAGCTTCTCTGAGACTGAATCCGGCCCTTGGGCTGAAAGAGGTGCCCCAGCCCTAGATTACAAAAAAAAAAAAAGATCCACGAGGTAGGTGAGCTGAGGCATGAAGAGCCCAGAGGCAGGGTGAAAGGGATGGTGCAGGCCAGCCTTCCCCAGGCTGGCTGGGGATGATGGGAGTTGTAGCACAACACATCTGGAGAGCAGTAGGTTGGGCAAGGCTGGTATGGACAACACTGAGCTAGATGGACCGGTGGTCAGACTTGGGCTGAGGCATCTTCTTCGGTTCCTATTAAATCAGCCCTTTCTTCAGAACCATGAGGACTAGAATCTTTCTTTTTAGGGTTAGTACCATAGCTAAGAGGCAGACCAGCTTTGCATGCAAAAGGTCCCAGATTCTATCACCAGCTTCTCCAGGTAGGGCTGGGAAGGAATCCTGTCTCAAACCCTGGAAAACCGCTGCCTGTCAGTGCAAACAATGCTGAGTTAGATGGACCAATGGTCCAACTCAAGTTAAGGCTGCTTCCTGTGTTTTATTATTTTATTTATTTATTGTTGGACTGGGACTTGGGCGATCCGGGTTCTAGTCCCCACTTGGTCATGTAGCTCCCTGGGTGACTTTGGGCCAGTCACTGACTCTCAGCCTAACCTACCTCACAGGGTTGTTGTGAGGATAAAATGGAGAGGAGGATTATGTAAGCCGCCTTGGGTTTCTTGCAGGAAAAAAGGCGGGGTATAAATATAATAAATAAATAAATAAATAGGCATCAAGACGGTGTACAACAATTTAAAACGATGAAACCCTGCAACAATTAAAAGCAAAACCAAGAATATTAAAAATGGTAAAAACATTAAAAACTACATGTTCCTATGAGGGGAGAGGGACAGGGACCAAATACCATGGTTTGTTTTAAACTTCCGCCCAGAGATCTCTAGCTATGAACAAATTCAGCTCCCCTCAGAAGTAAGGAGGTAGATACATTCAGGAAGGTGGTATGCGTATCGGGTGACTCAGAGCATTGCCGCGCACTTGCGAGAACATTCAGCATCTCTCTGTTTTGAACCTTCAGGAATCTGCCGGCGTGTGTTCTTCCTCACCCGGTGTTTATGGAATAAAATCGCAGAGTGACACATCCCGCTGCCCACCTTTGCCTCACCGTGTGCTGCTGAAAGCCAGAGAGCGATTCTATTTTGGGGATCCACGCATGGAAGGTTGGCACATGCCTGTGATGCCAGTGGCTCCAGGGAGAAAGACACGGCTTTCAGTTGGCTGTGTTCGGCAGTGGCAACGTTCCATAGCCGGCAAGGTAATAATTACTTTGCAGATATTGGTTGGTACAGCAAAGTTGTCTTAAATTTAACATGAATATTCATACCATGATTCAAGGCCATGTGTAGTATTATTATAGGACAGTTAGTGGTACAGTGATAAATTCTGAAGTGCAAGACATTCTCATGATAGCCACGTCCCCCAAGGAGAATCCATCCATATATTAGGATTCGGGATGTTGGAGAAATTCGCAACAGATTCAAATGAGTTTGGATTTCTATGAATCTAACTGGCAGATTTCACAGTGGACTGGTTTTTCCTGAGTCGCGCAGGTTCTGCGGACTTGTGGACTGGCTTTTCATTTTTGGTGGTGGTGGGGATTTGCGCTAATTCGCATTAAGTAAGTTACATTTGCGCTAGTGCACAACAAGTAGATCCCATCAATGAGCAGATGTATGACGGAATGAAAGATGCCTGGCAGTCTGTGAAACACAGATGGAATGGATTGAACAAAATGCATACATCCCCAATACACACACACACACACACACACACACACACACCGGTGGGCATGGCCATGGAGTCTCTTCCAAGCCTGGATAATAGATAGATAGGGTTGGAGCCAGGATCTGCCTTCTCTAAAAGGAAGGGGCCTTCTGCTCTCTGTCTGTCTGATTTTGGGGGGATCTCCCCTCCCCTTCACACCACAGCTCACACTAATTCAGCAGGGTCTCTTGACTTTCTGTGTCGAATTTTCACGGGGCTGAGTGGCTGCCGCGGGAAGGAGGGGGCAGGGAAGTTTACTTCTGCTAGCACAGTTGATCCAGTTTAAATCTGGATCCAACCACACACACACACACACACACACACAGTTCTATTATTTATACTCAAAGGAGCTAACTCTCTGGTGAAAAACTCCATCATAAAACACAGACATCCAAAACAAACAAACCGCTAATACAATCTCAGTATATTCAATTTATGGGGCACCACTGCAATTGTATGCGTCGTTACCTAGCAGTAAGCTCCATTGAACCCGGTTGTGCCAACTTCTGAGTGCACAGGACCCACTTGTAAAATGCATCGGGCTTTAGCAGATTTTCTTCAGCCAGCTGCAATGCAACCTTTGGCTTTTAGTGAGAAATGCAAACCGTCCTGCAAAGAAGGGTTACCATTTAGAGTGCTGGCATGAAGTAGGAGTGCCATCCAAGAAAAAGAAAGAAGGATGATCCAGTCTCTGTTTGGTTCCTTTCCTCATTCTCTGACTTCCTCTATGCTCGAGTACAACTTGAAAGCTTTGTTATCACTTCATCAACTTTCCAGAGCAAGGAGTGCCTGTCAATGACCTTGGCGCTATGGAAGATAATGGTCGAGTTCGCACATCACGATAAGCTACCCTGAAAACAAACCATGCTGGCTTGTTTATTACATTGCTAGCACACTTTGGCTAGGTTCAGACAACACGATAACCCACACTCAAGGGTTGAGTGTGGGTTGTCATTGAACCGTGGTTTGTTGCTGAAACGTGGGTTATCATGTTGTCTGAGCCCAGCCAAGATAACAAACCATGGTGAACAACCCACAGTTCACAACCCAACAACAAACCATGGCTTCTCTTCTTGGGTTGTTCATGGTTAACAAGTCATGGCTTGTTAGTGCAGCTGGGTTCAGACAACACGATAACCCACGTTTCAACGACAACCCACAGTTCAACAACTGACATCATCTCTTGAGTGTGGGTTATTGTGTTGTATGAACCCAGTTATTGACTGGGTTTGCACGATTGGGGAAGGAAAGGAAGCTATGGTGGCTTCTTTTCCTTGCCCCGTGTGTGCCAGTTGCTCACCACCTCATTTCCATAACCATCCTCGCCGGACGCGGGTTGCCCCGAGTCGTCCGAACCTGGTGAAGGTGGGCAGCAGGGGTGGCTTCCAGACCACCCCGGAACCCTAGAACAAGCCATGGGTTGCGGGGTGGTTTGGAAGCTACCCCTGCCGCCCCCCTCACTGGGTTTGGACGACACGACAACCCGCTCCCAGTGAGGGGAATTATGGGAATGAGGCAGCGCACGACCAACATGTGCGGGGCTTCTTTTCCTTCCCCGATCGCGTGAACCAGGCCACTGCTGCCCACAGATAATCGGGCGCTCCTCAGTTCGCCATGGTTTGTTTCCCCCTTGGTCCTCCCGCCGGCTCCTGGCACGTATCCCAGTGTCCTTTGCGGCACAACTTTCTTTTCAAAGAGTAGAACCATTAAATCCCTTACATCTGTGTTTCGTGGATCGTCAGGTGTCTTCTTTTCTTTTCTTTTACTTTCCAGAGTGATATGCAAATTTGGTAATACAAAAATATAGGGGGGGGGGATAACGCCCAGGTACCAAAACTAAGCATCCCCCCTCCCTATAGGCTAAAGTGTGAAAATGCAGATTTTAGTGGGATTCGCACTTCTTCTTTTTTTCACTTTTGGGGAGACCAGTGCAAATTGGCATTAATTAATGCTTCCCCAAGATGGGGCAGGCTCTTGGTGCGCCAAATGCAAGGTTCCTAAGTACAGAATGATGCCCTTTTCTCTGCAGACGTATCCATTCTTAATCTATGTCCAGAGCCAATGACCGTCTGCTGGCTTACGGTTATTTGATTTCACTCAACCTAAAAGCCTATAATTTGAAACAGAAGGCAGTTGTTTACTACGAGGGAGTCCAGCTAGGCCCCTGAAGAGAATCTAGCACAGCCTTCCCCAAGCTGGCTGGGAATGATGAGAGTTGGAAGTCCAAGTCCAGGTTGGGGAAGGTGCCGCATCTCTCCCCAATCCCAGCAGGGGCCCCACACACCTTTAACAATGGTGTGTTTTGGGGTGGTGTTTGTCAGGGACATATGGCTGTATATGTCCCAGTCAACCCCCCCACCCCTTGCCCCGTCAAAAACTCCTTTTAAAGGGAGCCAGACTTTGGACAGCTAGCTATTGAAACACCTTTTCCCAAGAAAAAAGCACTTTTGACTTTCCCAAGCATCTAGAATCTCCGGGAAAAGTGCAAAATGTGCCTTACTCTGAGGACTGTCAGGGTGAGACAAAAAGTGGAGGATCTTGCCACGAGGGTGTGTGTGTGTAAATCACACCACCCCCTTTTTGCGTGCAAAGATCACTCGCACCTTCGCTTTCTCTTAACAGCTTGCCTTTTGACAGCTGTCAAGAGAAAGCAAAGGGGGAAAGAGCCGATTTGAACCCGGCTGGCAGATGTTTTTCTTTTTTCTTTTTTTTCCTGCACACAAGATGTGCACAAATAGATCTGTATCTTATTATTATTTCAGCCGCACTTGCGCAACTGTGGACACTTCCAGTTATGCAAGTGCAGGAATTTGAGGCCTCAGTTGGGTCAAATATCCAGGGGGATACCTGCTGCCCAAGTGGAGCAGGTACCAGCCCTGGACATTGACCCAAAGAGGCTCCAAATTCCTGCACTTGTGGAGGATTCTGTAAGCCGCCTTGGGTTCCTTGCACAAAAAAAAGGCGGGATATAAATATAATAAATAAATAAATAACTGTGAATATTCGCAGTTGTGCAAGTGTGGCTAGCAAAATAATAATAATTTAAAAACCCCAGATCTATTTGTGCACATTTTGTGTGCAAAAACATTAAAAAGAAAAGATCTGCCAGCCCTTGACAGTCCCTCCAAGGTGCTGCTTGGGCACATTGAAGGGTCTGTTAACGGCTGTCAAAACCGGGATTGTGAAAGCCAGCTGTTAAGCTGGCTTTTGCGATCACCAGGAAAAAAAATAGTTTAAAGTGCAAAAAAGAAAACAGCTCTTGATCGTGGTGGGGAGCGAGAGATGACTCGGTCCTGCCACGTGTCCCCTGAGGGCGAAGGAAAGGGAAGGAGGAAACGAACAATCCATGGTGCGCCCAATTTGCAAAACAACCAACCCACTGTGGCTTATTGCCAGGCTGGTTGTCGTGACGTGCGAACCCGCCCACTAGCTCTCAGCCCTGGCCTGCCTCACAGGGTTGTTGTAAGCTGCCTTGGGTTCCTTGCAAGAGGAAACAATGCGGGATATAAATGTAATCATCTTCATAATCATCATCTGCTGCCTGTCAGAGCTGACAATACTGGACATATTGTCTGACCTGTGGTTGTGGGAACTGCATGGTGATGATGGGAAGTGATGGGAAGGCACTTTGCACATGTTTAGAAGCACCCCCAAGAACAATCCGCTTATGAGCTTTAAGGCTGGATCCTTGGCATTCACAGGAGAGTCTGCCTTCCGGGTTGAGCCGTGGCAAACGCTTTGTCACAAAGCAGCTGTGTTTTGAGGGGGCACTCGACTTCTCCCACCTTTATGTTGTGCAAAGGATGAGGGAGGGAGGGGTCTTCCGAAGAGCATGTGAAGATGAAAGATCAATCAAAGCACGCACAATTCGAGGGAAGGAGCGAAGAAGCGTTTTGCTGCTGCTTTCGCTGGCAGGTGGTTCATGTTACTGTCTAAAAGAACCCAGGAAGTAAGCCCCCCGCTCTCTCGGAACAAGCAGAAACTTTGTGCTGCTATTTCCCCCTTATATATGCCGGTCTCTCTCCCTCCCCATGTCTCCTGAAGCCACCTGCTCGCAATGCCACTCAACCTGCTTGCAGTTCTAAACATTGCAGTGTTCAGCATTTTAACTGGAGCACTGAACCGGGCCCCTGCACCTCTTTCCAGAGCCATGGCTTGGCCAGGGAACCCAGGAAGGGATGACAAGAGTGCCTCTGAGCATATAGCCACAGCACTCGCATCTGGGATTAAGGAGAAGTGTGTGATCCCTCCCGGCAGACAAGATGATTTGATGACTCCAAAAAGTAGGGATGTCAATGGATCAAGGACTGCCCCACCCCACACCGTCTCCATTGATTATCTGTCTTGCTTTTGAATGGTTCTGAGCTGGGATTGTTTAGCTTAGAAAAAAGGCGATTAAGGGGAGACATGATAGAGGTGTACAGAATTCTGCATGGTGTGGAGAAAGTGGACAGGGAGACATTTTTCTCCCTCTCTCATAATGCTAGAAGAAGCCAATGGAGTCATCTCATTAAGCTGATTGGTGAAAGATTCAGGACATAAAAAGAAGTACTTCTTCACACAGCACACAGTTAAACTATGTATTTCACTTCCACAAGATGTCATGATGGCCACCAGTTTGAAGAGCTTTAAAAGGGGATTGGACACATTCCTGGAGGAGAAGGCTACTAATCCTGATGACTATATGCTACCTCCAGGATCAAGAGGCAGTCTGCCTATGTGCACCAGTTGCTGGGGAGCATGGGCGGGAGGGTGCTGCTGCACTCTTGTCCTGCCTGCAGGTTTCCCTGTGGGCTGCTGGTTGGCCACTGTATGAACAGAATGCTGGACTAGATGGACCCTTGGTCTGACCCAGCAGGGCTCTTCTTATGGTTAATTGGTTATAGAAGCATTGCATTTTAGGGTTGGAAGGGGACCTTGGAGGTACAACCCCCTGCTCATGACAACTACAGCATACTTGCTAGATAGCCATCCAGTCTCTGCTTTAATCAAGAGTGGCCATAAGGCAGATCTCATGATGTTTTGGCCTTTGACTCCCAGAAGCCCCTGCAAGCATGGCTAAGGGTCAGGAATGCTGGGAGCTGAAGTCCAAAGCCGTTGGAGATGGAACTTCTGCCCACCCTTGGCTTTAATGCTGGCAGTGAGGGAGATCCTACCATCTCCCAAGGCAGTTTGTTCCTAGCAGTTCTTACATTTGTTTGTTTGTTGATTTATTTATTTACAACATTTATACGCTGCTCCACATCTAAGCAGATTCTGGAGCGGTAATCAATAAAAAGATAAAAAGAGATAAAAAAAAGAATAAAACAATATGTTAAAAACAGAATCAATCAAAACCGTGGCTGGTCAGTCCAGGAAGGCTTCCTGAAATAAAGATGTTTTTTTTTTCCAGGAGGCGCCAAAAACAGCACTATGACTGGGTTCACACAACACGATTAAACCACGGTGGCTTGTAAGCCCGTGGCAGCTTGTCGTGTTCTCTGAACCCGGCCAGACTGGCTTGTGCGTGGTTAACAAACCATGCTGCTGGGTTCAGACAACACACCATGGCTTAATCGTGTCGTGTGAACCCAATCAATGTTGGTGCCTGCCTGACCTCCAGAGGCAGGGAGTTCCACAGAAATGGAGCCACCACGCTGAAGGCTCTTCTCTGGGTGGACTCCAGTCGAGCCATAGGTCCATGAGGAACCACCAGGAGCATGCCATCCAATGACCTCAGTGGCCAGTTAGGAGGTTTCTCCTAACATTTTGCCAAAATCTTTCCGCCTGCCTTTTCCACCCACTCATTCTAGGCCCTGCCCTTGAGAACGGATAACAAGGCTTCTCCATCTTCCGCATGACAGCCCCTGAGATATTTGCCGACCTCTATCATGTCTCCCCTTAATCTTTTCTTCCCCAGGCTAACCATACCCACACACACCCAGCTCTTTCAGCCATTCCTCAGAGCAGTGTTCTCCAACCTCGGGTCCCCAGATGTTTTTGGCCTACAACTCCCAGCATGCCCCAGCCAGCGTTTTCCAGACCACTCACCACCCTGGTCACCCTCCTTTGGACACGCTCCAGATTGTTCTTTTTAAAATGTGGCACCCCAAAACCGAACATATAATATTCCAGAGGTGGCTTGACTGGCAGAGAACGGAGTTTGCATCATTTACCTTTTAACTGATTTTTGCTAAGGCCAGATAGATAGATCAAACCTACACTGTAGCGACCAACCGACTGACAAGATATATTTGACAAGGACTCCAATTTAATGTCAAAATTGCATTATCGGATCATATCTGAGGTGTGTAATTCTCCCTACTGTTTTATTCCCACGAGATTTCACAGATCAAGATACTTTGTTCTAGGGATGGGAAACCTCTTTCAGCCCAAGGGCCAGATTCAGTCTCAGAGAAGCTCTGGGAGGGGGGGGGGGACATTCCAGTGGTGGGTGGGGCCAAAGGCAAAAGGGGTGGAGCCAAAATACATAAAATAACAGCCTATCGTAGCTTAAGGCTCTTACTGCTGGTAACGAAGGCTTAGGAGAGGCATTTCAACCTTTTAGAATGGGGAAAAACTTCACAAAAGCCAGGGAACCACCAAGCCATTGGTGGTTGGGGGAAAGGGGATGAGCCCTTTGGGGGAACCCTAAAAGGCTGGACTGAAACTCCAGGTGGGCTAGATTCAGTCCCGGGGCCTGAGGTTCCCCACTCCTCCCGTATTCATACTTTTTTTTTTCTCCCTATCAACTGCTGGAAAGATACATTTAAAAAAAAAACATGGAATAGTTAATACATTCCTTAAGCACTGTCCCATCAGTTGTGTTGTTAAAACACAACCTATAGTGTGTGTTGATAAACAAAGAGTTTTCACCAGATGTGGGGTCATTTCAACCCCCAGTACCCTTGGACATAAAGTGTTTCATTTTCTTCCTCATTCAGTTTAATGGGGGGTCTAAGTGACCCCATTGCCCTTTTAGTAAAGC
The DNA here is from genome assembly GCA_021292165.1 of Shinisaurus crocodilurus. NCBI lineage: Eukaryota > Metazoa > Chordata > Lepidosauria > Squamata > Shinisauridae > Shinisaurus > Shinisaurus crocodilurus. Next base: position 32,735,658 of record CM037882.1, on the reverse strand, counting down.
ACAGTGGGGTTGAATGAATGGGGTTGAATGAAGCTCCAAGTAACCACCATGAAGCTCCTTATTGCAGCCGAATACATCAAGTAGGAAGTGGAACAGCAGGTTAAGGGGATATGTAGGTTTTTAGTTCTCCTTTGGGGTCAGTTCTGACCCCATATGTGTAGAAGTAATTGCATGTCTTACAAATCTCCAGTGAAGGTTCCTTATGGAGGAACTTGAAGGAAGGGGGTATGCAGGATACAGGTTGACTTTAGCATGAGATTACTTGGAATTGAATAAACAAAAGGTACTGCTCCTCCTAACAAGATGAAATGGGAAAGTTTTGTTTCTTTCTTTCTTCCTTCCTTCCTTCCTTCCTTCCTTCTTTCTTTCTTTCTTTCTTATTTTTTATTATCAAATTCAGATCTGGAGAATTCTATGTGACAGTAACACACCAGAGTCAAAACCCGAGTAACACACCAGAGTCAAAAACTGGATTTACAGAACAAACTAGTTCAAGAACCACCAGTTTTGCGGAAGGCACATACGGTACCTACAGAAATGGGAGGGCTGCTGATTTCTGTTGGGCACTACTACTTCAGCGGTGCTGGCTCTAGGATTGGGGGGGACAGTGGTCCTCTTTAACCTGAAAGAGGTGCACACACCGAGAATTCTCCCACATTTCCCCTGGTCTTCTTGGGTATGTGTCTGCCCTCGTATCCTCTAGAGCAGGACTTGCACTTTAGGCTGGAATCCTAATTTGATTTACTTGGAATTAAATCCTGCCAAGAAACCAGTTGGACTTGCTTCTGAGTAAACAAGGTTAAAATCAGGCTGTCCCTTGCCTACGTTTTCTTACTTAGAAGAAATCCCATAATAGTGCCACACTGCAAGGCAACCTATGCTTTGGATATAAACCAGAAGGACTCCTCCTTAAACTCTCTTTCCATCTTGTCCCCTAGCTGGGCCAGTTAGGGATTGGCAAATCTTTCAGTTTTGCTTTTTTCTCCCTGCATGCAGATTTTTTTAAAATCTCAAGTTCTTTGTCTCCCGAATATGAAGAACTTTGCAGACTCTAGTCAATTCTTCTCAAAAACAAATTTATCACCCTTTTGCCCCAGCCAAATTCAATAGGTACAGCTATTCCCAGCACGGAGAGGACCGTGATGTCCCCGCCTGCCATAGAGCTGTTAAAAGTTGAGAAGCCAGCCAGCAAAAAAAGAGGTAGCAGTCCTAATTCAGCACTAACATGGTTGAACTCACAGAGATTCAAATCCAGACTTTGAAGAGCAAAGAACTCAAAGCCCGAGGCTTGGATCTGTGTGTCAGTTTCAGTTTCTCCCACCTTCCTTGTTTTTAAAATCTCCAGTTCTTTCTGTCCTGAAGATGGAGAACTTTGCGAATTGTGGTAAATTCTCATCAAGACCAAACTGAAACGAAATTCACACCCATCCCTAGCCCCACCCCTTCCTCTAGCCAAGGCATTTGCGAAGGCCAATCCCATATTGTGGTACGCAAGCGTTCTGTGACTCTCCATTTGTTGCGGGAGGTCTCTTCCAACGTTCTGACCCTACAGGCCAGCACAATTCCCTTCCAGAACTTGGCAAATCCTGTCCTAAGATGGGTTTCTGTCTACTGAACTTCGCAGATATGAAATCTAAAGATACACTCTAGGGGGGTAGCTGTGTTAGTCTGTTGCAGCAAACACACACACACACACACACACACACACACACACACAGAGTCTTGTGACACCATCAAAACTAACAAAATGCTTCTGCCACGGAATACATGGACACAGATGCCCCCCGCACACACATGCACAACTGTCAGCAATTTGATTTGACTGGTCAATAACAACATTGCTGTAGGACAGCTGTTTTTTCACCCTACCTGCTGCCCACCCCAGATGTTTTGGACTATAAACACCACTTGCCACATTGGCTGGGACTGAGACGCAATGTAGCCCAAAACATCAAGTTGGGGACGTCTGCTGTAGAGAACAAGAGTCCGCATTCAGCAACAAAGATCCACTTCCCTGGGCATAATTTGGTAGCTTTTGTTCCCCTTACGTTAAATAGACCAGAAGGACAGTTGACAATCTCACACTTACCAGCCTTGGTCCCAGCTCAGGTTCTCTCCTTCCACGGCCCATCCAGGCAGGATGCCCACTGGCCTCCGGTCCCTTAGCGACCCGAGCGCTTGTCTAATCTCTCTAGCCAAGGGCTTTCGTCCGTTCTGGGAAGGCTGTTTAAGCGGGAGCAAACGCAGGAGGCTAAAAAAAAACACCACCCAGCTCTCCCCGTCAACCTCCTCCGCTCCCTCTGCTGGATATGATGCCGAGAGACTCCCGGTTTTGTGCAAGGATTTAGAAGACGACTACAGGGTCGCCAAAGGTGAAACGGATGCTGCCCCCCCTTTTTTCTTCTTTAAAGACAACACCACGACAAACACACCTCTGCTTTGGAGGTTGGGAGCAGCAGTGTTAACTCTTGTTTTAGAAGGCCAGGTACAAATTCGTCCCCCCCCCATCCTCATTTCCTCAGCTCTGTGCAAGCTACAATCTCCATCTCTGCCGTCGGCTGGCCAGGTGCAATGGCAGACATCGCTCCTTGTGACTTGGACAGTTGCACTGGAAAGGCCGTTTTGGCAGGTGCAACTTGTTCTGTCATTAGATTTCCAGAAGAGCCACCATATCTATTAAATTATTCTTTATGACTCCCCCCCCCATCCTTCCTCCCAGGAACTCAGGACGGCACCCACGGTTCTCTCCTCCCTTCCCCCATTTTATCCTCACAACAACCCTGTGAAGTAGGTTGGGCTAAGAGAGTAAGCGTGACTGGCTTGTGGTCACTCACCCCGTGGTCTTTGTGGCTGGGTGGCAGTGGTGTAGTCGAGGCAGGGCTCGCAGGGATGCAGTGCCAGCACTTTTTTATTAGCAGGGATGGTGATGTCATCTGCCGCCCCCCTCAGGCTTCCTTGTTCCTTCTGAGCTTAGGTGTAATTCTCACTGTAGCGGGGGGAGGGGATGAATTTTCACAGACAGTGGAGGCTGGTGGCTCTGATGTCAGTGGGGCTGTGTATCCACTCTGGATTTTACTCCGAACTTTTAAGGAGCTATCCATGGTATGAAACCTAATTTGGGGGGGGGGGAATGGGGTTCAGCACCATGGATAGCTCCTTTAAAGTTCAGACTGCACTTCCAAATCTACCACGACACTGCAGCTGTGTGTGGATTTGAACCCAGATCTCCCCAGATCTAGTCTGGCACTTGAACCACCAGCGTTCTTGATCGCTGATTGCAGCAAAAATTAGCAGACTCCTGGGGCACCTTGAAGGCTAACGAGGTTAATTTTGGCACGTGCTTTTGTGGGGGGAAATAATAATAATCCTGTCTCATTACACTTGCCCTGCCCTCACCTTATCTGCTCCTTTGTGGCCACTTCAGAGCTGGTACATACATGCATACATGCAGGGCCGGTGCAAGGCAGTTTGGTGCAGTTTGGTGCCCTAGGCAAGATCAGATATTTAGCGCCCCCCCTTCCCACTTAGGCCCTCCCTCCCTATTTCTGGCGCCCCCTTTAGCCCTGCGCCCTAGGCAGCTGCCTAGTTGGCCTAATGGTAGCACCGGCCCTGCATACATGTATGCATATGTATGTAGGTCACCTGGATCTCAAGGGGAGGGACTGCAGCTCAGTGATGGAGCCCCTGCTTTTCATACATAAGGTTCCAGGTTCAAATCCTGGCATCTCCAGTTAGAAAAATTAGGTAGTCGGTGATGCGAATGGTGAATTGAAAGCTGAGCGAGCTGCTGCTGCTGCTTCTCCTCCCCCCTCCTCTTCTTGGGAGGCTGGTGACTCCTGTGTCAGTGGGGCTCCTTACCCATTGCATCTTTTTGTTTGAGCTTTATAGGAGCTCTCCGTGGTGCTGTACTCCATCCCCAAACTAGGTTTATAGCTCCTATAAAGCTCAAACAAAAAAGATGCAATGGATAAGGAGCCCCACTGACACAGGAGTCACCAACCTGCGCTGCTCTTCCTCTTCCTCTTGTTAAAAGGACTTTTAAAAGCACTTTTAAGTTTTTAACGACAACAAAACCGAACCAAAAATGCATTGCTGAGCTTTCAGGCCCTCTCAGCAGGTGGCAGGGAGGAAGTCTTGGTTAAGTCCAGGGGGGGGGGGGGCTTTTCAGAAAGCTGAAGCAGCCAGAGAGGCTGCTTGGACAGAAACAGGATAAAAATGATAAAATTAAAGAGCACACGCACCACTGCCACCAGCCCTCGGTCACCTCCTTACATTAAAGCATGCCCTGAAGCCCTGGGAAGTTTCTCAGAGATTCTCAAAATCCCCGCAAAAGAGGCAGAAAAGCTACCTGAAAGAGGTAGCAAAAGGGGTCAGCACAGCATGAGGCTAGACCAGTGCTTCTCAATTATTTTCTGTCATGCCCCCCCTAGGAAGTAGAAAACATTTCGCGCCCCCCGCGCGACTGTAAATAGTATCATTTGTCTATAAAATTGTTATAAGTACACCTCTGCATAACACTGTATCCTTATTAACGTATAAGAGAATAAAAAAAGAAAGAAATGTGGATCAATTTACAACAAAGAATAGCTTTATTAACTGTAGCAGAAAAGATTTAAAGGAGCACAGGATTTAAAGGAACACAATATTAAAAAAAACTTTTAACTGAGGTCAAACGAGCCCCCCTTTACAGAGCCTCGCGCCCCCCCTGGGGGCCCCGCCCCACTATTTGAGAAGCACTGGGCTAGACGGACAAACCATCTGCCCTGCTACAAGGCAGCTTCATTTCATTTTCAGCTTCCGATGCTCTTCTGATTTCATAGATTTCATGGATCATAGAGTTGGAAGGGGCCTAAAAGGCCATCGAGTCCAACCCCCTGCTCAATGCAGGAAACTAGAGGAGGGGCCTCCCATCCAAGTAATAACCAAGTCTGACCCTGCTTAGCTTTCCACACTCAGACAAGCTGAGCCAGCGTGATCTCTTGGCCGCTTGATGCTCCCCACCAGATGTGCGCATGAGCTACTGAAGATAGTTGCATTTGAGTAGACATCGGGTGACAAGCAATGCTTTCCCTCTGAACCAACAGTCTAGAAAACACCCTGGTATCATCTCCTGATGCAGTGGAGGCTGGTGGCGCCAATGTCAGTGGGGCTGTATATCCACTCCGGATTTTAGCCTGAACTTTAAAGGAACTATCCATGGCACTGAACCCCAACCCCCAAAATAGGTTCAGCACCATGGATAGCTCCTTAAAAGTTCAGAGTAAAAGCTGGAGTGGATACACAGTCCCACTGACATTGGATCCACCAGTCTCCACTGGATATATATGCCAGCTTTTGCCAGCAATGCCTACATAGGATGAACAGGCCAGTTTCTATGCAAAAGAATACATGGACACATATCGGACATTAGGTTCAGCAATGTTCAGAAACTGGGGGTGGTGGTGGCATTTCAACCTCTGAGGACACTCTGTCAATGACCTTAAAGTGGCCATTCTTGAACAAAGGGATTTCAAAGACAGATATCGATGCAAAATTGCTGAAGTACAATTTGTCATGAGATTCAACTCTATTCCCTGTGGTTTGAATAAGGATAAAGGGTGCCTTTTAAAAAAATATCCTGCTACATATGTTAATCAGCTCACCATTTCAAGGATGTCTGTGCTATCACTGGGGGAGTTGGAGAAATCCACAATGGTTTCAAATGAGTTTGGATTTCTAGGAATCCGACTTGTGTATTTTGCAGTGGACTGGCTTTTTCCAAGTCGTGCAGAATCAGATTCTGCACAACCTGTGGACCTTTTTTCTTTTTTCTACTTTTTTTTGTGGGGGGTGGTTGTGCAAATTTGCACTTGCGCTAATGCCCATGGGCACTCTGTCAATGACCTTAAAGTGGCCATTCTTGGAAAAAAAGGGATTTCAAAGACAGATATTTTATATTTTATATTTTATATTTTATATTTTATATTTTATTGTATTTTATGGTTTTAACTGTTGTAAACTGCCCAGAGAGCTTTGGCTATTGGGCGGTATAAAAATGTATTCAATAAAAAAATAAAAAAATAAAAATATATCGATGCGAAATTGCTGAAGTACAATTTGTCAAGAGATTCAACTCTATTCCCTGTGGTTTGAATAAGGATAAAGGGTGCTTCCCCCCCCTTTAAAAACCTACTACATATGTTAATCGGCTCACCGTTTCAAAGACAGATATTGATACGATATTGCTGAAGTACGATTCATGATTGCACGATTACAGGATATGGAAAAAGCTGGTCTGCTGCACAACCTGTGCTGATGCACATCAGCCCAAGTGTGCATCAGCACTAATGGGCACTTGCGCAAGGGGAACAAAATTCTTGTGCATCCCTAAAAAAACAACAGCCGATTCCGTCAATGAGTGGATGATGGAACGAAAGGCAACTGACAATCTACAAAACCCAGACGGAATATATTTAACAAAATCCGTGCATCCCTAATTATCACCCAACAAGGTTTTGTGAATGGCAACTGTTAAGTGTACAGACAGCACTGCCTGTCCTTTCTGCATTGCGATTCCTTCTGACAACATAGTTTACATCTTCCCAGTCCCAAGCCCAGCATGTGTATATAAATCTGCCAATTTGAGGTTAACACTTCGTGGATCTGGCAAAGTGGACAGTGTCCATGAAAGCTTATGCCAGAATGAATTTGCTAGTCTTGAAGGTGCTGCAACCTGCAAGAGACTCTGTTGTTTTTCCAGTCTTGGTGTCTTCCTTGTAAATTGCTGGCAAATGAGCTAATTGGGAGTTTGCATTTTAAAAGACCCTGCTAAACCTTTGCTACATTGATAGCTCAGGTTGAAGTCTTGCCAGACTTTCTTGCCTAGAATCTAGGATGGATGAATCTGACAGTTTTGCTTTCTCACACATTCAAATTGTTAAAACCTCCAAGTTCTTTCCTTCTCAAATATCAGGGGTTCTCAGCCAGGGGGGAATTCCCCCCTGGGGGGGGGAATTTTAGGGTTTCGGGGGGGATTGGGACCACAGACTCAAACTGTTGGCATACTGATCTTTATACAAATTACAATTCTACAGATTGTACATAATCTACAGGACATCACACCTTATTGTATGGCACGGATTAAATTAAAAACAAAGATAACTATTTCACTTGTTATCTGTGGAAACATTCCATTTATACTATAATGTATAATATATTTATACTATAATATGTAATGTACATGTACCAATATAGAAAAAAATAAAAGATTTTCAATATTATATGCATATTGTTTAGAATGCAACTTTTGAGTCAGACAATCTTGGAAAGGGGGGAATGACATTCTGACATATGGTGAAAAGGGTGCATGGGGCAAAAAAACTTGAGAACAATTGTCATATATGAAGAAATCTGTGAATTTTGGTCAGTTCTTATATTAAAAAAAAAAAGAACCAAAATGAAATTCTGTCCCATCTGAACAGGCCAACTTCAATAGGTATAGCTATTGCCAGCATGGAGATTTCATAGATTTCATAGATCATAGAGTTGGAAGGAGCCTACAAGGCTATTGAGTCCAACCCCCTGCTCAATGCAGGAAACTAGAGGAGGGGTCTCCCATCCAAGTAATCACCAGGCCTGATCCTGCTTAGCTTTCCAGGTCTGTGGCTCACGCAGGCTCAGCTTCTCTTGGCGTGGAAAGCTAAGCAGGGTCAGGCCTGGTGATTACTTGGATGGGAGACCCCTCCTCTAGTTTCCTGCATTGAGCAGGGGGTTGGACTCGATGGCCTTGTAGGCCCCTTCCAACTCTATGATCTATGAAATCTATGAAATCTCCATGCTGGTAATAGCTATACCTATTGAAGTTCAGGAATTCGGTCATCTAAACCCAAAGGGCGATCACCGGAGAGCGGTCTCAGCTCCTGGGAAGTTATTACATGGCGCTTATCACCAGTGCTGTTCGGCATCTCCGTACGGTCATCTGAAGCTATGGAGTCTGGTGTCGTCTTTATGCTGATGACACCCAACTCCGTATGTCCTTAGCAGGGCATCCAGGAGCAATTATCTCTGTCCCGAACCAGTGACTGGAGGCTGTGGTGGAGTGGATGAGGGAGAATCGGTTATAAAATGAATCCAGACAAGACAGAGGTGACACAGCTATGGAATGGCTGCTGTCCGGGGAGGATAAGTCTCCCTTGGATTGATGGGCACTCTGTTACCCTATCTCATGCCCCTGATGGAGGAACTAGAGCTCCCAGAGGTGGTTGCCATTGAACCATTCATGTCAGAAGACCAGGAGGAGGCTGGGCCTTTGGGAGAGATGGCCACAGGTCCACCTCTGCCAGGGGACTCTGCCTCTAAGGAAGAGGCTGAGCCACCCCTGGCCCCCAGAAGCATCGTCGCCTCAAGTGGCAGATGACTAGGGCTCCTGTGAGGAGGAGTGCTCGCTTGCAAAAAGGACTCCTCGGGAGAAAGCGACTCCTCATGGGGAGGGCTCTGGCCAGAGAGCTCTAATGTACTGCAGCTGAGCCCTGGGTGGGGCTCAGCAGGCTCTGGCGATATAAGCCTTCAGGGTCTGCCTAGCCAGTGCTGGAAACAATGCTGTTCTTCCACTCCTGTGCCTTCAGCCTTGTTTCCCAGACCTTGCCTTGATGATTGATGCTCTGTGCAACTGACCCTGGGACTCCTGCTTGAGTCTGCTCCTGGACTGTGTAATGTATCTGGTTGCTTAACTGTGCTTTGACCTTTGCTTGGACTTTGACCGCTCCTGCCTGCATGCTCCCTTACTGGACTGAAACCTTGGTGCATGACTGTTTGCCTGTTTTGTGACCCTGTTTTTAGCACTGCTCCATAACTTGGAGTCTGCTTCAGTCAAAGCAGGACACCTTAACCGATCAGGTAAAGCTCTTTTGTCCCTGTGCTGCATCCTGAGTTGCAGTTTGGAGCTGTCACTAGGACTGTCTTCTTCCATCTTATTCATTTATTTAAAATATGTACAGACAGCTTGGATCTCGCCATGCTGTTTGGCACTCGTGTAACTTCCAGGCTTGGTTACTGCAATGCACTCTAAGTGGGGCTGCCCTTGCAGACAGGTACTTCAGCTGGTGGTACAGTTCCTTAATGCAGTGGTATACAGTATATGGAATTCGGCCATCAGGCTGAAAGAGGTTCAAGACCCCTGGGTGAAGGGGTCTCAAACTGGGCTGTGAAATTGTGTGTATGACTTTAAGTTGGGTTTGCCTTAAACATGACTAATGGCAAAATGTTTATGACTGTGCTGAGCAAACCATGGTTCCTCCTTCCAATACTTTCCCTGCCTCCGCAGCCTTCCTCTTTCTTAGATGACAAGCACATCTCATCTGTGTCTCCAGGGGACAGGCCTTGGCCTCCCCGGCTAAACCAGGGTTGCACTGTGCATTTGGGATCTTAACCACGGTTAGCCTGAGCGCATGATTAACATCTGCATCACTGAGGCGAAGGAACAAAGAAATGGGCGTGGATGGATCTGCAAACCAGAAAGCCATTTCCCTGGTCACTGTGCAGAGGAGACCGGACGGGGAACAGCTGCGGTGTTTTTAAACATCTTTCTTTTGTCCAGAGTGACGCCTGTTGGTGCGAACCCTGCTGGAAGATGGGCCTAGACGGATGGGGTGTACTTGCCACAGGACACAGCTGGGCCCTTGGCAGTGGCCGATGTGTTTTTGTGCGAGGAAAAAAGGCCTTGGCCACAGAGAAGGGCTTCAGAAAACAATGCAGACAAGAGCGTGCTATTTTCTGTTCATTTTCTTCCTTCATTTCCCATTGGCAGGGCCTATGGGTTCTATTCATATCCAGCAGCCTGCCCGGAATACACGATTTGGCATTCTGAAACCCTCTGCTTTCTTTGATTTTTCACTAAAGCAATCTTTTTTTTGTTGAGCCCTTCTGATTCTGAAGAAAAGTTGTGTGGGGGGTGGGTGGGGTGGCGGCGGCGGCGAAGAGAAAGAGGCTGTTATGCTTGATTTCTCAGGGTTCCACAACATAATTCCTAGTCTGTCCCCTAGGGAGGATGCTTACACCTCACCAGAAAAGAGGAAATGCATCACCAAAAACAAACAAAAAACAAGGAGAGGAGAGGAGACAGATTTGCATATTATTATTAATTATCGTATTATATCCTGCCTTTTTTCCTGCAAGGAATCCAAGGTGCCTTGCATAATTCTCCTCCTCCTCTCCATTGTATCCTCACAACAGCCCTGTGAGGTAGGTTAGTCTGAGAGTCATTGACTGGCCCCAGAGTCGCCCAGTGCGCTTCATGGCCGGATGGGGACTTGAACCAGGATCTTCCCAGTCCAACACTCTGACCACTACACCACACTGGCATCAACCGTGCATACGCTAATTTATATGTATAGATGCAAAGTTAGAAATGATGACTGTCATTTAAGAAGAGATCCAATGCGTCTCACCATAGTGGGGAGGATGACTGTGTCCAGGTGAGCTGTGTCCCTGCCTGCTCAGGCTGCTGTCCAGGTGCTGATAACTCTGGGTGGGCAACTTCAAAGCCCCTGCCCTGCTCTCCCCTCTTCGGGTTCTTTATCTTTAAATGAGAGCCAGTGTGGTGAGAGTGTTGGGCTGGGACTCGGGAGATCCAGGTTCTAGTCCCCGTCCCCGCTTGGCCATGAAGTGCACTGGGTGACTTTGGGCCAGCTGCTGACTCTCAGCCTAGCCTACCTCACAGGGTTGTTGTGAGAATAAAATGCAGAGGAGGATTATGTAAGCCGCCTTGGGTTCCTTGCAAGAGGAAAAAGGGTGGGATATAAATATAATAAATAAATAAAACCGGGCTTGGACTTAGGGTTGGACAAGTCTCTGAATTTCGGTTTCTCTCAGTTCCTCATTTTTCCAAGCTCAAGTCCAGTTCATCATGAACGCTGATCTCTCTCTCTCTCTCTCTCTCTCCCCCCTCCCTCCCCACCCTTCTCCTGAAAATACATTTGTCTATGCATTTCTCCTAACACGCACCTTTGTACACAGTGGGTTTGGACGACGTGACACCCACTGTGGGTCAAACAAACCCTGCTGCAAGCCGTGGCTTGTCAGCCTAAAATAAGCCACCCTGACAAACCCATCCTGGGTTCGCACGACACAACAACCTACTGTGGTTTATAAGCCATGGTGGGTTGTTGTGTCATACGAACCAAGTTGATGTTGCCTAATGTATTTGCAAACAATTTTCCTAGTGGAATGCTTTTAGTAATATATGCATTTTGCTGTTGACTTTCCCCTTATGTGCACATTTTTGTGTGCATATTTTGATGGGAGAACTCCATCGCAAAATTCACAGAAGTGCGAAATTCAGTGGCTAACTGAGTTTCAGTGCACATATTGATTCAAAAGTGCAGGATTAGGTAAATTTTCATTGAAATGCAAACCAAATGAATTTCTCCTCCACCCCTACTGGACAGCCGCTCAAATGGGGATGCCTTAAAATAGAGGACTGTCCTCTGATAGCCCTTAAAATAGAGAAATGTCCTCTGTAAAGCAGGACACATGGCTACCTACTCCTTTGTGGCTGTAGAAGTTGGGGTTCAAAGGCCGGCAGTTATTTCTCACATCCCTCTGTTTCAGACCACAGGCGATTTATGCCTGATTCATTCGCTGAATTTATATCCCTACTTTCCACCAAAAATGGTGCTCAAGGCGGCAATGAAATCTTTGACAAACTCACTCCAGGGCCCTGATCCTGCTGCAGTGAGTCTTAGGGATGTACGGTTTTTTAGCCAAATCCGTTCTGTCTGTGTTTTGGGGATTGTCAGGCATCTTTCATTCCATCATCCTCTCATTGATGGAACTGGATTTAATTTAGTAGTTTCTCCTCGGGCAGCGAGGCTGTACTGGATCTAACCCTTTAAGAGAACACCCTCAGGTAACAGGTGTGTGCCTGAGAGATCTTAAGGAATCAGGTTTTATTGTTTTGTAGCTCTATTACTGTGTACTAAAGTGTCTCTCTGTCTCTCTTGTGTGCTTCTCTCATTTCCCCTAATCTTGTTGTTTAAATGCTACCAGAATAAACCTTGTCTTGGTTTACCCCACATGGGTTTTGTAGTACTCTGTGAGTTCAGTATCTAAATCCAGGTTACAGAAATTGAAGGCGAGTCCCTAAACAGAGATTCAAGTAGGATTGCAGACAGCTGAGGCTGGCAATCTGGTATCTTGAGATCACAGGGGGTCTTGGTTCCTTTGCAGGGAGGAAAGGGTGGGGGTCTGACGGGCCAGCCAGCCCCCCCTTCCTCCACAAGGGATGTATGAGAATTTTGTTCCACTTGCGCAAGTGCGCATTAGTGCTAATTCCCTCCCCTCCCCCATTTTTAAAAAAACACTGTTCACAAGGCCGCGGAATCTGCATGACTTGGAAAAAGCCGGTCCGCTGCGGAATCCTCAGGTCGGGTTCGTAGAAATCCAAACTTGCTTAAATCTGTTGTGGATTTCTCCGACATCCTTAATCACATTAGCAGTTTGCACAGTGGTGCCATTCAGAGCTACAGAGGCCTTGCTTCTCTGCAATTAGCTGGAAGCAAAACTAAAACCACACTGAATATGGTGCAATGTTCCCCAGCCATGTCTTTCCCCTGTACCCAAACCCTGACCACTGTTGATGCCGGCTATGAGTCACTGCATTAAACATCATGTTTTAAAATATGAAATAATCTTCTGCCCTTTTTAATCATTCAAAAGATTTTTAATTGATTGAATTTGCTGATTAATATGCGACATGTTTCAGCTCTAGAAAGAGTCTGGCCTTAAAACATGCGTAGACGTTGTGTCCCTTCACAGAGAAATGACAAAACAGGAAGTCAAATATTCCCTGCTTTCCTCTGGGTTGCTCCATCATGGGCACCACGCAGTGCAAGTGTACTGTCACCCCTACCTTCATAGCCTTAAGGACTAGAGACTTGCCATTTTACTTTTTAAATGAAATCCCAAAGTTCTCAGGAAGCTTGCATCCCATAGGCCCGTCTCTGTGCTTGGGGGATGCAAGCTGCCACGAGAATGGTCCACGAGAAACAGCTCTGCCTGAACTTCTGCTGTCGCCGATCTGTTTCTATCTGCCTCCACACAGAGATGGGCAGCTGCAGTTAATTTCATTTACTTATTTGGTCAGTTAATATCCTGACACTCCACCACCACCCCACCTCCAAAAAATGAAAAGAAAAGAAAGGAAGAAAGGAAGCTCAACATGGCTTCTGAGGGCCGTGGAGAGGCGGAGCTGACGGTCTGCTTCTGATTCCATCATCTTAGCACATTCCGCCTTCTTGGGTCACCTCCTGGGCCACCTTCTGCAGCAAGATCTGGTCTTGCTCCTTGTGGGGAAGACATGGTTCCAGCAGCATCCCTCTGTCACGGGAGAAAATGCAAGTGGATTTCAGCAGAACGTCTCAATGCGGCTGCCAGTGCAGAACTGGGCCATCTCATGGCCCTTTTCAAAGCAGGTGGTGGGCAACTTCAGACACGTGGGCCAAATCCAGCCCTCCTGAGGTGTCCCAACATGGCCCTCTGGAGTTCCCCAAAAGGCCACGTCCCTTGGTGGTTTTCCAGCTTTTGCATGGGTCCCCCCCCCCCCCATTCTAAAAGGTTGAAATGCCTCTCTTAAGGCTCAGTTACTGGTGGGAAGAGGTTTAAGCTACAATATGCCGGTATTTGGGGGGATTTTGACTCCACCCCTTTGCCTTTGGCCCTGACCACCCCTAGAACGTGGCCCCAAAGAGCGGCTCCAAAATGGAATTCGGCTGAAAGAAGTTCCCCACCCTTGCTTTAAAGCTACCTGCCATGATCTTGGGGCAGTGAGTTCTGTAAGTGACCCACATGTCAAATTAAGCACTAAGCACTTGGAAGCGTGGCTTCAGGGATTGCTAAGTGGAAAGAGAGATTCAGGCCTCTCTGTTGCTGGGGGTCTCCAAAGCAGTGTCCGCGGACATCCATCTCCCGGCGAACACTTCCCTTGAGTCTGTCAGGCTCCCTGATTTCTATTTGATTTCTTAAGATTTTTTAAAATTAAAACAATTATTTTTTAACTGGAGGCCTGGCTTTCTGCAAAGCGAAGTGCCATCTTTATTTGGGTTCAAAAGAGCGAGTTTGTGCTTTGGAGCTCAGACTTCACCTCTGTCTCGAACTTAGGTTCTTGGGCAACTTGAGGTGCAGTCTTATGCAAGTTTAGACAGAAAAAATGCCTACAACTTCCAGCATGCCCCAGCCAGCTATGCTGGCTGGGGCATGCTGGGAGTTGTAGGCCTTTTTTCTGCCTAAACTTGCATAGGATTGCACCCTTTTCATCTCACCAGTTTGGCTTCTGGGAAATGAGCATTTTGTGATCAGCTGTGCCCACCATAGCAGCTATTTTATCAACGGGCAAGCTGCCCCCCTAGAATCCATTTTGTGAGAGTGCCCACAACCCCAAAGTTTGGGGCCTCCTAGTCTAACAGTTATACTGGCCATTCCCAGCCTGGCACCTTCCGGATGGTTTGAATTACAGCTCCCATCTTCCCCCAGCCAGCTATGGGAGTTGTAGCCCAAGACATCTGGCTGGGGAAGGCTGACATAGACCAAAGCCAACCTCTTCAGGATTTGTTACATGTTCATCCAGCCTTTCCTCTGACTTTTCATTGATGGCAACTTTTCAGGTCCGTTGGCCATCAATCAGTTCACCATCATCTGTATCTCTCAATCCTCTCCCTCAGCGTGTCTTTTCTATTTTTACCCTGCCCTTCAGTTCAATTAATATGAACTGAGCCAAACCCCTAGACCAGGGTTGCTTATTTATTTTATTTATTATATTTCATTTATTATATTTATACTGTATCCCACAATTTTTTTTCCTGCAAGAAACCCAAGGTGGCTTACATGATCCTCCTCCTCTCCATTTTATCCTCACAACAAGCCTGTGAGGTAGGTTCGGCTGAGAGTCAGCGACTGACTCAAAGTCACCCAGTGAGCTTCATGGTCAAGTGGGGACTAGAACCCAGATCTCCCAAGCCCCAGTCCAGCACTCTAACCACTATGCCACACTGGCTCTCTTGGCAGACTACCAGATGATAGTGAGATGTGCAGAACCAAAGGCAGGCCCTCACCGAAAGAAGAGGGGGGAACTGACTCCATGAGGCTCTTAATGGCACACCAAAGACCAGCTCTCACTACTAGGTTCCACTCCCTTCTGGAGTGGCTCCGAAGTCCCATAGAATGCCAGCCAGCGGTTTAATTCCTTTCATATACAGATCCATGCATCTTTCCTCTAAGGAGCACAAGGTAGCTTACACTGTTTCCGTCCCTGCTTTTATCCACACAACTACCCTGTGAGGTAGGTTTGGCTGTGTGTCAGCGACTGGCCCAAAGTCACCCAGGGAGCTTCATGGCCGAGTGGGGATGAGAACCCAGATCTCCCGAGTCCTGGTCCAACACTCTCACCACTACGCCACATTGGCTCACCATTGAATCTTTCAGCCCGAGGACCGAATTCTATTTAGAAGAAGCTCTTGGGCTGCATTCCAGTAGGTGGGCAGGGTAAAAGGCAAAATGGGGCAGCGTCGAAACCCCTCAAACATTCTGGTGCCATTTTAGCTTAAGGCTTTCCCTGCCAGTCCTTAACTAAGACTTAGGAGAGGCATTTCAATGTTCTAGAATGTGGGGAAACTGCACAAAACACAGGAAAGCACCAAATGCTCGGTGGTTGGGAGAAAAGAGGTGGGGCCTTCTGGGAAATCCCGGAAAATCAGATTTTAACTCTAGGTGGGCGAGATTTATTTATTAACTTATATTTATATCCCACCTTTTTACCTGCAAGGAACCCAAGGCGGCTTACATAATCCTCCTCCTCTCCATTTTTATCCTCACAACAACCCTGTGAGGTCGGTTAGGCTGAGAGTCCACAACTGGCCTGGAGTCACCCAGTGAGCTTCATGGCCTAGTGGGGGACTAGAACCTGGATCTCCTGAGTCCCAGCCTGACACTCTAACCACTGTGCCATACTGTCTCTTGGCCTGCAAACCTTAGATGCAAAGCCACTGCCCTAGAGAATATTCGGTAAATACCCCCTCCACCCCATTTTGCTACCCACAAATAGGATATGAATGGGGGCATTTTTGCCAGTTAACCAGCCCCACCCTTTGTGGCGGGCCACAAATAGGAACTCACCCGCTCTCAACTTCTTCAATGGTATCCGGAAGCGGCACATTGAGCGTCTCCGGCAGGAAGATGGCGGCGATCCCAGACAAGATTGGGGCTGTCCCATATATGAGCGGTGGGAGGTAGGGGAAATATTCTCCCGTCATTTTTACCATTGGTGCCACTATGCCCCCCACGCGAGCCAGGGTGCTGCCCAACCCCATCCCGGTCTGTCTGCAAGTGTAGAAAACAACCTTTAAAGGAGAAACCACAGAACTGTAAAAAATAAAGTGTTGGTTTCTCTTGGTTCTTTAAACAAACAAATATATTTTTTAAATGCAAACAAGATTCTGGTGTCCTGTGTGTGTGTGTGTGTGTGTGTGTGCTAGTTTTTTTTGCTGGCTTGCTCAGAGATGCTGTTTGGGGCTGATTCACACAGTACTTAACGTCACTCCATTGGATGACTTCAATATGTGACAACAATACGTGCCAAGCCACTGATGAACATCAATGTGTTGAGCATGTGGGAAGCCATGAGAACATAAGAAGAGCCCTGCTGGATCAGGCCAAGGGTCCATCTAGTCCAGCATTCTGTTCACACAGTGGCCGACTAGCTGCCCACGGGAAACCTGCAAGCAGGACATGAGTGCAACAGCACCCTCCCACCCATGTTCCCCAGCAACTGGTGTACACAGGCATACTGCCTCTGATACTGGAGGTTGCATATTGCCCATCAGGACTAGTAGCCACCGTTAGCCTTCTCCTGCATGAATTTGTCCAATCCCCTTTTAAAGCCCTCCAAATTGGTGGCCATCACGACATCTTGTGGAAGTGAATTCCATAGTTTAACTAAGCAATGGATCAACATCAAAGTGTTCAACACGTGACAAGCCACATCATTGTGTTCTGAGATGGTGTAAAGGGATTTGGCTGCCCTGTTTTTGGCGCTTGATTTCTGAAAGCTGTTGCACGCACGCACGCACGCACGCACGCACGCACGCACGCTGGCACCTGTTCTTGCATTGCATGAGCGAGTGAACTTATCCATATGTGAACCTCTTTCACCCTGAGAGCCAAATTCAATTTCGGAGAAGCTCTCCAGGGCTGCATTCCAACAGTGGGTGGCACCAAAGACATGGGCCAAAGGTGCAGGGCCAAAAATACCAGCCTATTTTTGCTTCAAGCTCTTGCTGCCAGGAACTAATCCTTAGCAGATGCATTTCAATCATTTATTTATTTATTATATTTATACCCCACCTTTTTTCCTGCAAGGAACCCAAGGCGGCTTACATAGTCCTCCTCCTCTCCATTTTATCCTCACAACAACCCTGTGAGGTAGGTTAGGCTGAGAGTCAGTGACTGGCCCAAAGTCACCCAGTGTGTTTCATGGCTTTTAGAATAGGAGGGGGAACTGCACAAAAACTGGGAAACCGCCAAATGATGGGTGGCTGGGGGAAGGGGGCATGGCCATCTAGGAGGCTGGATTTGGCCCCCGGGGGGGCAGATTTGGCTCCTGGCCCTGACGTTCCCCACTCTGCCTCATAGGCTGTACATACTGGTAATTATTTCTGTATCGCAAAAGCAAGTACTTCCTCTTTCTCATTGCTACTGTGACTCTAGCTCTGATTCAGCGCCAGTACTTGGTGGAGGTGGCAAGGTGGGTTGGTGGAAGGGGTGCTTCACTTGGGGGAACAAAAGCCCATTGGCTCCATTTCTCCAATCCCAACTAGTAGTAGAATTCAAAGCGAGAATGACCAGCAGCTTCTGGGCTAGTCAGTTTCACCTCCCTCCTCCTTCCAATGAATCTCTGCAGTTTGCAAAAGGGATAATCTGGTCTAGTCAATTTCTCAGTCACACACACACACACAGGCCTGCTAGGCGCATCCTAGCTAGGTGTGAGGCCCAGGTGGAGAAGTGCTTTGTGCCGCAGTGTTCACCATCTGTTCTAGGTCACACTAAGCAAGGATGTGCATCAATCGAGATGGGAGACATGGCATCCTGCATGAAGTGCTGTCTGGAGTCTCCTCCCATAAGGAGCTGTTGTTGTCCCAGCAAAGGCCTGCAGTCGACAAAGGCCTTAAGAAGGCTGCCAAAGCCTGCTGAATGCGGATGGCAGGCCTTAAAGGATGTTGGTTTCTAAATCTCATGCTCCTGCATGGCTGAGGGAAAGGCGAAGCTGAAGGGCAGCCCTCCTCAGAGTCAGATGATGGGAGAGCAACATCCTCTGGCCAAGGCAGGTGCAGAAGAGGGAGCTGAAGGCTCCCCTTGAAGTGGGGTTACCTGTGACCCATCTGAATGAGAGACCTCCTCAGTGTAGTGCGGAGCACCGGAACCAGGGGATATCACACACACACACACACACACACACACACACTTTGCAGTTTGTAAAGCTGGGATAGCAAACGAGATGAGAGTGTGAGCTGGAGCATCATCAGCCACTCTTGGTCCTGCTAGCTCAGGCAGAGAGAGGTGTTCCTCAGCTTTGCTACCAGGCCAGGGGTCAAACCAGGAATCTTCTGCAGGCTGGGGGTCGGATTCCATATTGGGAACTGGCCCTTGGCATCGTTTCTCCGCACTTCTCTCACCCAAATGACCACCAGGGGCACTGGGAGGAGAGCAGGTAGGAAGACCTGCTTTCCTGACTCTTTCACCTCTACTTCCTGCTGTCTCTATCATGCAGACCGATACCTGGGCTGTGCCATCCAATGCAGCTGCCCGTAAACCCTCCAAACTCAGAGGATTATGGGCATCCAATGGAAGGCGGGAGGAGTGTGGAGGCCAGGATTGCCTCCGTGCTTCCCTCGCCCTCCAAAACACAGATGGCCGATTTTGACCCTCTAAGTGTTTTACCCCCTGCTCACGAGGAGGAGGGGCTGAGGCACCACTGGGATTCTTTGTTTCCCGGCGGAGCCTCGCTCCTCCCCTCTCCACCCTCTGGAACACCACCCCCCACAGTGCCGGCTCCGAGGTTGGTCTTCCGTCTTTGGAACCACAGTTGGTGCAGAAAGAGGGCAGAGGGAGGGCACTCCAAAGTCAGAGTCTCAGCTGCGACCTCGGAGCGCTTTTCCAAGGTTGGAGCTGGAACTCCAATTTTTCCTATGGCTGACCAGATGGCTTCTGCCAGCCATAGGATTGCGTCCTTAGGGTATCTCTTTTTTTCTGTAGATACTCTGATGTCCTGCTCCCTACCTGAGATGTCATGCTACTTCTCCTCCCATGTGCGCATCCTGAGCGCATGGTTTTCTAGAGAGAATTAAGTGTTAGGCTTTTCTATCTAAATGTATTTTTTCTCAATAAACCTTATTTTCCTTTTCACGCTAAGCGACAGCCTCTGTCTGAGTCATTAGTCCCCTGAAACCGGGATTAAAACCAAACATGGAATTAAAGGCCCACGGGGTAACCCTGATGTGCTCACTTTGCTAACGGAGAACTTCCGACACAGTTCTCCCAAACATATACGATACAGATACATGCGCCCAATGTTCCAAAACATCTAGAGGGCACCAGGTTGGGCAAGGATGAACTAACATGAAAGAAACAGCTGTTTTTACACCCTTAAAAAAGAGTTCCAGTGCCTGGCTTTAGAGACTTCTGCTTGCCTCAGTAACTGGTGGGCGGGGGACGGGACATACCTGATCACTGTTGGGTAGAGTTCGCCCGTGTAGAGATAGAGGCAGTTGAAGGAGGAAGCTAGGCACCCTTTCCCGAGTACTGCGAGAGAGGTCCTCAGCGTTCGGAGATCTTGGGAGAGGGGTGGGATGTGGGGGAAGGAAGGAAAGAAGGAAGGAAGGAAGGAAGGAGAAAGAAAAAAGCCAATGTGAGTTTTCCTTTTAAAAAAATAGTAATTTTTTTATTGTGAATTTCAAAAAGTTATAACAAAACCAAAAAACGATTAAGAAAACATAAAAAACTGGAAAAAATTAGTTTACAGTGCATAAAGGTTAAGCATATCAGTTGCAATAGATACATATGGAATTTATATACGCCTATGTATTACATGTATATAAGGAAATATACTACTGTCAGTAGAAGTAGTTATTATGCATAAGTTGTTGTTGTTGTTGTTGTTGTTGTTATTTTATATTTATAACCCGCCTTTTCCCCAGAAACTGGGACTCATGGTGGCTTTGAAATTGGTACAGTTAAAACATATAAATAGAAAAATATGGAAGTTAAAAATATACTTAAATCAGCAATAATATTACAATTATATAAAATACCAAAGTTAAAACAGCAATATTGTTTCAACAAAGGCAAACCAAATATGGGGAGGCTGGTGACTCCTATTTCAGTGGGGCTCCTTTTCCATTACAGGTTTTGCAGGTTTTATTTGGAGCTTCATAGGAGCGATCCATGGTGCTGAACTCCATCCCCAAAATAGGTTCACCATCATGGAGCACCATGGATAGCTCCTATGAAGCTCCAAATAAAACCTGTATTGGAAAAGGAGCCCCATCCCCAAAGAGGAGTCACCAGCCTCTGGAAATATCCCTGTATTTATCCATGCTTAGGTGGCGTCTAAATATCCCCCATTCAAAGGTTGAAAGAGGCAATAGGTCCTCAGTCCATTGAGTTATTGGGGGTGGCCGTTTAATCCTTCCAGTGTTGTAATATCAGCCGCTTAGTTGTCATAAGAGCACGGAAAATCCATTTATATTGCCCTTGCATTAGATTCCAAGAAGCGGGTAGATAATTAAGCAGAACATGTGCATCCGTAAATGCAAAATTTATCCATATTGTGAGTTTTCCTGATCACTTTTCTAGATAGATGGATGGGTAGAAAGATAGATTTTGCTGTTTTGTGGCCCAACCCTTCCAACAAAAGGTTTCAAACGTCTAGGATCTAAGACAGGGGTGGGGAAGCTCAGGCTGAGTGACCACATCTGGCGCCCCTGGGGTCCCAATCCAGCCCCCCTAAATGGCCACGCCCCCTTCCCCTGGCCCCACCCCTTTCCCTCAACAGCCAATGATTTGGTGCTTTCCCAGCTTTTGTTCAATTCCTCCCCCCACCCAATCTCATTCTAAAAGGTTGAAATGCCTCTGCTAAGTCAGTAAAGGCACAATCCTATGCATATTGAGACAGAAAAAAAGGTCTACAACTCCCAGCATGCCCCAGCCAGCTGGCTGGGGCATGCTGGGAGTTGTAGGCCTTTTTTCTGTCTCAACTTGCATAGGATTGTGCCTTAAGAGCTTGAAGCTACAATATGATGGCATTTTTTGGCATTTTGGCCCCACCCACTTTGCCTTGGGTCCTGCCCACCACTGGAATGCAGCCTCCAATGGCTTCTCCGAAATGTAAATCATCCCTCAGGCTGAAAGAGGTTCTGCTCTCAGGCAGGGATGCAGAACCTCAGAGCTGGGAGCCAATCTGGCCCTCTTGGGGTCCGTGATCAGCACCCCTTACCCCAGATTCTCCAGACGCAAAGGATCCTGTTCAGGGGACAGCTCACCTGCAGGCACAAATATATTGGCCAAGATGGCCAAGCCAGCCAGAATGACAGAGGAGGCCTGTGTGGCTCTCCGTCCAATGTAGCTCATGCCAATGGCGGCCCCCAGTTTGGCCGGGATGTCGATTGATCCGAAAGCCACCTGTATCAGGTAGATGCTGAAACCGAAGTTCTGGAGGTCCATGGCGAGACCGTAGTAGGCAAAACTGGTAGCAAACCTGGGATTGGGGTGCAAAGAGGAGTGGGAAGGAAGATGGCACAAAAAGTCGGTGAATGCACCTTGTTGAAACCAGTCACCGTATCAGAAAGCAGATGCAATGGACGGTGTGTGACTACGGCAGCGAAAGGGAGTGTGGCTTCTCTTCCTTGCTGATTTGAGAGAACACAGCAGGATTCTAGCCCTCATGAAAGCAGAGAAGCAGGACTTGTGGCTTCTGTTCCTTCAGGGGAGGTGCTAAGTACCAAAAAGATCCGGGGCTCAGGCCCACAGGACAAAAGAAGATTGCACACGTTTGCATATGCTAATTTACAGATGCTCCAAAATCTGTCTCTGTGTGAGTGTGTTTAAAGGACCCTGTCTCCTAAGGACACCCCTTTTTTATAAAAAGGGATGTATGGGCAGGAGAGAGGAGGGCATTTGATTTCAGAAAAAAGCCTCAGGCAGAAAGATTCAAGGGGGGGAGGCAGCAGGAGGTGAAGCACATGCGGGCAAAAAGCAAGCTAATCCAGGGGGATCGGATGCAACAGAGCTCATCAGGGCCCCTGGACCTTTATTTCAGCAAGTGCCCCTGGACAGCAGGGTGGTGGGGCAGAGGGCCTCCCAGAGATTTGGGGCTCCAAGCCCAAGCAAAAGATTAGAGGCTTAAGCCCTAGTGGGCCACCCACTAACGCCGCCTCTGTGTTACTTGGTGATTTGATAGAATACAGCAGGATTCTAGAACCCGTGATAGCTGAGAAGAATCTTGTGGCTTCTGTTCTTTATTGATTTGACAGAAAACAGCAAGATTCTGGCCCTCATGGAAGCGGAGAAGAATCTTGCATCATTCAGGCTGATGACAACTCCACAGCTTTGGCTCAAGGATTCCACTGGCCCTGGAAAAAGTTGCTAGAACTAGAAGCCCCAAATGTATTTGTCAGGATTTGCTCTGGGCTGTGTCCCGTGTTGCAGACAATAGAGTCTTACTGATGTAACCATCCAGCATGCAGATATTCCATCCAGACAGGCCTGTGTGTCTTTGGCACAATTACAGAATTTGTCTTTGGGATTTAGGATGAGGGCTGCCTCTCCACTAGCGAAATCTTTGGCTGGGTTCAGACAACACTATAACCCACACTCAAGGGTTGGGTATGAGTTGAGTGTTGTTTAACCGTGGACTGTTTGTTGAAATGTGGGTTATTGTGTTGCCTGAACCAAGCTGCGATAACCAATCCATGGTTTGTTAACCATGAACAACCCACAGTTCACAACCCAACAACAAACCATGGCTTCTCTTCATGAGTTGTTTGTGGTTAACAAACCATGGTTTGTTATCATGGCTAGGTTCAGTCAACACGATAACCCACATTTCAAAAACAATCCATGGTTCAATGACAACCCACACTCAACCCATACTTGACCCTGGAGTATAGATTATCGTGTTGTCTGAACCCTATCACGCTTACTTGTGAGAAAGCCCCACACAGTGAAACTTCTCAATGAACGTGCATAGGATCAGGTCGTTGGTCAATTATTTGTATGAGTTGTAATCAATCAATTCACCATTCTATTTGCACAAATTTGCACAGAAATAAAACAATAGTTCTGCGTGGGAAACATATTTTTCCTTTTGTTTTTAGATAATGTGCACATGCATCAT
This sequence comes from Shinisaurus crocodilurus, assembly GCA_021292165.1. NCBI lineage: Eukaryota > Metazoa > Chordata > Lepidosauria > Squamata > Shinisauridae > Shinisaurus > Shinisaurus crocodilurus. The sequence continues at coordinate 32,712,242 of CM037882.1, read as the reverse complement.
GGCGGATGTAAGAGCGGAAGGAACTCCTCTTCTCCTGCCATTCATGGATTTGTAAGTACTTACAATAAAAATAATTAACAGTTAAAAATAATCTGCTCTGTGATTGATCAGGGACATGTCTTTCATCCATCCATTAATCGATTAATAATCTAAACAAGGCAGCCCTAGAATTTAGCAATTTGGAATATAGCAATTTCCGCGTTACCTTTTAAAAGAAACCAAAATCCAAGTTTCTAGCCCTCATGTCCAGTCAGAGTATTTTAAATTTAGGAGGGTGTGTGTGAAAAGAAATGATCTAAGTGTACCAAACGCTGGAAATACAGCAGGAGATCCGGCGCACGGTGGGTGTACGGACCAAACTGACGAGTGTGTAGGATGATTGTGCCAGGGCTAATTCTTTCTGCATGCTCGATTTCAAGACCTGCGGGAAGTAAAGGAGGAAATCATATAGTTGGTCATATCCATCACGGCTGCAAAGACCTCCCTGGATTGCCCGAAGTGATGCTTAGTGCCACCACAGTCAAAGGTAGGCTTTGCATCTAATTAATAATAATATTATTAATATATTACATTATTAATATCAATAATATTAATATTATTAACAATATATTGTGAATATGTTAATATATTATTGATATGTTGTTGTTGTTGTTGTTGTTGTTGTTATTGATAATGATGATAATGATAATGATAATGATAATACAAGTGGGACCTGCAACAAAACCTTGCGGTTTAGAGTGCTCCCTGTTTATGATTCCAGCCACTGTTTTCAATTCCCCTTCTTCTTTGTTTCCCCAACAGACACTCAAGTCTTCCACGGCCACTGAGTGAGCATGCTCAGTCCCCATTGGGCAGGTTTTGCCCCCGCCCGAAAATTTTTTTGTACTTCTGCAAACCACAGGGTTCACCAACGTCTGCTGATCCCTCCCTCTTGAGCGTGGCTGCTGCCGTTTTTCGACAACTTAAGCAGCGGCACCTGCAGCCTGGACACTGGAAATAGGAGGGAAATGATCCCAATTTAGAGGGAGTTCCCAAATATGGATACTGTTGCCAGGGGAGGCCGGTGACCCCTGTGTCCGTGGGGCTCCTTATCCATTGCAGCTTTTATTCTGAGCTGTATAGGAGCTATCCATGGTGCTACATGGTGGTGAACCCTATTTTTAAGGATGGATTTCAGCACCATGGATAGCTCCTATACAGCTCAACATAAAAGCTGCAGTGGATGAGGAGTCCCACTGACACAGGAGTCACCAGCCTTCCTAGAGTGTTGCATTTAGGGTTAAAAATAAAAATAAAATCTGTGCTCTCCAATACATACACATGTGTGCTGAGATGTAAAGGAAGAAAGGAGGCACGAGGACCAGCCCAGTGACCCAACCAGCCCAAGCAGTCCTGCACTGGAGGCATTTATGCCTGGTCATCTGTCAGGGATGCCTCAGTTGCAGATTCCTCCAGAGGGCAGGCCCCTGGATGAGATCAGCCCTCCCCAACCTGGAGCCCTTCAGATGTGTTAGACTGCAACACCCATCATCCCCCAGCCAGCTAATTGTCGTCCAACACATGGGAGTTGTAGCCCAACCCATCTGGAGGATACCAGGACGAGAGGACCTCTAAGCCAACTCTATGATTCTTAGGATGCAATATTATCCGTGTTTAGACAGAAAAAATGTCCTACAGTTCCCAGCCATACTGGCTGGGGAATGCTGGGAGCTATAAGACTTTTCTGTCTAAACATGGATAAGATTGCATCCTTAGTTATGTTCTTATTTAGGTAGTTTAACTAAATATTTAGTCTGATCTAGCAGGGCTGCTCTTTTGTTCTTCAATGAAGTTGGGGGAGAGTTTTGAGATGGTAATGACTGGGTTCAGTCAACACGATAACCCACACTCAAGGGTTTAGTATGGGTTGAGTGTGGGTTGTCACTGAACTGTGGGCTGTTGTTGAAACATGGGTTATTGTGTTGTCTGAACCCAGCCGAGATCACAAACCATGGCTTATTAACCACGAACAACCCATGAAGAGAACCATGGTTTATTGTTGGGTTGTGAACTGTGGGTTGTTCACCATGGTTTGTTATCTCAGCTGGGTTCAGACAACACGATAAACCACGTTTCAACGACAACCCACGTTTCAACGACAACCCACACTCAACCCATACTCAACCCTTGTTGAGTCCGAACCCAGTCAATATCTCCCTTGACCTGGATGGGCGTGATAGTGATCGATAAAGTTTGGCAAGGAAGTGTTCTAATATTATGTGCCCCAAACTTGCCAGCCCTGTTTTTAAAGAAAACTAAAGAACCCCACCATATATATATATATATATATATATATAATTGAAAGGTTCACGTTCCCCCCCCAAAATAACTTTTGTTTCCAAATTAGCGCACAGATTCACGGAATGTGTGCATCCCTTGCCCATGGGCATGGCTGTTTCTTCAATGCCAGTTCACCTCTGTACCTCTGTACTGAGTTTCTCTCCTTCCTCCTTCTTCCCGTTGAACTGGGCTACCTTCTTTAGGACTTCAACAGCCTGCTCCAGTTTGCCCGAAAGCACCAGCCAGCGGGCCGATTCTGCAAACCACCTGTGCAAGAGAGCCCAGTCTTAGACCACTGCAGACAGTGGAGGTGTTGGGGGCAGCCCACTATGGCTGGTGCCCTGAATTTTTCATTTGGAGCCCCGAATCTCTGGGAGGCCATCTGCCCCACCACCCTGCTGTACAGGGGTACTTGCTGAAATGAAGGCACAGGGGCCCTGAGGATCTCTGTTGCATCTGATCCCGCTGAATGAGCTGGCTTTTTGCCACATGTGCTTCCCCTGCTGCTGCCGCCCTTGAATCTTTCTGCCTGAGGTTTTTTTCTGCAATCAAATGCCCTCCTCTCCCCTGTCCATACATCCCTTTTTACAAAGAGGGGTGTCCTTAGGAGACAGGGTCCCTTAAAGACACACAGAGAGAGAGAGACTTTAAGTATATGTAAATTAGCATATGCAAATTTGAGCATTTTTATTTTTATTTTGTCCTGTGGGCCTGAGCCCCAGATCTTTTCCATACCTAGCACCACCCCTGGTTCAAGGTGGCTTCCTGATCGGTAAAGCAGCACCAACATCTGGCATCCCTGGGCAGCTGTTGGGGTCCCAACAGGGTAGCGGGGGCAGGTGCCCTTCTTTACCTTCCTCTCTTTGAAGGGCTGTCAGAGGACAGTCCTCCATTTGAAGGCATCCTCTGTTTCAGGGATGGGCAAGTTCTTTCAATCCAAAGGCTGAATTCAATTTTGGAGAAAATCTCGGGAGCTGTGTTCCAGCGGTGGGTAGGGCTGAAGGCAAAGTAGGCAGAGCCAAAGGCAAAAGGGGTGGGCCTTCCAAAAATACAGTTTCCAAAAATTACAACCCACCCTTGATCTGCAAGGGATCCCAGGGTAGTCTACACAACATCAAAAACAAGCAAACAAATTCAATATAAAAACCAATCCATTACAGATTAAAAGGCAAGCGAAAACAACCACTCTTCAGCCAGCAGGCTAAACAAAAACACAATGAATGACTCAGCAGAAAAATCCATTAAATTTTTAAATGGTAAAATATTAGAATGCCCTCTGTTTTGGGTGATGCATTTCCGCCTTTTTGGGGGGGGGGGCAATGAGTTAAGTGGCTGCACTGAGGGAGGGATTGGCTGCGACTTGCCGCTAAGGCAAAACCTGATCTTGTAGCCCTAAGCTACCGCCTTCAAAACTGTATGAGTAAATGAACATTTAATTAATCAATCAATCAATTAATTAATTACATTTCTATACCACCCAATAGGTGAAGCTGTCTGGGCAGTTCACAACAATTAAAACCATAAAAGACAACATGATAAAATACAATATAAAACTTTAAGGATGCAATCCTATGCATGTTTAGACAGAAAAAGGTCCTACAATCAGAGGCCTTCCTCCAAGTGCCGCCTCCAAGGGAGGCTCAAACAATGGTGACAAGGGAGAGGGCCTTCTCAGTGGTGCCCCCCCCCAATTATGGAATGGACCGCTGTCATCTTTGTGGTGCCAGATTAAGACGACCCTCTACTCCCAGGCATTAAATGGCATATGATGGGACATGTCAGCTGTTTTAACAGGTCTAGTGTTTTTTTTTTAAATGAAAGTGTTTTAACTACTTAAACTGCTTTAAATTTTGTATATTGAAATTTTAGGCTGTAATTTCATGATATCTGTATTTTATGCTGTATCTGATTGTATCTGTGTTTTATTGTATCTGTGTTTTGTATTTAGTGAATTGCTGTGAACTGCCCAGAGAGCTTCAGGTTATGGGTGGTATAGAAATGAAATGAATGAATGAAGGAAGAAAGAAAGAAAGAAAACAACTCCCAGCATGGCTGGCTGGGGAATGCTGGGAGTTGTAGGACTTTTTTTCTGTCTAAATGTGCATAGGATTGCATCCTAAAAGTTTAAATCTACAGTATGAAATAAGACCAAAATTTGGGGGGTGAACATTCACACAATAACAATTCCCAGCCAAAGCTGCAACAGCCAGATCGGTCCAGTAGAGGCCCTTGGCCAGGGCCGAGGGCTCTGGGGGTTTCCATTACCCACGACAGGATGACAACTGCTCACCAGGAGTATATGAAAAAGACAAAGAAGGGCATCGAAGTGGCAAACTGCAGCCAACGCCAGTCCGGGAGAGCGTAGGCCAGTCCAGGGAGGATGATCTGCCCGAAGGTTGCACAGTATCCCACCACGGTCCCGGCCACGGTACGGACATTGGTGGGCACCCACTCGAGGACTGAGGAAAAGGCAGGAAGAGAATACAAAAGACTGAGAGGCTGCAGGGTCAGAATCAATCAATCATATATCAATGAACTATTTATATCCTGCTCTTTTGCATATTTACGTATATCCTGCTCTTCTTTTACCATGTTCGATTGGTTCGCCAGCTACGGCCTCTCCTGGACAGGGATAGCGTGGCCACAGTGGTACAGTAACCACTAGTAACCTCAAGGCTGGATTACTGCAATGCGCTCTATATGGGGCTGCCCTCAAGGCTGCTCCGGAAGCTGGAGCTAGTGCAGGATGCAACAGCTTGGCTGTTGTGGGCAGCTGCCCCTTTTCAGCATGCAACTGCTTTGCTGAAGGAACTGCACTGGATGCCTATTAGTTCCCGGGCCAGGTTTAAGGTTCTGGTACTAGTGTACAAAGCCCGAAACAACTTGGAACCAGGATACCTGAGAGAGCATCTTCTCCCTCACCAACCTGCCTGGTCACTGAGGTCATCAGATGGCACGCTCTTGGTGGTTCCACTTGGATCTACTGCCCAACTGGAGTCCACCAGGAGAAGAGCCTTCAGTGTAGTGGCTCCATTTCTGTGGAACTCCCTGCCTCCACATACATACATACATACGTACATACATAGCTAGCTAGCCACAGGAGAGGAACTGAGCTATAAAAACAAGAAAAAAAGACCATTCAGAAGCAACCATCTTATACCAAACTCTCACAAAATGGCAATACACGTGTTTAAAACACAGTAAAATGCAATATAAAACAGACTTCCCCCACCTGGGGCCCTCCAGATGTGTTGGAGTACAACTCCCAGCATTCCCAATCATGCTGGCTGAGGCTAATGGGAGTTGTAGTCCAACACATCTGGAGATGCCCAGGTTGGGAAAAGCTAAACTGTAAACTGTGAACTGAGGCAGCTGAAATGTTGAAACAAATGAACATTAAAAGCCCACTGAAAAGATGAAATATTTTCGCTTCTGACAGTGGGCAACCAGAGAAGGGGTCTGTTGAATCTCAACCATGGAGCCATAGCCAGGAAGACCACGTCCCTCGTGGTCACTTGCTTGATGGCTTCCAGACGTTGAAATAGAGGACTGTCCTCTGTAAATTAGGACAAGTGAACACCATAAGATGGGGCAAATGTTTTGAAGGGATCCTTGCCTCCTATTCCAGAATTCCTTATTTTACCAGTCTTTTCCTGGTTGGGCTCCTGAGATTTTAACATTTGCAAGGCAAGCAGAAATTCAGCAGGCAGAGTCTCCCCTCCCTCCCCCACAGCCCTGGCACGCAGATGCAGCTATGGGGCAAGCCCACCATGTTCTGCAGCTGTTAAAGAGCTAAGAGTCCTGCCAAGGGGGAGAATGGTGGCAACGCTACTAGCCAGCAGTGGCTGGTGGGTGATTCCAATGTCAATAGGGTGGTGTATCCGCTCCGGGTTTCAGCCTGAACTCCAAAGGCACTATCCATGGCGCTGAACCTATTTTGGGGCTAGGGTTCAGCACCATGGATAGCTCCTTAAAGGTTCAGACTAAAACCCAACATGGATACACCGCCCCACCGACATTGCTGCCACCACACCAGCCTCCACTGCTGCTAGCATTAAGGCCAAGCCAAAAATTTAAAAACAACCCCCTCCCCGATACATTTCCCAGCCTAACTGGCATGATATCTATCAGGGGTGCAGATCCTCTTTGAGCCTGCAGGCAAAAGCTCCATTTTGGAGAAGCTCTCAGGGGCCACATTCTAGTGGCGGGCGGGGCCAATGGCAAAGGGGGTGGAGTCAAAGGCAACCCCCCCCCTTAAAGTTCTTACTGCCAGTGACTAAGTCTTAGGAGAGGCATTTCTACCTTTTAGAATGGGGAAAAAACTGCACAAAAGCTGGGAAACCGCAGTGGTGGGGGGGGGGCAGGGCAAGGAGAAGGCGGCGTGGTCTTCTGAGAACCCCAAGGGCCAGATCGCGACCGTGAGAGGGCTGGATTTGTCCCCTAGGCCTGTGGTTCTGCACCCCTGATATATATGTTGGCGGCTTTTGCTTATCCCTTGCCGAACTTTGGTGCGTGTGTTTCTTAAAGTTCCTCGGGTTGCCAACTTTCTTCCTGCCCTCTGCTCCTTTGTCTTCACGAGTAAGTTGCTCTGCAGACATTGGCAGGTGATAAGACTTCTTCCCTCCATACCATCAGAAACGTCTGCTGCTGATTTCCACGCACCGTCAAGCTGCAGTTAAAGGGTGCAAGACCGGGCCAGCTTGGTTTGTTCCCTCCCCACCCCCTGGTCAGTTGGCAACTGTAGCACAGCCCAGAAGATCAGATGCGATTTTGTTTCCATGAATGACTCCTGTATGAGCAAATGGGCCGGGCATGTCTTGCATACCCCCCACCCCACCCCATACCGACAAACCTGTCTCCACAGTTTGCCCACCATGTGACCTCCTTCCTCCCAGCGTGCACAAAAGCAAATCAAAAGTCAGGTATGCCAAACTGGAGGGATAAATATTTGTACAGCTCAACGACACGCTGAGGACAAAACATCGCTAATGGGGTCAGGAATGCGAGAGAAGGCAAACATGAGAAACACTCCACCTTGAAAACTGTTTGCTTTCCACAGCTGCCTGGCAGGCAGAAATCCAGAGGGTGCAGCTCTGAACCCATCATGACTCCATTTCCACACCAGGGGAGACGTCACCTGTTAAATGTCTGCTTGTCAGGCAGCTGCTAAATGTACCAGAGTTTCTAAGTATGTTCCCCCCCCCCCCAACTGGTTTGTATGGTGGCAGTGCTGCCCTTGTGACCCACTTTAGGTAAGGCTGTGACTGGGCAGTGCAGGGGTGGGGAACTTCTATCAGCCCGAGGGCCGAATTCGATTTTGGAGAATTTCCAATTTTTGATTTTCCTTTAAAGAGGAAAGGAAGGGGGGGCAAGCGGAAGGAAGGGGGTAAAGAGGAAAGAGAAGAAGGAGGGGAGGAGGAAGGACAGAAAAAGGAAGGTTTGGGTGAAAGGTGCAAGAATAAAGAGAGTACGGAAAGGAGTGAGGAATCAGAAAGAGGTTTGTCTGAGGCTGGATGCTTGAATAAGAAACATGGGCTGGCCCTTCCCTCGTCCTGCTTCCTTCCTTACTTTTTTCCCTTCTCCCTCGCCTTCCTTCCTCTCCTTCCTGCCTTTTCCCCTCTTCCCTCCCTCTCCTCCTTCCTGCTCCGCTTCTGCCCCCTTTTGCCTCTCCCTCCCTCTTGACTCGCCCCACCCACCCCCACAGACAGGAAAACACGAAAAGGACACTGCCCACATCCCACCCTAGCCGCAGAGAGTCAGTGGGGCTCTGCATGTGGTGGTTGTTCTGCCATGAAATCTCACTCACCACCACCAGATTGCTCCCTGAAAGTGTCTCAAAAGCTGCATTTCAAAAGCAAAATTTGAACATGCCCGCAATTCTAGAAGTCAACATTCAAACTCGGGAATGTTGTCCCATTTGCAAATTGTCCAACCTCACCCATCACTTCTGCTGCTGCCCCTTCATGATATTAACTGGGGGTTGTGTGCTCACCCGACAGGGTCCATCACTTCTTCTTACCTAAGGACATGCAGTTCAGGATAATCCCAGAGAGCGCCATCCCGACCAGGAAGCGGAACACGCAGTAGGCCATGAGACTTGGGGAGAAAGCTGTGCACAGGCCCGAAACGGCCATCTGAAGGTAGGACCAGCTCAGGACTGCTTTGCGCCCAAACCTGTGACACAAGACTGCGCATGAATATGTTATCATTGTGACTTATACCTCATTAGTTCTGTTCAGGCATTATATTTACCAGCAATCTGAACACACAAGCAGGGACTGGGGAGGCCACTTACGAATCGTCCCCCCAAAGAGGAAATGCATCACACCCCCCACAAAGAGGACAGTCATCTGCATAAACGTTACATGTGCTGACTTATATTTTAGCTTAAAGCTCTTCTTGTCAGTAACTAAGCTTTTAGAGAGGCATTTCGACCTCTGGGAATGGGGGAAAACTGCACGAAAGCCAGGAAACCACTCAACAATGGATGGCCAGAGGGAAAGGGTAGGGGCCAGGGGAAGGGGTGTGGCCATGTAGGGAATTCTGGGGTGTGTGTGGGACTCCAGGTGGATTTGTCCCATAGGCCCAAGGTTCAAAACCCCTGGTGTAGATACAGAGTTAGGTGGACTTATGGTCTGACTTGGTATAAGGCACTTTTCTCTGTTTCCTATTTAGGGTTTGTTTCAGCTGGGAGGGAGCTCAGTGGAGACTGGTCAGTGTCAGTGAGGTGGTGTATCCACTCTGGGTTTTAGTCTGAACTTTTAAGGAGCTATCCATGATGCTGAACCCTAGGGCCCAAATAGGTTCAGCACCACGGATAGCTCCTTTAAAGTTCAGACTGAACCCCGGAGTGGATATACACCACCCCTCTGACGTTGGAACCACCAGGCACTGCTGGAGGGAAGAGGACAGCAACAGGATCAAAGTGGGCTTAGAAAATGCCAAAGATGTTTGAGCAAAGGTGGGCTTTGAGAAAGGACCTGAAAGGAGAGAGAGAGAGAGAGAGAGAGAGAGAGGAGAAACCATGTAAGTGTTTGAGGCAAGGAATCCAGGCCTATGGGGCAGCAAGGGAGAGTCAGTTGAGAGTGAAATAGAAGGAGCAGATTCATATTCCAGGTCAGACCACCTGGGTCCATCTGGCCCTATATTGCCTGGACAGCAGCTGTCCAATGTCTTTGGCTGATCTCCAATCCTTCTGCTAGAAAGTCAGTGTGGCGTAGTGGTTAGAGTGCTGGGCTGGGACTCAGGAGGCCTGGGTTCTAGTCCCTGCTCAGCCAGGACGCTCACTGGGTGACTTTGGGCCCTTCACTGACTCTCAGCCCAACCTACCTCACAGGGTTGCTGTGAGGATAAAATAGAGAGGAGGATTATGTAAACCGCCTTGGGTTCCTTGCAGGAAAAAAAGTTGGGATATAGATATAATAATAAAATAAATAAATAGATAGATATGCTAAGGATTGACCTGGGGGCCCTCTCTCCATGCACAGCATGTATTTATTTATTTATTATATTTATACCTCACCTTTTTACCTGCAAGGAACCCAAGGTGGCTTACATAGTCCTCCTCCTCCTCCTCCTCCTCCTCCTCCTCCTCTCCATTTTATCCTCACAACAACGCTGTGAGGTAGGTTAGGCTGAGAGTCAGTGACTGGCTCAAAGTCAGCCAGTGAGTTTCATGGCCGAGCAGGGACTAGTAACCCGGATCGCCCGAGTCCCAGTCCAGCACTCTCACCACTACCCCACACTGGCTCAATGTACTTACCCATTGAGTTGTAGTCCTTAAAAAAGCTGCCAGCCTCGGCTATGTTCATCCTCACAGCAACCCCTGAAGGAGGTCTCCATTATTCCCATTTTGCAGGCAGAGGACTGAGAGGCTGAGAGAGTGGCATCGCCAAGCCTACCCCAGGGGTGTTGGTGGTAGCTCTGGGATACAAAACTAGGACTCCATCCCACTCATACCCAAAAAACTGCCTCAACTGCCGTAGACATATCAAGTGATGGTATAGGTCAACCTTCCCCAACCTGGTGCTCTCCAGACGTGTCTAACCTATGGGCAATGCTGGTGGGGAGATGATGGACATTGTAGTAGTGGAAGACCGACAACCTGGTCTTCTGCGCGGGTTCAATGCTAAGGGGGTAGCGAGTCCTGGGGCGGGCCTTCTCCGAGGTCCCCAGCGACTATCACCCTTAGCCCAGAACAAAGGGATAACTTATAGCCACAAAAGTATCTTTTATAAAACAAGTTTATTTACAAAATTACCTTCACAAACCCAGACACACGCCAGCGATACAGCTTATCAGTACGGTACAAAGTAGCAAGCAAGAGGTCTCAAGGACACCGTGATTTCAGGGCTCTCAGCTAGTTAGTTCAGCTCGGGCTCCAGCAGAGGCCCGGTCAACCTGCACGCTGCTAGCTGGGTTCCCGGTGGAGGTCCGGTCTACCCAAGCGGCTTGTGAGTGATTTCAGCTTGGTTTCCCGGGGATCCAGTCCACCCAAGCGGCCAGTGATTTCAGCTTGGTTTCCCGGGGTCCGGTCAACCCAAGCGGCCAGTGATTTCAGCTAGCTGGAGCGCGCCGGGTTCTGCTACCCGGGGTTGCCGATCCTTCGTTCCCTTACCCCAAGCATGGGGCAAGATTGCTGATCAGGTCCAACAACTCAGTTCCCTTGCGCAGGGTGTTTTATACCTTGGGTTTCAGGTAGCCCCTCCCTCCGTAATCAGGTGGGTTGCCAATCAGGTGGGTTGCCACCCTCCCTGAGGGGCGGCCTTTTGGGTCAGGTGGGGTGACGCCTTCCCCCTGTGGGGTGGGGTCCCTTTGAAGCCACTTGCTTAATGGTCCCATCCTGTGGTGTTGAATGGTCCTTTCTTATGGGTGCCGAAGTGTCTGCTCTGGCGAGGTATTCAAGTCTTATGTAGATGGGGCTGATATACGAGAGCATTGACGAACCTGGGGATGCTTCCTGCCTTCCCCCCTGGGGTGATTCTATGCAGATGTTGTTTGTCCCCTTTGGTCTCTGTGGAGACTGGCTGTCTCCCCCCCCCCTGGGTCTCCTTCCCCCCACCTTGGTGAGTGTGTGTGTGTCAGAAAGGGGTTTTAGGTTGGCTTTCTCCACATCTCCCCCCCGGGGAAAAGATGGCATTGGGGTCCCACACCCCAATTTCCCATCGACTTGCCCATCACCTGAGAAAGCCTGGGAGAGTGCATCAGCCAAGACATTGTCCTTACCCTTGATGTGCTCAATTTCGAAGTCAAAGTCTTGCAACGCCAGACTCCACCGTAGGAGTTTTTGGTTGTTGCCCTTGACTCTATCTAACCAGCACAGGAGGGAATGGTCAGTCTGCAGGCAGAACCGTCTCCCCCAGAGGTAGGGGCGCAACTTGGTGATGGCCCACACCACGGCCAGGCACTCCTTCTCAATGGTGGCAAGACTACGTTCTCTGGGCAGGAGCTTCTTGCTCAGGTATGCAACGGGGCGCAGCCCTTCTCCCACCTTCTCCTGTAACAACACCGCCCCCATCCCGGCCTCAGAGGCATCCGTCTGTAGAACGAAGGGGGATTCGAAGTCTGGGGCTTGCAGAATGGGAGCTGCCGTGAGGCAGGCTTTTAACCTGTTGAAAGCGGTCTGGCAAGCTGCGTTCCACTGGACCCTGTTCGGTTGGCGCTTCTTACAAAGATCAGTTAGAGGGGCTGCTAGCTGACTGAAGTGTGGCACAAACTTCCGATAGTACCCTGCAAGTCCCAGAAAAGCCTGCACCTGTTTTTTGGTTGCGGGTTGGGGCCATTTCTGAACCGACTCGATCTTAGCTTCCATGGGTTTGATGCTCCCCCCTCCGACGCGATGTCCAAGGTACTCAACCTCCCCTAGCCCCACCTGGCACTTCTTTGCTTTCACTGTCAACCCAGCGTCCCGGATCCGCTGGAAGACCCGCCGGACATGCTGCAGATGCTGCTCCCAAGTGGAGCTAAAGATAGCTATGTCGTCCAGATAGGCACAGGCAAATTCTCCCAACCCGTTCAGCATTCCATTCACCAGCCTCTGAAAGGTTGCCGGACCATTCCGGACTCCGAAGGGAAGAGTGGTGAACTGGAATAAACCCAGGTGTGTGACAAAGGCAGACTTGAGAGCAGCATCCGCGTCCAGCGGAACTTGCCAGTAGCCCTTGGTGAGGTCTAGGGTGGTAATGTACTTGGCCCTCCCTAGCTTCTCCAGCAAGACATCCATGTTGGGGATGGGGTAGGGGTCAGGGACGGTCACCTTGTTGATTTTCCGATAGTCCACACAGAACCGCACCCCCCCATCCTTTTTGGCCACCAGGACAATCGGGGAGGACCATGGGCTAGAACTAGGGACGATCACCCCTAGGTCTAACATGGCTTTGACTTCCTCAGCAATGACCTGAGCGTGGGGTCCCACCGCCCGGTATGGCAGAGATTGCAGAGGGGGGCTGTCACCCGTTTGAATGGTGTGCTGGATGAGTGGGGTCCGCCCGGGGCGGTCTGAGAACATAGTCCCAAATTCATCCAGCACCCGCTTCATTTGCTCCCACTGAGCCTCGGACAGGGCGGGTGACAGTGAGATTTCTTCCATTCCCCCACCATCCCCCCATTCTCCCAACAGATCCCCATCAGCGAAATCCTTATCATTATGTTCCTTCACACAGCCCAGTCCCGCACCCCGGTCCACATACAATTTCAACATATTCACATGAAATACTTTACATTTTCCAGGAGTCCCAGCAAAAAGTATTTTGTAGTTGACTGGTCCAAGTTTCTCAACTACAGTCCCCGGACCCTCCCACTTAAGACACAGCTTGTCCGTTTTGAGGGTACGCAGAACCAACACTTTATCACCCACCTCAAAAGTCCGGGCTACTGCGGTTTTTGTGAGAGCTGGACTGACCCGGGTTCAAAAGCTCCCCTAGCCAATGACCCTCAGTCCCAGTCACGCAGGCGGAAGGAGGAGATAACAACAGTTAATAAAGATTAAAGAGTTTATTTGTAAGACCCAATTACATGGGATTAAGGCAATCAATGCATCTCTACTCACTACATCATTGCAGACTCAAATCCTATACCCCAGTGGTAAGGCTAGATGAAGTGAAGTCCAGAACAATACACATGTCGTGTCGAGACGAACAAGCAGCAGAGAAGAGAGATGAAGAGGAATGAAGCTATCAGCAAGTGTGCTAGCTTTATACCACTTATAAATAGGATATTACTCACCCCAGTTGTATAACCTATTCATCAACATGTTGATCCAAACCTATTCAAGGTTGCTGAGTCATATCACCTCGAGACTATGTCTCGTGATCAGAGACCTTGAGTACTTGAACTCAAGAGACACCCACCATGTCAGGTGATAATCTCGATGTCAGGTGGTAATCTCGTTCTGCCTATGCAAAACCCAACATCCCCCTGCTTTTGCATTTGCGCAGAACGTGATTATTTACCTCATACAACAGCAACAGCTTTGTTGACATCTGATGCTGTTCTTTCATCTATGGACTTTGATAAAAAAAACTTTTGCAGGAATGACTTTACCTGCCAGAAATTTGAACCACCATCAAATCACTTCTGATGTATCCCTCCTTATGACACAGTTTTATTTGCAGACCCAAAACGTTGTGTATTGCTATCTGCCTGCAGCATAGCAATCCTGCCTTTGGTTTCCTGAAAAACTGTAATAGGTTTTTCACATCAATCTCAGCATCATTTAAACATTTTTTACAATTTAAACTATTTAAACAAATGCAATCACTATTCAAGCTTTACAATAGCATACTAGCACAATACATAATACAATGCATTCAGTTCAATTTCAGTTGAACTCTAACTTTTAAATGATTGTTTCTACAAAATCAATCAAACAAAGTATGATTATAAAAATAACAAACTTCAGGTGTGTTCTTGTTGTTCTTACTATCACAACCACAACTGGCATTTCTGTGAATCTGTAAGCCACCTGTGCTCTGACTTGTAACATAGTCTGAAGTGTGATGTTCCCTCCAGATAACACATAACTCCTTTTCAGAGCTCTCCAAGCATGTCCTGTTGGTCTAACAGTCTGCCCATTACACTGACAGCAATACCTGGCCTTGTTGCTTGTACAGTAAAGCTCAACAGCCCAATGCTTCTGTGTAGCATTCAAACTGCTTTTCCATCAGCATGTGCTTGAAAATCCTCAATTATTTGGAGTCTCGCACTGAGTTAACTATCTCCAAATTCTCAATCACATCCATGATATTTCTCTGGTTTGTTGCAGTAAGTACTTCCCTCTTGGTTCTCCCTCAACCTCTATTTACAAATAAACAGTTGATCCACCACCAAGCAGTTTCAATTCAATGAAATTCCAAACCCTGGATCAATTATATCATATTGCTTTTATCTGTCCAGAAAAAACAATAGATCATCCAACTAAACAAAGTACATACAGTCTATGTCCTTGTCCTCCTGTTTAACAAACAAACATTGATCTGCCTCTCTGTGCAAATCTCAATTCAGCAATGTTTGAGTTCAAAACAGAATTCCAGCCTCCAGCTGATTTCTAGCTTTTCTACAGAAAAATATTCTCAGACAGTTTTCCAAAGACTTCCTCTCATTTAAAATGCTTATGTTCCAATATTTCCAATTGTGAAATATTCTTACATTTCTCATTCTTAAACATCAGTCTAACTGTTTCTAAAGCAAATTGTTGTTGCACTCACTCATGATTATCCAGCTCCTTTACTTAGCAAAATCACAAGCAACCAATCTTGCTATTTTACACACCTAACCTTTTCCAATCTGGTTAGTTTTCACTTAAAAAATCTATCTGGTAACAATGAGTTCCATGGACTGCTGATTGTTTCACCAGCTTCCATGTTTTGTTCTTTATCCAAAGAAATCAACTCAGCTTGCATAGCCTGAAGCTATGGTTCAGCTTCCTTAACAGACAATTTTTTCACCTCTTTGAAATTTTCAAGTTTCAAATGGCTTTTCCTGCAAATTCATCCTGATATCTCACAGGTTGTTTGACTCACCTGTTCCTTACCTCATCAGTTATCAGGTTCCTGTTCCAATAAATTTGCACCAATGATGAACAATCATTTGTTTAGTCTCCACTAAACCAAATGTGTATCAGAGTTTGTCAAATTTACCTGACTGTCTTTCAGCAAATGCTTTTCTATTCTGACTCTGGACTTGATGCATCCCCTGCATTAACAGAATTAATTTTGAAAAATGATCTCACATTTTCATTTAGCATTATACTCAACACTTCTAGATAATCTCACTATCCAAGTGTTGTTCATGTGAAACACAATATTCTCATTTTCTAGAAAAATCTCATGTAAGCTCCCTTACAGATTACTTCTAACTTTGAGGTGTATGTACCTACATATCAGATCCAAGATCCTGAAATGTTTCTCCAGAAGATTCCTCCTTCTACACTACTTTCTATAAGGTGTACAGTTCATCACACAGAACTAAAACTTCTATCATGTACATAATCAAAACATTTAAGAGCTTCTACCCAAACCTCATTATCCAAATTAGTATCACCTCTTCTGAGTGTTTGTTTACTCTTCCACACAATCCATGTGTTCAATATCACATCCTGTTAGAAAGTCATCAAAACATGCACTGAATTGAACTTCCCCATATCTGAAAAGAAATAGGTAACATGGGTAATATGCTTGTTTCCCATCCAAGCACAAAACACCTTGACTTTGTTCAATACTCCAGCTTTCTATCTAACATGTACACAACCTGTACCTCGTGTATTGATCAATTAACATCATGAAATAACGTGCCTTTCCTCTAAAACCATCAGAGTACCCACAAGATCACCAAGAACAAATTGAATGAAATGAACTGGTTTTTCAGCTTGCCTGCCAGTTTACCTGTTGAAGCTAGCATCCCTTGTTTATGTGCACAAAATTACCTTTCATGTGAAAATTACAATTTCCCAATGCTTTCCCCATCAACACAGTTTGCATTTTCTTTCACAAGCCTGTGAATCTAAATGACTAAACATCATGTGATATGCATGCATGTACATGTCATACATATAAGCATTTAACCTTTTTATATAGTTGCATCAGTACAACTTTCCATTTCTTTATTACATCATTACAGTATAAAAGAAATAATCAATCTCTTAGCTTTGCCATATAAACATACCTACTAATTCAGTAGTTTACATTTTGCTACAGAAAAATCCACAATATACTCAAGTCATATATACATTCAGTACATTTCCTGACATTTCAAAGCATATATTACACTTTCTTGATTCCAAGTTATTCAAACTTTCAAGAAATACAGTTTCAAAAAACATGATTGTTAAACTCCTGACCATATGCATAGTCCTCTTCCTGCTTATTCATATCCAACACAGAAAGCTTCGTTTAAACAATCCACTGCTTCTGTTCACAACAAAATAATGTCCATTTTGTTATGTTCTGGGTTAAAACACAAAGTTTTTCCCATCAGCAGCACCCCTGCTGATTTCAAGCTCCTTTCTTCTGTGATCCCACATGAAGAAAATGAAGAACAGCTTCCCATTTTAAGCACAGCTTTCTCTGTTCAAAACTGCCGCGCTGTTTTTCTTGCTGTTTTAAAACCACGCCTCCGCTGGTTTGATACAGCCTCCCGTGTAGTATCAGGTTTCCCGAGATACGTTCCTGTCACACGTGACTTTGCTGCGACATGACGCTCCAGACGCTTTACCCACGTCAGACGTAATCCACGCATTTGTAATCCAAGCCACTTGTTGATACAATGCAAAAGATAGCTGATCCGCTGCTGTGTGAAGAAGCAAACTGTAAATGAAATATGATCCTCCTGCCAGGAGGCTCTGTGTAGGAGACACAGAGCCTACTGGAGATTATTTCCTTGCCCGATACAGCTCCTTGACAATCACTCCAGCAAGCTGTGGAAAACGAAATCCTTGTGTCCAGCGTTGTTCACTTTTCAGCCTAGTAGCTGCCCGAACCGGCATCCACGTGATCCAAGCCTGGCACCTCCGTTCCAGCTGCTTCCAAAACGAAAAATCCTTCATCTCTTTGTCCTGCATTCCTCAGTTGTGCTGCATTCCAAGCCGCTGTTATCAGCTCTAGCAACATTGCCTTCCCCGGTTTATTTACAAACCGTTCTTACAAATAGTAAACAATTCTCTTAACCCTATAACTGCCGAATTTCTCCGAACTGCGTCTCTGTGGCTTATCTGCCCATCTGAGATAACCATCAGATCCTAATCTCTGGGCCCATAACCAGATGTGAGAGCTGGACTGACTCGGGTTCAAAAGCTCCCCTAGCCAATGACCCTCAGTCCCAGTCACGCAGGCGGAAGGAGGAGATAACAACAGTTAATAAAGATTAAAGAGTTTATTTGTAAAACCCAATTACATGGGATTAAGGCAATCAATGCATCTCTACTCACTACATCATTGCAGACTCAAATCCTATACCCCAGTGGTAAGGCTAGATGAAGTGAAGTCCAGAACAATACACATGTCGTGTCGAGACGAACAAGCAGCAGAGAAGAGAGATGAAGAGGAATGAAGCTATCAGCAAGTGTGCTAGCTTTATACAACTTATAAATAGGATATTACTCACCCCAGTTGTATAACCTATTCATCAACATGTTGATCCAAACCTATTCAAGGTTGCTGAGTCATATCACCTCGAGACTATGTCTCGTGATCAGAGACCTTGAGTACTTGAACTCAAGAGACACCCACCATGTCAGGTGATAATCTCGATGTCAGGTGGTAATCTCGTTCTGCCTATGCAAAACCCAACAGTTTTATCATACAGCTCCTTTTGCCGCTGCTGGGCTGCCTTCAGATTCTGTTGGGCGGCTTCTCGAACGCTGTGGAGGGTGTCCCGTAGCCGCCGCAGAAAAGTGTGAACCAGCACGGGCGAACTGCCGGCAGCCCCCTCCCATTCCTCCCGCAACAAAGCCAAGGGCCCCCGTAGTTCTCTGCCAAACATCAGTTCATTCGGGGAAAACCCGAGGCTTTCCTGCGGAGCATCTCGGTAGGCAAAGAGGAGGTAGGGTAGGGCTTGGTCCCAAGTTCCCGGGTGACGGCTAGCGTACGCCCGGATCATTTCCCCCAAAGTCTGGTTGAAGCGTTCAACCAGTCCGTTGGTCTCGTGGTGGTAAGGCACCGAAGTTACATGGTCAACCCCCCCCAGGTCCCACATCTTCTGGAACAGTTTAGACATGAACCCGGTGCCGCAGTCCGACACGACCATGCAGGGCATTCCTAAGCGGGCAAAGAGAGAGAGCAGAGTCTTAGCCAGGCTGGCTGCAGAGATGGAGGCTAGCGCAAAAGCCTCCACGTAGTGGGTGGCAAAGTCCACTACCGTCAGTACAAACTTTTTCCCCGTCTTGGTGGGCGGGTTCAGGGGACCCACTATGTCCATAGCAATCCGTTCAAAAGGGATCCCCACCACTGGAAAAGGCTGAAGGGGAGCTCTTGGGTGATCGCGATTGTGTCCCACTCGCTGGCACACATCGCAGGACCGACAGTAAGCCTTAATGTCGGAGGCGATCATGGGCCAGTAGAACCCCTATGTAATTCGAGCTTGGGTCCGCTTCTGCCCCAGGTGTCCTCCCCATGCCACGTCGTGGGCGAGGTGCAACACGGCGCGGAGGTACCGTTGGGGAACCACCAGTTGCCTTTGCTTGCGCCCCGGTGCCACTTCCCCCTTTGGCTCGAACTCCCGGTACAAAGTTCCATTGTCCCAGACAAATCTTTCGGTGGCAAGGGATACCCCGGGGTCTTGGTTGGCCAGAGCGCGACACTCTCGCAAGGACGGGTCCAGTCGCTGGGCTTCCTTGAATTGGGCTTGTGTCCCAAAGTCTTTAGCCATCTGAGCAAACCCTTCATTCTTCGGGGGCTCCGCTATGGCCTGGTTTTCCCCGGGGTGCCCCGCAGGGGATGGGGTCACCCCGGGTGGTGGAGGGGGCACTGGGCTTAGGCTTTGGGACTGGTGCGGTTACGGGCGGCCCCCCTCGCCTTGCCTGTCCCCGGGTGATGACCCCCATCTTAGCTTTGGCCACCCGGAATGCGAGGTCGTTCCCGATGATGATGCCCCACTCCTTTTGGCGATGGATGATTACGTCCACCTCTCCTTCCCACCCCTGGTACTTGATCCGGACCCGGGCGATGGGGACGGTGATGTCGGGGGAGTTATAGGGTTTGATCGTACACGTACGTCCTGACAAAAGTTGGGACCTCTCTACGCGGTCCCGGGGCAGAGCCGTTACATCTGCCCCAGTGTCCCTATACCCCACCCTGGGAACATTATTGATATAGATGGACTCACATAATTGCTTGCGGCTCCATCTCAGCTGGTCCGGGGAGGCGATGCGATACAGCGATGCACGGGGTTCAGGATGGTAGGAATCCCACTCCTGGAGTTCCTCCTCGGCACCACGATCCTCAGGGATGCTTGCATGGAGGGAGAGGACCGACCGTCGCTCGTCGTCGCTGTCGTTGTCCTGAGCGGCTGCAGCACCCGCGACGCGTCCTACTTTCCCCAGCGAGGGACGGGCATCCCGGTTCTTGGGTTGGAGCTTGGGGCAATCCCGCCGCAGGTGTCCCATCTCGTTACAGTGGAAGCACGCCCCAGACCGAGGATTTTGGTTCCCCTTGGTCTGAGGGGCCTCCCCGCGCCGTCGGGGCAGGCCTTTTTCCGGCTCCGGGTTCTTCTCGGCCACGGCCGCGGAACTTCCCTTGTTGGATGGGGCCATCCGGTATAGCCCCATCTCGTCGGCCATGATCCCCGCCGCCTCACAGGTACGGGGCTTCTGATCCCTCACGACAGCGGCCAGCTCCTTCGGGATGGTGGTGAAGAACTGCTCCATGGCGATCAGCTCGACAACTTCCTTCAGGGTGGAGGCCCGGGAAGCCTCCACCCAGGACTCGCAGACGTGCATCACCTGGGCTGCCCATGCCACGTGGGTGGTCCCGGGGGAAGGTCTACCCTCTCGAAATCTCCGCCGGCAATGTTCGGCGGTGAGGGCGAAGTGTTGCCTGACCGCTGCCTTGAACGCCTCGTAGCTTGCCGAGGTCTTCCTCAGATGAGCCCCGAGGAGGTCAGCCAGGTCCCCACTGACCTGGGTTTGCTGGGCGGACAACCGCAAGTTGTCGGGGACCCGCTGCTCCTGGCACGCCATTTCGAAAATGTAGAAAAACATCAGGACATCCTGCCCTGGCTTGTAGTAGGGGAACGCCTTGCGGTCCCACGACGGAGGGGGAGGAGCGGAGGGGACAGTCGGGGGAGTTTTCCCCGCCTCGAGCTGCAGCTTGGCCAACTCCATCTGCATCCGGATCATTTCGCGCTCGTGGGCCATCCTCTCCCGCTCGTGTGCCATCCATTCCGAGGGAAGCTCGAGGGGCTCCAGGGGCTCCAGAGGCTCCAGAGGAGCGGGGTCCTCGGTCACCACATCCTCTCTCCCATCTGTCAGAACTGGGATAGGGCGGCCCCTGGGTCGGGCACCCGGGGCCAGATTCGCCAGCAGCTCCCTCTGCAGCTTCGTCTGCCGGATCAGTGCCACCAACCCCAGGGTGATGGGGGTTGCGGGCAGGGGCCGCCGTGGCTCGGGTCCCCCAGTCGCTCCGTCAGGCTCTGGGTCACCCATGGTGATCCTTAGGCTCTTGCTACTTTGGGTCTGGGAGATATTCTGGGCTAATAAGTTATCCCACCGCTACCACCAAGTGGAAGACCGACAACCTGGTCTTCTGCGCGGGTTCAATGCTAAGGGGGTAGCGAGTCCTGGGGCGGGCCTTCTCCGAGGTCCCCAGCGACTATCACCCTTAGCCCAGAACAAAGGGCTAACTTATAGCCACAAAAGTATCTTTTATAAAACAAGTTTATTTACAAAATTACCTTCACAAACCCAGACACACGCCAGCAATACAGCTTATCAGTACGGTACAAAGTAGCAAGCAAGAGGTCTCAAGGACACCGTGATTTCAGGGCTCTCAGCTAGTTAGTTCAGCTCGGGCTCCAGCAGAGGCCCGGTCAACCACACGCTGCTAGCTGGGTTCCCGGCGGAGGTCCGGTCTACCCAAGCGGCTAGCTGGGTTCCCGGCGGAGGTCCGGTCTACCCAAGCAGCTTGTGAGTGATTTCAGCTTGGTTTCCCGGGGATCCGGTCCACCCAAGGGGCCAGTGATTTCAGCTTGGTTTCCCGGGGTCCGGTCAACCCAAGCGGCCAGTGATTTCAGCTAGCTGGAGCACGCCGGGTTCTGCTACCCGGGGTTGCCGATCCTTTGTTCCCTTACCCCAAGCATGGGGCAAGATTGCTGATCAGGTCCAACAACTCAGTTCCCTTGCGCAGGGTGTTTTATACCTTGGGTTTCAGGTAGCCCCTCCCTCCGTAATCAGGTGGGTTGCCAATCAGGTGGGTTGCCACCCTCCCTGAGGGGCGGCCTTTTGGGTCAGGTGGGGTGACGCCTTCCCCCTGTGGGGTGGGGTCCCTTTGAAGCCACTTGCTTAATGGTCCCATCCTGTGGTGTTGAATGGTCCTTTCTTATGGGTGCCGAAGTGTCTGCTCTGGCGAGGTATTCAAGTCTTATGTAGATGGGGCTGATATACGAGAGCATTGACGAACCTGGGGATGCTTCCTGCCTTCCCCCCTGGGGTGATTCTATGCAGATGTTGTTTGTCCCCTTTGGTCTCTGTGGAGACTGGCTGTCTCCCCCCCCCCCCGGGTCTCCTTCCCCCCACCTTGGTGTGTGTGTGTGTGTGTGTGTCAGAAAGGGGTTTTAGGTTGGCTTTCTCCACAGTAGTCCAATACATCTGGAGGGGAAGCAGTTGGGGAAGGCTGGTAGAGATCAAAGTGAATCTGATCCACACACCCACCTGTCAGCTAAGGTCCCGAACACAAGAGCACCCACCAGAACTCCCCCCATGTAAATCGACTGGGCCATCTGTCTCCGGGTCCGTAGGTTGCACACCAGGTCCCACTGCATGGACAGAGGGGAAGAGGGGGAAGTGGGGGAAAATTAGACAGAGTAAACCTAAAGAGAAAGAAGAAATGGTAATCCACTGACATTAATTGCTATAGGGTGTAGTTATAGCATGCTGCCACCAGGAGGCGATGTGATTCAATTGGTAGCCCCCTAGAGGGGAAGCTGGGTGGTGAAGGGTGTAAGGAAGGGGGATGGAGTTTGCTTGTGGGCATGGGTAGGAGGGAGACCTCAACACACACACACACACACACACACACCCCAGTCCTGCAACCGCTGTCTGCGTGTGTGGAACCAGACTTCGGCGTGCCCCACGGCCCTTCTGGATGTGGTCTGCGTGCATGCCCAAAGGATGTTGCGCAAATACTGACAAATGGATAGCTCACACTGATAGCACCAATCACCTGTTGGGGATAGTTCGGGGGGGGGCACCGAGCATCTGTTTGTCGGGAGAGATCGTCACGCATACTAACATGCTTGCGGCCCTCAGTTGAGGATCTCTCAGTCCAATCCACAGCATCCCCCCTCCAGTAGAGATCTCCCCATGCCTTTTGTCCTTCCCCTCGACCACAGGATTAAGTGGTGAGAAAAGTGGTGAAAGGGGGCACGCACGGTTTGAGCTTATTTACAGTTTTCGCTGTGTAAAACATTTATCCCAAAGAGGGTTAAAATGACATGAGAAATGGGCAAATTACCCAAAATCAAAAATGGGTTTGGGGGTTGGGTTGGACAATGTTTTTCCTGTCGGGGCCCTCATTACCTTCAGTGAAACCTTCTGGGGGGTCTACATTCCAGAAGTAGGTGGGGCCAGAAGCAAATAGTGGGCAGAGTTACAGATGTGACCCTTCCCTTTGTTCAATATGTGGCTCGGGACCACAATACCAGATGCAGTGCCTCTCCTGGCATGAACATCCCCTGTAAACGACACTCTTTGTCTGGAGTCCTCCTCCAGGTGAGGCTCGGAAGGCAGAAACAAGGGAGAGGGCCTTCTCTGTGGTGGCCCCCAATCATGGAACGAACTCCCTACGCCAGGTTTAGACCTTCCTCTGCTCCCAGGCATTTGGCAGCATGTGAGGGGTTTTTTAATCAGGTCATGGGATATCGTCTGGACATGTGAGTCAACTCTGTTTGTATGTTTGTAGCTAAACTGTTTTTATATTATGCACTAGAGCTTTGGCTAATGGGCGGTATAGAAATGTAATACATGAAATGAGATGAAGTGTGTGTGTGTGGGGGGGGGGGGGAGACAGTTGCATCCAAGCATCACCCTTCCTGACGTTGTGCAAGCTTTTCCTCCATCAGCTTTGTAGTCGGAAGATACAGCGGGATGGAGTAAATAATAGCAATGACCCAGAACGAGGCCAGAAAGTGGGGTGTGGCTTGGGAAGAATAGGTGTGGCCTGAGCAGGACTCAGAGGTCTGGACTGAGAGGCCTGGAGGTCCGTGTTTGGCCCACGGGCTGGAGGTACCCCACCCCTGTTCTAAAACATGACTGTGCACTGCATCAGTCAAATCTTAAATCAGGGGAACCCAACCTTTTCGGGTTGGTTGGCACTCTGCCATGGGGAGGAGCGGGGGGCCTGCTCACTGGTAAAATGGCCACCATGGTCAGCATGGCCAGCTACAAAACACTCATTTCCCAGAAGGCAAAGTGGTGAGGCTCAAAGAAAAGGGAGTTGTCCAAGAACCTAAGTCCAAGGCAGAGGTGAGGGGGTCTGCGCTCCAAAACACAAAACCACTCTTTTTGAACCCAAATAAAGATGTCGCTGGAGGGCAGCCCTTTGGCTTGCAGCATGCCAGCCTCCCAGTTTAAAATATCTGAAGAAATAAAATAAAAATTCGGAGGGGCAGGGATCGTGGCAGGCACTGTACCGGAGACCCCAGATTTAAATATTTTTCTGATTCCGTGGCAGTTAATGACTGGGTTCAGACAATACGATAACCCACACCCAAGGGTCAGGTGTGGGTTGTCGTTGAACTGTGGGTTGCTGCAGAAATGTGGGTTATCGTGTTGCCTGAACCCAGCTGAGCTAACAAACCATGGTTTGTTAACCACAAACAACCCACAGTTCACAACCCAACAACAAACCATGGGTTCTCTTCATGGGTTGTTCGTGGTTAACAAACCATGGCTTGTTAGCTCAGCTGGGTTCAGGCAACACAATAACCCACATTTCTGCAGCAACTCACAGTTCAACGACAACCCACACCTGACCCTTGAGTGTGGGTTATCGTGTTGTCTGAACCTATTTGCTGTGACTGCTCCTGGAAGGATGGACAGAAGAACAAACAGTGTGATAAGGTTTTTAATCAGGTCCTGGGTCTTCTTATTGTTGATTGTTAAAATTATATATAAAATTATATAATATATGTTTGTGTGTGTTCTCTGTTTATATGTTTCTATGTAAATGGTTTTTATATACATACAACATTGTATTTTCAAGGTTTTTAATCTTTGCAATCCGCCCAGAGAGCTTTGGCTATTGGGAGGTATAGAAATGTGATATATGACTGAAAATGAATGAATGTAAGGGGAGCCCTGCTGGATCAGACTAAGAATCCCTCTAGACCAGTATGTACCCAGGTGTTTATGGGAACCCCACTATCAGGCCTTCCTGGATAGTTTGTCCCCAGCATGTGTTATTCAAAGGTAGACTGCATCTGAACATAGAGGTTTCACTTTGCCGTTGTGATTAACAACCACTGACAGACTTATTCTCTACATGTGCCTTTGGCTAGCGTCGATGAAACACTACATTGGGAAAGCAAACATTCCCGGGCAAGTCTGGAAACATTATCTTTCCCAATAAATGAATGAATGAATGTTAGATTGTTTTACAAGATGTCTTCTTGTGGATGCTACCGTCATTTCAGCAGCAAAGAAAAACAAGATGTAAAGAATCTTTGTGACTGGGCTCCTGAGTTATGCAAAATGCCCCCCACTGCCCCCCCTTCCCATAAGAATGTTTTTTTATTGCCAGTTCTGTCTGGGCTGGGGCTGACTTGCAAACTTGAGAGAAGTTTGATCTGGAGCATTCTCAAAATGGTTTTTGCTCAGGGCAAAACTAGACCAGGCATTAAAGGTGTTTTTGCATTCAATGTGCAGAAAGTGTGTGTATGTGTGTGTGTGTGTGTTTAATGCAAATAACATCAGCTGATTTAAAACAAACAAACCTTTTTTTATAATTACCAGGATAGCAGCAGGCATGGAGGAAATTTTTTAACTCTTCTCTACTCTGCCACAGACCAGAGGGGAAACCCTCATTGTATGAAGCTTGTTTTTTGGGGGGTGTGGTGGGAATTTCCCTCCCAACACCAAGAGCACTTTTAGAGCACAGATTTTCCTCTGGAATGCAGCAGGAGAGGAAAGGGTTAATTTCCCAGCCCCCACACCTTCTGTGATCCTGATCATTATCAGCCCGGCTCCCCAAGATGCTATTTGTATTTCAAAACAAAACAAAACAAAAAAACTGCACACTGCATGCAAAGACATGATTCAGCATCACATTTAATTTGTCACTTAAGATGTTTCCGACTGGCAGAAGTCGCTTCTAACTAAGCCAGTGGTGGGAAACTTCTAGGGGCCGAGTGGGCGCATTGCGGGAGCTTCCAGGAACTCGGTTATGCTTCCAAAAAAGGCACCCCCACCCCGCGCTCCTGGTTTCCTTCCAGAACTGCCGATTCTTTTCCCACCGTGGTGGCCAGTTGGGAAGCCCCCCCCCCGAAGCCATAGTGAGAGCCAGTGTGACATAGTGGTTAGAGTGTTGGACTGGGACTCTGAAGATCCGAGTTCGAGTCCCCACTTGGCCACAAAGCTCACTGGGTGACTTTGGGCCAGCTGCTGACTCTCAGCCTAGCCTACTTCATAGGGTTGTTGTGTGGATACAATGGAGAGGAGGAGAAGGAGGAGGATTGTGTAAGCCGTCGTGGGTTCATTGCAGGGGGGGAAAGGCGGGATATAAATATAATGTTGCTGGACCCTGTTCTAAAACCTTGGAGAGCTGCACTGAGGTTATTTCGGCGGCTAGCACTTTGTGAATGTATATATGCCAGCCGCTTCCCCATGGCTCCTCCTGTGCATTTTTCGAGAAAACCATTGTGTATGTCATTATTTAATCTCCCCAGTCTCCCCTTTCCTCAAGGCAGTGCCGCTGACCCTGGGACTTCCTAGCCTGGCGGGAAACTGGAATGCCTTGAAGAGTCGACCAACTCTGAGCCGTATCGAAACTGTCCACTCAGCTTTGCAGGCCCCGATGTCAAAACGTCGCCACGCTCCACACCTCTGCGGAATGCCATTGTAACCTGGCCTGGACACCCCTCTCCTCACCTCCATAATGATGGTGTTGGTGAAAACACTCCGGTCGTAGATCCACCCATCCCGGCATGGCTCGGTGTCCATCCGTGTCTCGTTGCCGGCCGTGGCGCTGGCGTTGAGGAGGTGCCAGTGTGGGGTGATGAACCGGCGGCATTTCTCGGGTCTCCCGGTGGCATCTTTGGGGATGGAGATCCAGAGGAAGTCCTCCTCGGTGCCCGGCTTTTGAGTCCTGTTTGTGGGTTGGTCGGTGCTGTTGCCGACCAGCTGGATCTGGCAGTGGTGTTCGGGGATGGCGGCCGAGAAGTTCTGTAGCAGGTTGTGGCTGGCCGTCAGTAAGACTGGGGTCACCAGTAGCGCCACGTGAAGGACCTGGAAGCGACCCATGCCCCCGATCCGGTCGAGGAGTTCTGCGAACGTCATGGCGAAAGGGGGACGTCTAGGACGGGAATGGCATAGAGGGTTTTGACGCAGCTAATCTCAGAGGCGATCGTTCATCGCCCAGATCTCTGGAATACATGCCAGCCAGCTCAAGCACTTCCCACCCTCTCTGGAAATGTTTCCTCTCGCTAATTCAGGGTCAGGATCTTGGAAGGCAAGGCTGCAACGGTCCCCCCCACCCTGCCCCCAATCTTGGCCACAGCTGAAAGCATCGCTTACAGGCCTCACAGAGGAAATAAAAAACACATCTGAGCAACCTGTGGTGAGAACTTGAGTCACCCTGTAAGGGACTGCTTCCCCGAGGATGCTGCAAAGCACCTGGGGGGGGGGTGTTTATGAATCCCTGCGTGTGCACTGTAGACCTTGTGGGGCGGGGGAACCTATGGGGCGGGTTGCAGAAAAGGGGTGGGTGGGTGTCCCTCCTTGGTGGGGATTATGCAAGCCCTAATCACTTTACTTGGGTCAAAGTTCTAATGAGGCTTTTCAAGGATTAGCTCAAAAGGGAAGGAAGGAGGAGAAAATGCAGGCATTCAGTTAATGTGGGGCAGAGTGCCCCAAGGAACAAGTATTAGGCTGGAGTGAGGCGGGGGGGGGGGGAGAGTGAGAGTTGGCTGTGTTCTCTTGGCTACAGGAAATGTGGCCTTTTGTTCCTTGTTCTGTGCTCGCACTCTTAAGAGCAAAGAAAACCGGACCACCGTAAAATCGTGTGCCCCCGAAACGACAAAGGCAGGCGACACAACTCGGGAAAGGATGGTTGTTTTCATTTGACCAGCATGGGGTTGGCGTATGCAAGCTTTTGAGCTACACAGAACGCTTGGTGAGATGTTGCCCCCCCCCCACTTGCCTGGAGAAGCGTTTTGTGAAGTCTGAAAGCTTGCCAAAGGCAGCCTGACGACACATTAAGGCGAGGTGGCTGACTCAGATGGTGGATTGTGACTGCCACGAAGGCTGGCGGAGTGGGAGGCAAAGGGATCTGCCCCATGTGCGGCATGATGCACTGAATTGCCTTCTCACGGGCCCTCTTCAGTTGACTTTGCAAACATGTATGGCCCACTCCAATTAAGCTCTAGGCACTTATTCCATGGCCAAAGGCATCCTTTGAATCGTAGCGCTATTGTCATAACAATTGGGTTGAGCAAATCTTCCAGGAGATAGGTAGGGAGAGCTTGTTTCTGTTACAGTTTGTTGGCTTATGATTTTCCTCCCATTGGAAACCCCGTTTGCCACCCCATTTCAGGGGCCTGCCAGGAGTCCGGGGGGGGGGGGGTTGGACCCTGTGGGTGGACACATCATGGATGGATGCACCATGGACACACCCACTTTTTTTAAATTGCAGTTTTCGAAAGAAAAAATACATACAGAAAGCAAAACATAACACATTAGTATTCATACATAATCCCTCCCCAATCTCTCCCCCAACTTGGTCAGTTTCAAAATTTTCAGCCCTGACAGCTAACTAGTCAGGATATTTTTTTGGATATCTGGTCTGCTTTTGTTGAAGCCTATGTATACTTGCTAATAAGTCGTATTTTCATATAGATGCAGTTCATATGTATTCATTGCTATGGATATATACAAATCAAAGCACCTACCAGTAAAAAAATATATGGGGGGGGAATGAAATAGAAATTGCAGGTGCCATGTTGGAGACCCCTGGATTATGCAGAGTTTCAGGCTCTATGCAGTACATATGGGTTGGGAGAAGAACTGTGAACAGTGAGGTCAGAAGGAAATTCGATACAGAAAGTACTTGGATGAATGCTAGGATTCAGATTTAATAAATCCTTTCAATAATTAGGGCCGAGCCAAAATTAGTCCTTTTTCGTCAGCACGTGCAGCCATATTGGGGGGGGGGGGATGCCGCTCCTTTTTGATGAACTTTCAACAACCTTTGCAACAATGTTCACTAATTTGTCATCATTGTCCTCACTTGCTATATCCCTCACTTACCCTCAGTGATGTCACTGTGCAGCCAGATCACCATACTAAGAAGGAGCTGGGGGTTTCTGCTTCCTAAGTAGCAAGGGAAACAATGGCACAGGACAGGATTGTGAATAATGGCACAGGACAGGATTGCTCAAAGAGTTGCACTGACTACCAGTTGTTTGCTGAGCCGAATTCAAGGTGTTGGCGTTGACCTTTAAAACCCTGTATGGCTCCGGTCCAGTATATCATTCTCAAGGAGCGCCTCCAGCAACATCAAGTAGGCCGCTCAGCAAGATCTGCCATGGACGGCCTTCTCCCTGTCCCATCAGCCAGAGAAACCAGACTGGTGGGGACTAGGAGGAGGGACTTTTCTGTGGCAGCCCCCAATTTATGGAACTCTCTCCCCAGTAACCTCCGCCATGCCCCTTCCTTGATTAGCTTCCGCCGGGCATTAAAAACGTGGCTTTTCAGGCGGGAATATGGGGTGGGTTAGGATTTTTAAGTTTTGTACTGTTTTTAATTGTGTTTTATACTGTGTGTGTGTATGTGTCCCCCCCCCCCGTGTTTTATTGGACTGTACATCGCTCAGAGTGGCCGGATGTCTGGCCAGATGGGCGATTCATAAATATAATAAATAAATAAATAAATAAATAAATAGACTTGCACCGCTGAAGTATTTCTCAGGAGAACTGTACACCCCACTGAAATTGCTTGTTTGACGTCAAAGTCAAAAGTGGATAATATTTGGCACAGCCCTAATATTAATAATTGAGAGCCAGTATTGTGTGTGCTCTGCATTTCTTTGGTGCTTTCTCAACCTCTAATTAGGTGGATTTATTGTTTTTATAAAGACAAGGCTCCTGTCAGTTTCAGACCTCCCAAGAAAACTCAGTATAAGGAATGAGTTACTTGTATCCCTCTAATAGCAAACACAGGTGGCTAAGTGCCAATGGAATTGGGGTCAACACAGGGGGGCCAAAGTTTGCAGAAGTGCAAAACACATTTTTAAAAACCTGAAGGAGCAACTCCCCCCTCCAACCATCCCAGAAGATCCCAGTGAAGACTGAACATGCTCAGTGGCCTTCTGGAGTGTCTGTCAGAAAAGGAAAAACAGAAAATTGGGAGGGAGAGTGATTTGGCTAGTTTTGAACCTTTTACAGCTGCTTTTTGTTGTTTTGCTGAAACAGACTAAAGCAGCCAGCTACTTCTCTCAAAATGCTTACGGTTTATATTATCCTGGACGAAGGCATGGCTGGCTGTCTGGCTGCCTGGCTGGCACCTTTAACAGCAGCAATCCTGTTTGGGGATGAGAATATGCTGCAATATTTTGTTACAGTTTTGGACGAGTTGGGTTTTTTTAACAGATGACATTTTTTAATTTCAATTTCCAGGTTCCACTTGTGAGTTCCAAAGCTCACCTGGACATTTCTCTGCCATGGTTTTGAACATATGGGAAAATCAGCTAGTGTAGCTCAATGTGCTAGTGTGAGACATGTTTCTGTCAAAAGCCACATTCCATCGGAGGTACGGTAATCTCTCAGGGGCCGAATGCTCATAGTGGGTGAGGCTCTCTTTCTACATAACAACATAAGAAAAGCCCTGCTGGGTCAGACCAAGGGTCCATCTAGTCCAGCATTCTGTTCACACAGTGACCGACCAGCTGCCCACGGGATCCCACAAGCAGGACATGAGTGCAATAGCACCCTCCCACCCATGTTCCCGTTCCCCAGCAACTGGAGTACATAGGCACACTGCCTCTGATCCTGGAGGCAGCATATAGTCATCAGGACTAGTAGCCACTGATAGCCTTCTCTTCCATGAATTTGTCCAATCCCCTTTTAAAGCCCTCCAAATTGGTGGCCATCACAATTCTTGACTAGGGATGGGTTCTAGAAACCCATGGTGTAGTTAGGTAATTTCAGACTCTAGACTTAGGAACATAAGAAGAGCGCTGCTGGATCAGACCAAGGGTCCATCTAGTCCAGTATTCTGTTCACACAGTGGCCAACCAGCTGCCCATGGGAAACCCACAAGCAGGACAGGAGTGCAACAGCACCCCCTCTCTCTACTACCCCTTCTCTCTCTCTCTCTCTCTCTCCCTCCCTCCCACCCACCCCACCCAACGGGCTGCCAAGGGAGGGACTGACTGCTTTGGCTGGAGGTCTGACCTACAGAGGGCATTTGAAACTAGGGCTGCAAGTTTCCCAGCCCTGCCCAAGAGTACTGCCCACAGGGGGGGCTGGTGACTCCTGCATCAGTGGGGCTCCTTATCTGCTGCAGCTTTTATTCTGAGCTTTCTAGGAGCTCTCCATGGTGCTCCAGGGTGGTGAACCTATTTTGGGGGTGGAGTACAGCACCATGGATAGCTCCTAGAAAGCTCAGAGTGAAAGCTGCAATGGATAAGGAGCCCCACTGACACAGGAGTCACCAACCTCCCCTGACCACACATATCAACTTCAATATGCTAGAGCAGGGGTGCAGAACCTTGGGCTGGGGGGGGCAAATCTGCCCCACCCGGAGTCCTGATCCAGCCCTTCAGGGTTCCCCAGAAGGCCCCACCCCCTCCCCTGGCCATGCCCCTTTTCCCTCCCTCCCCGATCCACAAGTTGTTTGGCGGTTTCCTGGCTTTTGTACAGTTCCTTCCTCATTCTAAAAAGTTGAAATGCCTCTCCTAAGGCTCCGTTACTGGCAGGAAGACCTTGAAGCTAACATAAGCTTAATGAGAGCTCAGCGACTGGCAGGAAGAGCGTTAAGATACAACATGCTGGTATTTTTGGTCTTTTGCCCCCCCCCTTTGCCTTTGGCCCCGCCCACAGCTGGAACACGGCCCCCGAGAGCATCTCTGAAATGGAATTTGGCCCTCGGCCTGAAAGAGCTGCTGCACCCCTGTGCTAGAAGAAGGCACCAAGTTTTTCTTTATTGTGTGTTCCATGAAAAGGGTACATTCAGACTTCAGTGTCTCCCTACGTAATGGGGCATTCTTTCATATTCAGCTCCTGTTGGCTGCACCAACAGCTCCGTCGCTTGTTTCCGTGTTTTCAAGGGGTAGGGAGTCCTTAGCCATTCCTTTGATTTCCGTCATGCGCAGGAGGACCCCATCTTGATGGGAGACTTTATATTTGTAGCTTCCATCTCCCTTCTGTAGCTGCAAGTTTCTAGACAAGGACAAAGCGGTCAAGGCTGAGGTTGGCCAGTTACACATAGCCCCAAACCCGGAAATGCATCACCACCACCACCCCTCACCCCAAAAAAGAGGACAAATGAAGGCATGGATTTGCATAAAATGTGTACGTGCTAGTTTATACGTGTCTAGATGCAAATGTAGAGGCAGTGTGGTGTAGTGGTTAGAGTGTTGGGAGATCTGGGTTCGAGTCCCCACTCGGCCATGAAGCTCACTGGGTGACTTTGGGTCAGTTGCTGAGTCGCAGCCTCACCTTACCTCACAGGGTTGTTGTGAGGATAAAATGGAGAGGAGGAGGATCACATAAGCTGCCTTGGGTTCCTTGCAGGAAAAAAAGGCGGGATATAAATATACTAAATAAATTTAAAAAATAAATGGAAGAATAGTTCTTATAATTTCAATAGAAATACAGAGCATCTCAGCAAGGTGTGGAAGATGGTGACCAGGTGATCTGTGTGCCAGCTGCTCACTCTGCTGTACAGGTGCTGCTGACTGTGGATGGGCAACATCAAGGCCGCTGCTCTCCCTTTGCAAACCAACAACAAACCCTGGTTTCAAACTGGCTTATGATCCTGGCTTGTCTTGTAGCAATGGTCCAGAATCCTGGGTAGGGATCAACGAATCTGTCAATTTTGATTTCTCTCAGTTTCTCATTTTTTTCCAGTCTTGGGGCATAATTTTATGCACGTTTAGATGGAAAACAAGTCCTACAACTCCCATCATTCCCCAACCAGCATTGATGGGAGCTGTAGTCCTCTTTTCTGCCTAAACATGCATAGGATTGTGCCCGCACATTTGGTTTGTCTCAAACTTTAAGGTTTTTAAAAAGTTTACATGAAAATCATAAGCGTGCATTACCTAATATGTAGATTTTTTTGCAAGCAGTTTGTATTTTTGAATGTCATTTTCCTTAAGATACACATTTTTGATTGTAGATCTGCATTGTAACATTTGTGAATTTTGAAGGATAATTGAGTTTCGGTTCTCATAGTGGTTCGAAAGAGCAAAATTAGTTAAGTTCACATTGTATTGCGAACTGAACAAATTTCTCCCCTATCCCTAATCCTGGGTAACATGGAGCTAACCATGGCTGGCTGATTTACCCACTTGTGCATGCGAGAGGAGGAAAGCAGGAGCACATAGGATTTCAGCACTAGCACACAGTATGTGCATATTGTGGTTTAATAAGCCAGGATTCCTGGCTTAACGTTATGTGTGAACGCAGCCAATA
The DNA here is from genome assembly GCA_021292165.1 of Shinisaurus crocodilurus. Lineage (NCBI taxonomy): Eukaryota > Metazoa > Chordata > Lepidosauria > Squamata > Shinisauridae > Shinisaurus > Shinisaurus crocodilurus. Next base: position 32,678,867 of record CM037882.1, on the reverse strand, counting down.
TATAAAGACACTGATCAGTGAAAAGCATCACGCATGTTTCTCACTCAAGAATATGGAGTCGTTTCCCGAATTCTACAAGAAAGAACCCATGCAAGGATGTTTCCCTTGGGTTGAAGGTTATCATACCTTTAGATGCCTGAACATTGACCGAAACTGAGTTAATAATTTGTTCCCTGCAAATCTTGCAGCGATAACCCAGGGCTGAAATGCAGACTTTACCTTGATTCCAAATTGCTAACGCTGTTTAAAACAGAAGATAAGATCTTAACATTCACATCTTCCGTTGCTGTTGTTTTTGAAACTAAAGTTGATTCCGAAAAAGTTAACCTTCCCCACACACATCCCCGCACACACAGAATTCCAGTGCTGCTATTGTAGGAACCTGCCACTCAGACAAACAGGCAAGTTTAACAGCAGCATGAAAATATTGGTGTGTGTGTGTGTGTGTATATCCAGAACTCCGAGATTCCCCCTTTCAAAACGTTCTGATAGAATGTTTTAGTGAAAACTCTGGGTAGATTATTTGACCAACGATAATGTTCCTTTGCCACATAGATTCTAGAGTTGGAAGGGGCCTACAAGGCCATCGAGTCCAACCCCCTGCTCAATGCAGGAAACTAGAGGAGGGGTCTCCCATCCAAGTAATAACCAGGCCTGACCCTGCTTAGCTTTCCACGCTCAGACAAGCTGAGCCAGCATGAGCTACATGTTCACCCATAACATTATTGTTATGTGTAGCATAATGGTTAGAGCATCAGAATGGGACTCAGGAGATCCAGGTTCTATCCCACACTCGACCATGAAGTTCACCGGGTGACTTTGGGCCAGTCATGGACTCTCAGCCTAACCTACCTCACAGGGTTGCTGTGAGGATAAAATGGAGAGGAGGAAGACCACGTAAGCTTCCTTGGGTTCCTTGCAGGGAAAAAGGTGGGATATAAATATAATAAAGAAAGAAATATGCAACTGAATTGATGGAAGTCAATTCTCCATCTCTGTTGCCCCACCGCCATCATCTATGATGGCTTCCTGAAGGCACAATCCTATGCATGTTTGGACAGAAAAAAGTCCTACAACTCCCAGCATTCTCTTGCCAACATGGGGAATCCCAGCATTCCCCAGCCAGAAAAAAGTCTGACTATGTTGGCTGGGGAATACTGGGAGTTGTAAGACTTTTTTCTGGCTGGGGAATGCTGGGATTCCCCATGTTGACAAGGGAATGCTGATAGTTGTAGGACTTTTTTCCCGTCTAAACATGCATAGGATTGCATCCGAAATGTGATTATGGAATCAGAAGGGGGGAAAGCAGTGTTCAAATCAGGACCGCAAAACCTCAAGCGCAAGGGCCAGATCCAGCCTTCAGGGGTTCCTCAGATGACCACGCCCCCAACATTGACCCCACCCCCTTCCCCCCAACCAGCAATCTTTTGGTGGCTTTGTTGTGATATGTATCACTTCACCAGCTGCAGCACACTGTTTACACATGGAAGGGACAGAATGGCTGTAAACAGGTTTGTTATGTCTTTCTAGATTCCCGTGTTTTTCGCATGGGAAGCTAGACCGTGGGAGCAGTATGAGCTAGTCACATGGTTTGTATGTTCTGATGACGTGCTAACTTGTTTTTCTGTCTGAAGCCATCTTAGAGAGAAGCAGGACTGCTTTCTCTCTTCTCCTTTGTTTTCTTCTTGCTGGACTTTGTTATTGCAACAATGTAACGTCTTTGCTGAGGTGGAGTGAAGCTCAACTTACTCCACTGGATGTAATGCTTGCTATGCATTTATACTCTGCACATGGACTGTAACTAGGAAATGTATACTCTGTAGAACTTTACTTGCTAAGTGAATAAACAGGTAGAATTAGACCTGTGGTGTTCCAGAGTGTTTCCTGACTCCATGGATTAATCTGCAATGGGGAAGCTGGAAGCTGGAAGCAGTCTGACAAGGCCGACTGGGCTGGTCTTGCTGCACGCTGCGTGGGGGGAGGTGAGATCTGGAAGATCTGTGTGTGGAATTTCAGGCCTCTGCTAGCTCACAGAGACAGGATTATTAAATCTCCCAACTCGCACACACTCTGCTCAAATTTAACCCCTTCAGGCTTCCCAGCATTTGTGCAATCCCCCCCCCCCCATTTCTAATACATTGAAATGCCTCTCTGAAAGCTTCGTTACTGGCCATAACAGCTTGAAGCTAAAATACGCTGGTATGTTTGGCCCCACCCCTTTTGCCTTTGGCCCCGCTCACCACAGGAATGCAGCCCCCGAGAGCTTCTCCAAAATGGAATCTGGCCCTCGAGCTGAAAGAGATTTAACCCTTGCGGTTTCCTTCCTTTGAGTTGGACTTACTGGCTCTCCACGTCTTCTATAGTATCAGGCAACGGCACATTTAGGGTCTCCGGAAGAAAGCAGGCGGCGATGCCAGAGACGATTGGGGCTGCCCCATAGATGAGAAGGGGAAGGGATGGGGAATACTCGCTGGTCATCCTCACCAGGGGGGCCACGATCCCGCCAACACGGGCCATGGTGTTGCCAAAACCCATCCCAGTCTGCCTGCCATGCAAAGGATGGAATTTGAATGAATGCCCCCAGCACTTATTATTTCCAAGGCTATGTTTGGTTTTACGCCATCAGCTTTTCCCAAAAGGGTCCAAATTTGGCCAGGGGATGCGGGATTCAACTTCCAGTTCATCCCTCGAGCATGGAAATAAATTCAAGGGGGACATGAGTGCACAGTGTGGCTATCTGAGGAGGATTCCAGCCCCACACATTAAAAAATTCTCACTTGCATCTAGGGCAGGGGTGGGCCACAGGTGGCCCTTGCTGTAATTTAGCAGAGCAGTGGCAAAAAATAATAATAATAATGTTGGCGATGGAGGCTTCAAAAGGACAAACTTAGCCATGGCAGTTTGCTGCTAAAATTCAACAGCAAACCACCAAGATTTTTTTACCACTACACCAACAAATTTTGGCAGCAGGAGGTGTGCGGCCAGTTGGGGGGGGATGGTTTGGGGAGGGTGGAAGGTGCCCCCCAGAGAGACTGACTGAGCCGTGGCTCAATCCCCTTCCCTCCTCCGTCGGAAAGTGATCTCCTGCCGTCCTCTGCACAACGTTTAAATTTTCTGTGCGGAGAGAGACATGGAGAAGCTCCCTGTGATGTCAGGGGGTGTGGCTTCAGGGCAAGGGGTGTGGCTTCAGGAGGGAAGGCCCACACACTGATGTCATCCAGCCCCCAGGGGGCTGAGCTGGGAAGCAATCCGGTTCCCGGAGGCGAAACTGTTCCTCGCACCTAATCTAGGCTCTAACTGATCATACAAACTGGCTGGTGGATAAGGTAAGTCAAAGGCTGGAAGGTACCTGATCACCGTAGGGTAAAGTTCTCCGGTGTATAAGAAGACACAGTTGAAGGAAGCTCCCAGGCACCCTTTCCCAAAGACAGCAAAGACGGTGCGGAGGATCTGCAGATCTGCGGAGAAGATGAACTCGAGGGACTTTGCAAGCAGTGCAGTTTGCATTCTCAGGATGTAGCCAGGGAAACCCATTTAGAAGGAGATACATTTGTGCAGGAGAAGGCTATCAGGGGCTACTAAGTCACAATGGCTGGGTTCAGACAACACGAGTATGGGTTGAGTACAGGTTGTCGTGGAACCGTGGGTTATCGTGTTGTCTGAACCCAGCCGTGCTAACAAGCCATGGCTTGTTAGCCACGAACAACCCATGAAGAGAACCCATGGTTTTGTTGTTGGGTTGTGAACTGTGGGTTGTTCACCATGGTTTGTTATCTTGGATGGGTTCAGACAACACGATAACCCAAGTTTCAACAACCCACGGTTCAATGACAACCCACACTCAACCCATACTCAAACCTTGAGTGTGGGTTATCATCTGAATCCAGTCATTGGCTATATGTGACCTCCAGGATCAGAGGCAGCATGGCTCTGTGTACAGGACAGAGCTGTTACCCTCATGTCCTGCTTGTTGGCTTCCCCACTGGGGCATCTGGCTGGACTAGTTAAGTCTTTGGTCTGATCTAGCCACAGGGCTCTTCTTATGTTCATCTTTGACCTGGGAGGGAAGCTCTTAGGTGAGAGAAATACACTCTGCACCAGCTCAGGGGCACTTTCATCTACAGTTCATGTATATTAGAGCTGAGCCTGAAGCAAGAGCTACAGTGCCCTCTGCCTCAAAGCTCGGGGACATATCCACACCATGGACTTAAATTGGGGATTGGGGATCTGTGACTGTGGGGAGGGGGAAGAGAGGGAAGCTAGGAATCTATCCCCAACATCTTCGCCAAATGATAATTCCCATGATTATTATTTTTTTGCAGGGGAAGCCTAAACACTTGAAGTAGTCTAACACCCAGGACTCGCGTCAAGGGTCGGCATGGTTGGGCACCTGCTGAGGGCCCACACCCCAGCAGGGGCCCACTGACAAGAGCCCGCTGGACTCGTTCCTCCTCTTCCCCATTGCAACCTGCTAGTTCTCGCCTGCCTCTGGCCCAGACAATGGTGGTGGTGAGGAGGAGGAGCAGGAGATGCTGCAGCCTGCTTCTTCTCTGCCTGTCAAGAAAGTGGGAGCAACGTGGAGGAAGATGAGGAGCAAGGGCAGCTGGTGGCTATGGCGGTGAGAAGGTGGACTCACTGAGGGGAGGGGGCCCATGGAGGGTGTCTTGTCCAAGGGCCCCCCAAAACCTGGAGCCAGCTATGATCTGATCTTCTGTTAGAGCAAGGGAGTGAGGACACCTGAGCTCTCCAGGAAGACCGGGCAGTCTAGACTCCAATTTGTGGACCCTAGGCAGGGTTGGCATCAAGAGCAGGCATAGTCGGGCACTTGCCAAGGGCCCACACCCCAGCAGGGGCCCACTCACGAGAGCCCCCTTGGAGTTGCTCCTCCTCTTCCACATTGCAACCTGCTCGTTGACCTGCCTCTCGCTCTGGCCCAGACAACGGTGGTGGCGAGAAAGAGTAGCAGGAGATGCCACGGCCTCCTTACTCCATGGCTCTCTTCCTGGCAAGTAAGCAAGTGGTGGCTGAGGAGGAGGAGGAGGAGGAGGAGGAGGAGGAGGAGGAGGAGGAGGAGGAGGAGGAGGAGGAGGAGGAGGAGGAAAAGCAACTGGTGACCATGGCAATGAGAAAGTAGACTCACTGAGGGAAGAGGCCCATTGAGGGTGCCTTGTCCTCCAAGACCTGGAGCCGACGCTGCTAACAACAACTCCATTTCGTAGTGGCTTAGCTACCCACCCACCCCAGGAGCCTTGCCTTGGGGTACGAAGATGTTACTGGCAATGGATAGCCCCGCGAGGATGAGAGCCAGCGCCTGGGTGATCCGGCGGCCAAAGTAGGAAATCACAATGTAGGCGATGAGTTTCGCCGGGATGTCGACCACCCCGAAGATCACCTGGATGAGGTAGACGCTGACCCCAAAGTTCTGCAGGTCCATGGCCAACCCATAGTAGGCAAAGCTGGTGGAGAACCTGAAATCGAACACAGATTAGACACGCCAACAAATACATGTGCACAAAACCGGATGTGTTTTTGCGTGAGCCAGAGCTGGTGTAGTGGTCAGAGGGCTGGACCGGGAGACCCAGGTTCAAGTCCCCACTCGGCCATGAAGCTCCCTGGGTGATTTTGGGCCAATCACTGACTCTCAGTCTGGCCTACCTCACAGGGTTGTTGTGAGGATAAAAGGAAGAGGAGGAGGAGGATCATGTATGCCGCCTTGGGCTCCTTGTAGGAAAGGCGGGATATAAGTTCCAAATAATAAATTCCGATATGGAATTCAGTCCTTTGGCCCTTGCACCCTTTGAGCGACACGCTATGCATTTAACTTAGCATATGGTTTAGCCCTCGGCCTTTTAGGATGCCTTTAAGATGTTTTTAAGATGTTTTTAGGATGTTTTAAGATGTTTTTAGGATGCTTTAAGATGTTTTTAATAGTATTGTGTTGTTTAGTTTATGTATTTTATATTTTCTGCTGTTCCCCACCTCGATCTAGATGGAGAGGCAGGTAATAAATAATGATGATGATGATGATGATGATGATGATGATGATGATGATGATGATGATTCCATGTCTTGTCTGCCCTGCAACTAGGGATGTGTGCGGAGCTCGATTGGGGGGTGGAAGTCCGGCAAACTCCCCGGGCTCGACCCCCCCCCCCCTGAGCTCTGCTCACCCTACCTGCGTCCCCGGCTCGACTCGTATTCTCACGAGCCGAACCGGGGAAGTGAGTTCCAGGTTCCCGGCGCTACGTTGTTTACGTAGAAAATGGTGTAAGATACGTTAAAAACAGCCACGATTTGCGCAAGTTACACAAATAACGGCTGGTTTTAACGTATCTTACACCATTTTCTACGTAAACAACATAGCGCCGGGAACCCAGAAGTCCGGCGAGCGCCTCAGCTGGTGCTCGTTTTCAGCTTGCGTGGTGGCAGCGCTCACCGAGCACACCGTGAGTCGGGAGGTGGGCGGATCGCCCACCCCTACCTGCACCCTGCCAGCCCCAACATACCATACAAAGCAAAGGCAGCACGTGATACGGCGCATCGCTGGCGTGCGCACCAGGTCAGCGACCGTGAAGCTGGATTTGGCAGACGGCGTCTCTTTCTGGAGGCTGGCTGTCAAGTCCTGCAAAGGCCAACAGACACGAGGTTCATCCCAGTTCCTGAAACATATCCTGCCAAATTTTACAAGCTTCATCCCGAAACTCACAGCGCAGCAGACTGACTACGTCTGTTTTGTTGAATTTGTTGGCGTGGGGGAGATGTTTAGAAGCGCATCTGCTTTCGCTCGCTGCCCCAAAGCCTCCACCTGCCAGTGCTCAAAAGCAGAGGGGCTCTAATCCACAAACCTTCCAGAAGAGGGCACCAAAAACTCCCTAAATTTAGGGATGGAGACAGATTTCGTTTCTGTTCATAAATCATGCGAACATGTCTCATTCGCAATCCCAAACCCTAATGTGGGCAGGAGTGCTTTGTTGTGGTTGTTGTTGAGAAATGATTGCAACTTCCCAAATTTGCGATCGTGTTCAAAAAGACGTGTTTTATTAAAAATGCATCCTTTGTAATGCACATTTCTCCCAAAACACGCATTTTCACACTTTAGTCAATGGGGGAAGTGCACACTTATGAAAAATACACACAGGGACGCACACTTTTTCTATATGAACAAACTGAAAAACAGGTAAAAAACAGGAATGAGCCAACGTGAGCTTGAGTGATTTTTGGAGAATTGAGGCGAGCTTGAAAAATCGCTTTTTCTCCCACCTGTATGTAAACTTGCATCTTGGTTGCAGAATTTGAGTCCCACCTGGCTGCGGAATTAGCCCTCTCCACCCTGCCTTCTTCCTAAGGTTGCCACAATATTTTCCCCTGGTAGGCTCCTGTTTCCTGGGGGTGTCTGGCAGGCTGGCATTCAGCCAGCGCTGAATTTATACAGCATGGAGACATGGTGATGTTGGGGAACCTGCGACTGCTGAATTTCTACCTGTCGAGCTGCTTGAGGCACAGGAGCGTCGGTGGAGAGAAAAGTTGGCAACCCTGTCTCATTACCTCTAGGCTGAGCTTCTCTCCTTGTTCCTTCTGCCCATTGATCCGCGCAACTTTCTGCAGCTCCTTGAGTGCCTGATCCAGTTTGCCAGCCGTGGCGTACCACCGGGCAGATTCGGTAAACCACCTGTCCAAGAGAAAACAGAAGGGGGGGGTGGAGACAGAGGGGAACGTGCAGAAGCAGAAGAATACCAGCCTCTTGATCATGCTTATGATGCTCTCTGGAAGGTGCCCTCCTGTGGCCGCAGTCGATCCTGCAAATTGTCTGAACAATACAGGCCCGTGGCTCACGCTGGCTAAACTTGTCTGAGCGTGGAAAGCTAAGCAGGGTCAGGCCTGGTTATTACTTGGATGGAAGACCCCCTCCTCTAGTTTCCTGCACTGAGCAGGGGGTTGGACTCGATAGCCTTGTAGGCTCCTTCCAACTCTATGATCTATGAAATCTATGAAACTCTGCCTTTCCCCTTTGCATCTCTTCCTCCCTGAGCTAGCATCAAGGGTAGGCACGGTCGGGCACTTGCCGAGGGCCCATGCCCCAGCAGGGGCCCACTGACAAGAGCCCCCTGGACTTTGCTCCTTTTCACCATTGCAAGCTGCTTGTTCACCCGCCTCTCGCTCCAGCCCAGACAACACAGAGGTAGTGAAAAGGAGGAGGAGCGGATGCCCCGGCCTCCTTGCTCCCTGGCTCCCTCTGCCTGCCAAGCAAGCAAGAGATGAGAAAGTGGGTGAGGAGTAAGAGCAGCTGGTAGTTATGGTAGCAAGAAGGCAGGGCCAGTGCTACCACTAGGCCAACTAGGCAGCTGCCTAGGGCGCGTGGCTGAAGGGGGCGCACTCCGCTCCTGCCGGCCGACTCTTCCTCGCCACCACCGGGACTGCTGGGCGACACGCTGCCCACCTGCCACTCGCGGAGCCCGGATCTGTCGGTGAGGCGGCCGGGCGGGGCAGCTGCAGAGACGCCACCGGCCATGGGCGACAAAGGCACCAGTCACACCAGGTCAGTGCGGGGGGATTGCGGGCAGGCTCGGTGTCGCGGTCAGCTTTCCTCGGCGGGGGGGGCGCCTCCGCCCGCCATCATAAGCCAGGGCGCCTCCGCCCGCTTCTCCTCCGGCTCGCCGCCTCACCCTCTCTCCCGCGAGGCTGCCGCATCAGATGCTCCGCCAGGCCCGGTGCTCACCATCTAAGCCTCCGTCCCCAGGCAGGCGCAGCCGACAGCGGGGCGGGGAGGAAGGCGGAGGCTCCGTCCCTTCCTCCCCGGCGCCTCCCGCGGGGATGCCCCAGCAGGGATAGCATGGCCCAGCGCCCGGCCGGGCATCCTGGATGGGCCCCGCTGAGCGCGCTGCTGCTGGCCGAGATGCTGCTGCTGCCGCTGCTCCAGGCCCACAGAGGGCTGCTGGCCCCGGTGGGGGGGCCAGGGTGGGTGGGGCGCTGGGTGAGCAGGCGTTTCAGACTGCTTTGCTCCGGAGCCCGCCCCCCCCGCACAAGGGGGGGCGCTAAATACCTGACTTGGCCTAGGGCGCCAAACTGCCTTGCGCCGGTCCTGCAAGAAGGGAGACTCACTGAGGGACGGGGCCCCTTGGAGGGTGTCTTGCTCAAAGTCCCTCAAAAAACACGACCGCGCCTCCAGTACCTCTCCCCCATGTCGTTTGGCTTCCACCTTTTTTTCCTCCTGGTAGGGCTCCTGTGCTTTTAGTGACTATGAGAAAGGCACACACACAAAATCGGCAGGTGAGGCTTCCCCCCAGACGATGCACTGGGGGAAACTTTACCTGTTGAACTGCTGCCCCTCGACGCTGCTGTTACAGGCACAGGAGCCATCCTGAGGGCGGGGACCGAGTGCCAAACCTGACTGGTTGCAGGGAAGGGGAGACCCCCCCAAGGGGACGCACCCCTTTTTCTTACAGCCTTTCATTCCGTGGGGCCCGGAAGCTCTTTGCAACCCCCGCCTTCTATGCCTGCCTTTGCTTTTCCTGCCGTGCTGCTCTCGCTCCAGTCCCTCAAAGGATGGGTCTCCTTTACTGATCTCCTCCGTTGAGATTTGTGACTGAGAGTGAGGAATGGAAGGGATGTAAATAAGATGGGTCAAAAATTTGGGGTGTGAGGTATTGTTGTAAAGGGGGAAATATGCGGCGGCTTCTCCTTTTGATAAACACAGTAGAGGGAAAGAAACTAGGGAACCGTATTAAATAGAAGTAGAAATGTTTTAGATTGCTAGAGGAATCAGAAGAATTAACATATATGTTTATGGTTAAAATAAGGTCTTGTGAACTTGTGAGGTGGAGGAATAAGAAGAAAAATGTTTGACAATAGAAAAAAGAGAAATTTATGTGTCAACTACAGAGTAGAGTATATATTGTTACTGATACTTTGTTGTGGGAAAAATCGGAAGTCCATTAAAAAAAAAAAAAAAGGATGGGTCTCCTTAGCTGCCTTGTCAAGACACCCCGGTACCCCAAACAACTTCCCCTAACCCCAACCTTCACTGCTTCCCCCTGCTCATTTGGCAATCATGGGCTTCTGTTCTGTCTTATCTAACGCAGGGGTGCAGAGCCACAGGCCAATGGGCTAAATCTGCCCCTCCAAGGTCCCCCAGGTAGCCACACCCCATGCCCCACCCCCTATCCCCCCTACTGCTGATGGTTTGGTAGTTTCCCAGCTTTTGTGTGGGGGCCCATTCCATCAGGTTGAAATGCCCTTCCTAAGGCTTAGTTACTGGTAGGAAGAGCTTTAAGCCAAACTATGCAGGTATAATTCGTATTCTGGCCCTGCCCATTTTGCCTTTGGGCCCGCCCACCACTGGAATGTGGCCCCCTGAGCATTTCGCCCAACGTGGAATTTGGCCCTTGGGCTGAAAGAGGGCTTATACCTCTGATCGAATGTAAGTACTTTGGGTCAGGGACGCACCAAGCGGTGGCCACGGTGGCCAAAAGCAGGCAAAGTGGCACCACCTACCAGCCGTATAGGAAGAAGGCGAAGTAGGGAAAGGACATGGCCAGCTGGAGCCAGCGCCAGTCACGGATGGCGTAGGCCACACCTGCGAGGATGAACTGCCCGACGCTGTAGCTGTAACCAGTCACCATGCTGACCGTGGCCCGAGAATGCATCGGGGTCCACTCCACTGCTGGAAGAAGAAAAATAAATAGAGGCCATTGGCTGCTGGTGGTGGAGGAGATCCAGGAGTGGGGCTAGGTGCTGAAAAGATGCGGGGGGGGGGGCAGGACAAAAAAATGTACACATTTGCAGATGCTAACTTACATATGCTCTAAAGTCTCTGTGTGTGTCTGTAAAGGACCCTGCATCCTAAGGAGATCCCTACTTGTGAAAATGGGTGTATGGGCAGGGGAAAGGAGGGTGTTTGATTTCAGGAAAAAACCTCAGGCAGAAAGATTCAAGGGGGGGCAGCAGGAGGGGAAGCACCTGTGGGCAAAAAGCCAGCTCATCCAGGGGGATCCGATGCCACAGAGATCCTCAGGGCCCCTGTCCCTTCATTTCAGCAAGGGTCCCTGGATAGCAGGGCAGTGGGGCAGGGGGCCACCCAGAGATTCGGGGCTCCAAATGAAAGATTCGGGGCTCCAGCCCCAGTGGGCTGCCCCCTCACACTGCCTCTAGGGGGATCTCTTTTCCCCTGGCGTTTTGACCTTGCTTGACCCCATGTGGAAAATCCACAGTTTGAAAACAGACAGGGCTGCCACCTTCTCCCCTCTTCAACCTGTCTTCACCCATGAATAAGGAGACAGTCCAGGGATGGCCCGAGATATTTTGCTGCCTGAGGTGAACAAGATGGCGCCCTCTCCCGTCCCGTGTACAAAGGCCAACTGGACTGTTTCCTCAACACTGGCAGTGCCGGCACAGCATGCTGCAATGGCACCTCCAGAAGGTAGCAGGCTTGCTTCGGGGGCATAGGATCAGGCCACTTGCACGCAGCTCTCTCCTCCAACATCTTGCTGCCACCTCCCTCATTCACCACCTGAGGTGACCACTTCGCTCTGCCTTATGGTAGGATCAGTCTCAGGAGAGACCCATCCTGGAAGGGATTGTGATCAGCTTCTTGTAGTGATGGCCACCACTTTGGACAGCTTCAAAATGGGATTGGACAAATCCATGGAAGGGAAGGCTGTCAATGGCTGCTAGTCCAGATTGGCTATATGCTTCCTCCAGTATCGGAGGCAGTATGCCCATGTACACCAGTTGCTGGGGAACATGGGCGGGAGGGTGCTGTTGCACTCATGCCCTGCCTGTGGGTTTCCCGTGGGCAGCTGCTTGGCCACCGTGTGAACAGACTGCTGGACTAGATGGACCCTTGGCCTGATCCAGCAGGGCTCTTCTTATGTTCTCTTAAGTTTTATTTATTTATATTTATATCCCACCTTTTTTCCTGCAAGCAACCCAAGGCGGCTTATATAGTCCTCCTCTTCTCCATTTTATCCTCACAACAACAACCCTGTGAGGTAGGTTAGGCTGAGAGTCAGCGACTGGCCCAAAGTCACCCAGTGAGCTTCATGGCTGAGTGAGGACTAGAGCCTGGATCTCCCGAGTCCCAGTCCAACACTCTGACCACTACGCCACACTGCCTCTATATGTTCAGATATATACAGTGGAGGCTGGTGGCTGCAATGTCAGTGGGGCAGTGTATCCACTCTGGGTTTTAGTATGAACTTTAAAGGAGCTATCCATGGTGCTTAACCCCACCCCCAAAACAGGTTCAGCACCATAGAGAGCTCCTTAAAAGTTCAGATTACAGGCCAGAGTGGATCCACCGCCCCACTGACATTGCAGCCTCCAGTGGACATAGACAAATTGGGATGGGTCCAGAGGAAGGCAACGAAGATGGTCAGCAGTGGTCTCGTGGTAAATCTGGAAGTGCAGGGGCTCATCGTGACAGTCCCCACAGCCACTCCCCCAAGGAGAGTCCAAAGAATGCAGCAGGCAGATCCATATCAACGAACCAGTTCTAGCAGTTCTCATCTCAACCAGGGGCAGGTCTTTGGTCAAGCGAATGGGTCTTTATCAGAGGAGGCTGGCGACGCGACTCCTATTTCGGTGGGGCTCCTTTCCCATTGCAGGTTTTGCAGCATGTATTTGGAGCTTCATAGGAGCTCTCCATGGCGCTCCATGGTGGTGAACCTATTTTTGGGAGTGGAATTCAGCACCATGGGCAGCTCCCCTGGACTTTATTACCCATTTGAGAAAAAGTTACCCCAAAATACCGGTACTTTGCATTACAACATATAATGTTGCTGGAGAAACTCATTCTACCTCCCCAGGTACTGTGAGGATTACAGCTAAGCTCAGCGGGAACAGGGAATTCTGAGGGGGGTGGCTGATGATGTCAGCATTCCTGCTAATGAAAAAAGGGTTGGGGCTGCATTGATGTGAGCCCCCTGGCTCTGCTACCTCTCCCTCTCTCTCATCTGTAGCTCCTGTACTCTTTGGTGCAGGTACATGGCTGTGGTCGATTGGGAAGAGAATGCCCTTTGCACATGCTCAGGGGCTTCCCGGATGTGTGCTCAGCTACCCCTTTCGTCTCCAAACCAGCCACCCCAGGGAATTGGTTGTGAGACGCCTTGGGTCCCAGTGTTGGGGAAAAGGCAGGATACAAATAAATATAATAACAACAACAACAACAACAACAACTTACACAGCGACGTGCAATTCAGGCCAACGCCTGAGAGAGCCATTCCTGACAGGAAGCGGAAGGTGCAGTAAGCCGTGAAGCTGGGGGCAAAAGCAGCACAGGACCCTGACACGGCGAGTTGGAAGCACGACCAGATCAGCAAGGCTTTGCGGCCAAACCTGAGTGTCGGGGAAAAGTGAGCCTTGTTAGCCTCGGGGTGGGGTGCAGGTAGCTGTGCCCCCAAAGCTAGGCTATGTGTGTGTGAGAGAAAATTTGGACAGGACTGGAAGAAGGACCTAGAAGCAGCGAGGTGATATTGTTGCTAACTGGCAGGGGAGTGTGTGCTCTATTGACAACACAAAGACAGTAGGCCCAAATCCTAGAATTTATACCAGGCCTGACCAGTCCGGAAGCTTCATACTGCCTGCCAATCGCAGCCCCAGGAAGCTCTCCGAACCAGGAAAAAGAAAAGTGGTTTTCCACCTAAATTCGGTGGCAAACTGCTATAGAGCAGCAATTAGGTCAAATATATCTTCTTCTCAAGCTAAATGTGACCTTTTTAGAGGCTACGGAGAAGTAAATCTATATATATAAAAGAAGGTGTCCTGATGGACTGACTGACTGACTCATCAATGCCCAGCTCAAACCGTTTAATCTAGGAATGTGAAATTTTGAAGGGACATTGCTTTTATGACGTAGGGACATATGAAGGGACATTGCTTTTATCCACTAAGGAAGGATTTTGGGAAATTCCGTCCCTAAGGGGGTGAGAAAAAAGGGGGCAAAATCGCCCCACTCTCATATCTGCAGTTCTGCAAATAGGCCTCACCTCATAATTGCTGCAGGAGCCAATTTGCTGCAGGAGCCAATAGCTGCAGTTATGCAAATAGCCCATATGACACTTAGAATGTTCGTATGAATTCCTGCAAGGGCCAATAGGGGTGGGTATGCAAATCTCCCCTAGGCCATTTAGAATGTTCTCTGAGTGGGTGAAAGGGGAGGGAAACTTTTTAAATGACTGAATGACTGTTGTGTGGGGGGCATCGTCGCATAGACTCCATCACGTTTAGACGGATCTACCCCAAACTTGGCATGCTCACTCTTCATCACCTGTAGACTCTCAGGATTAACCTGATTTTTCTTTAAGAACAGATATTTCTGTCACAAAAGATTTCTGCTGCCAGCACCCAGCCTAAATGTTATACTTTCAGTCAGAGACACTGCATCTTTTCCATACATGTTTCTTTTAAAAACAATTATACCAAATCCTAAAATCCACACAAGTGCAGCCGCGGGCAACAGCTAGTATGTCATATTTAGCTTGTTTTCCAGCTTGTAGCGATGATGATGATTACATTTATATCCCACCATTTTTGTCTTGCAAGGAACCCAAGGCAGCTGACATGGTCCTCCTCCTCTCCATTTTATCCTCACAACAACCCTGTGAGGTGGGCTAAGCTGAGAGTCAGCGACTGGCCCAAAGTCACCCAGTGAGCTCCACCCAGTGAGTGGGGACTAGAACCTGGATCTCCTGAGTCCCAGTCCAACATTCTAATTGTTACACCACACTGATTCTCCTCTCCTTCCATTTTATCCTCACAACAACCTTGGGAGGTAGGTGAGGCTGAGATTCAGTGACTGGCCCAAAGCCATCCAGTGAGCTTCATGGCCAGGTGCAGACTAGAACCCGGATCTTCCAAGTCCCAGTCCGACACTCTAACCACTATGCCACACTGACCCATTTACTGCTCCATAGAAGTAAACCACCGATTATTATTTTTTTGGAACTGCAAATGTTTGGTAGCAGGGGGCAGCCCTTGAAGCTGATATCCAGGTTTCTGAGGTATGGATATAGGGTGGCCACTTATGAATCACCAGAAAAGAGGAAATGCACCACCGAAAATGAAGACAAGAGAGTACTGATTTGCGTGTGCATGTGCTAATTTATATGCATAGATGCAAATTTAGAAATTATTATTGTAATTTAAATAGAAATGCAGTACATTTCACCATAATGTGGAAGGCTGTGAGCAGGCCACCTGTATGCTCAGACTGCAGTCCAGCCGCTGCTAACTGGACAGACAACACTTACGGTTCTTTAACTTTAAACCGAATTGGGCTGGAGAGCCCTTCAAATAGGACTGATCTCTTCCACGGTTGCAAGAGCACCCTCCTGCTTGTGTTCCCAGCAACTGGTATACAGAGACCTGCTGCTTCTGATCCTGCAGGTAATATGCAGCCATCGCGACCTGTAGCCATTGATCGACTCTTTCGAATCCCCTTTAAAGCCGCCCGGGTTGGCGGCCATCATCACATCTTGTGGTCGCGAATTCCAGTTTAACGAGGCGCTGAGCAAACTCCCTCCCGCAGGAAGGACGTAAGGCCTCAGTCCCTCTTGACTTTTAAGAGAGCTCTTAAGATGTTTTTATTTCACTACGCTTTTTTATTTACTGCGGTGTTTGGAGGAATCGTTCTTTTGGAAAGGGGTGTAGGGTTGTGTTTCATTTTGCGGTTTTTTACGTAGTGATCTGTTTTGCTACGCATGGCCCCTACGCTGCCTTGTGAGGGCAAGGTGCCCTGAAGGGAAGCACTTAAATCCTTGAATAAACGAATAAGTCAAACAGTGGTCGGGCAAAACTGTCCTTTATAAAAACGGACACCCTATGTGGATTTCATCGTCATCCTCTTCAAGAGCAGTATTTATTATTTATTACATTTAAATCCTGCCTTTTCCCCTCTTGCACGGAACCCAAGGCGGCTTACATGGTCCTCCTCCTCTCCATTTTATCCTCACAACAACCTTGTGAGGTAGGTTAGGGTGAGAGTCAGGGACCGGGCCAAAGTCACCCAGGAAGCTTCATGGCTGAGTGGGGGACCCGGACCCAGATCTCCCGACACCCTAACCGCTACACTTCACTGGCTCCCTGCAGGTTAGAAATGTGAGAATTTAAGGAGAATCTCCACCTTCTTAACCCTTGCTCTGGGGCAGTGCTTGAATGGTGGGCAGAAAGGTGGGGTGGGGTGAGGGGTCACGAAATCCCCGCCACCCTATGAAAGGCCCACTCGCTCAGGTTTGACTCTCCCCTCTTGCTGGTAACCTTCTAGAAATGCTCGCTAAAATGGGGCCTTCACAATATGAAAGGGAGACAGGTCCGGTCTGCATCCCCAGATAAGTCAAGGACTGCCCCGGAGCCAAACCAGGACAGCCGTGTTTTGGGGGGGGGGGAGCCATGCAACTAGGGTGGGCGTGTGTCCTACATTTTAGAGGGGAATCCTCTTATTTGAAGGGCTAAATGAGGACAGTCGTCTGTTTGAAGTTGTCCTGGATTTGAAGGGCTGTCCAGTCCAAATCTGGTTTAAAGAGGAAGAGCCCTCGGAGGGGGCCTTCGAGTTGGCGCTCGCCTGCATCGCAGATTGAGCATGTATCTAGTCACGTTCTTCCCCACTAGGGCAGGGGTGGGCAGCCTCACAGGCCTGGGAAGGCCACGTCTGGCCTTCCTGGGGTCCTATTCTGTCCCTGTGGGGTTCCCCAGATAGCCATGCCCCTTTCACTGGCCCCGCCCCTTTCCCCAACCACTGATCCAATGGTGGTTTCCTACATTTTGTGCAGTTCTTCCCCCCCACCTCCGAAAAGGTTGAAATGCCTCTCCTGAGGCATAGTTGCGGGCAGTAAGAGCTTTAAACTAAAATACGCAGGCATTTTGGCTCCTCCCATTTCATCTTTGGCTCCACCCACCACTGGAATGCGGCCCCAAGAGCTTTTCTGAAAGGGAATTTGGTCCTCGGGCTGAAAGAAGTTTCCCAACCCTGACTTGTCTTTCTGTTTAAAAATTGTAGTCACTATTTCTGAACTGGCATCTAGACCTATGCATTTGCGTATGCAAATGTTATGCAAATGGATTGTCCTCATTTTTGGTGGGGTGCTGCATTTCCTCTATTTTGGCAATGAGTAAGTGGCCGCCCTACTTGTAATGAGAGAGACAGAAATGGATTATTTGGGTGCTTCTGTTTATCCACCAGGAGCGTTTTGAATCACAGATTCCCCAGTCACAACTGGGTGGCCATGGAGTCTCTGTGTGTGACAGCTGAAAAACACACAACATCTTACTTGTCTGAGAGGCCGCCAAACACAACTGCACCCACCAACACGCCAGCCATGTAGATCGACTGGGCCATTTGCTGCAGGTTCCGAAAGTCACACACCAGGTCCCACTGTGGAAGGGAGGGCAATTGAAATTAGGGATGGTTGAGGACTAGAAACTTGTGCAGGATCCAGGAACAGACTGGAGCCAGGGAAGGAGTTTAAGGAGTGGAGTCACACAGTCAGAGCAAAGAGAGGTGGATAATTTGGGGCAGAAGTATGCTGGATGGATGTGAACGGACACAGATCAGACAATGGAAAGAGCAGAGAGAAGAAAATTGCAGAAGGAGGTCAAGCAAGAGGCAATCAGGACATCAACTTGAGTCTCTGCTGAAGGGACAGAGAGGGAGGACTGTGTTTTTTGTAACATTGAGTTGAATCTCGGTTGGGGTGGGTGAGAATTTTGTTTCAGTTCAGTTTCAACCGGAATTTACCAAAATTGGCAAAGTTCTCCATATTCAAGGACAAGAAGAACATGAGATGCAAACAATTAGAGAACATGGGAATAACTGAAACAGACAGACACAGATCTGTTCATCCAGATGCAGGGCTTCAAGCAGGGATATGTGGAGAGCTTGACTGGTGGGTGGAAATCTGGCGATCTCACCGGGCTCGACCCCCCCCCCCTGAGCTCCGCTCGGGCTACCTGCTTCCCCAGCTCGACTCTCCTTCTCGCAAGCCGAGCCAGGGAAGCGACTTCCGGGTTCCCGGCGCTACGTTTCTTACGTAGAAAATGGCGTAAGATATGTTAAAAACGGCCACGATTTGCGCAAGTTACGCAAATCACAGCCATTTTTAACGTATTTTACTCCATTTTCTACATGAACAATGTAGCGCTGGGAACCTGGAAGTCCAGCGAGTGCCTCGGCTGGCGCTCGGCCGCTCGCTTTCAGCCCAGCTTGGCAGGCACAGCGGCAGCACTCACCGAGCGCCCAGCAAGTCGGGTGGTGAGTAGATCGCCCACCCCTAGTTTTGAGTACTTAGCCCTTCAAAGTCTGGGTTTCACTTTCAAGCTCTGTGTATTCAACCACGTTTATGGTGCTGAGTTCAGGGTTGCCATCTCTCTTTTTTTCTGACGGGCTCCTCATCTGTAATAGCTACATGGCAGGCAGCTATGACATGGTCTTCTCCATGCTGGGAACAACTGAACCTATTGAATTTGGCTGGTGCAGATGGGTGAGAATTTTTTTTTGTTTCAGAGTGTTTTTAATGAGAATTTAGCAAAAAAAATCACTGAGTTCCTTTTCGGGAGAGAAAGAAGAACGTGAGATTTTAACATTTTGATTGCAGGAGAAAGCGAAACTTACAGATTCACCCACACCTCGACGAAAAGGAGACGGCCTTTCCCAAAACTCAAAGTGAACATGTTGAGTTTGGGGAAGGTTTTTCAAATCCGATTCCCAAATCAGAACTCGGCTGTGCTTTGCCTTGTAACGGGACGCGCTTTGTCAGCGGGCGGTGTATCTACTCCGGGTCGCAGCCTGAACTTTTAAGTAGCTATCCATGGTGCTGAACCTAGTTTGGGGATAGGGCTCAGCACTGTGGATAGCTCCTTTAATGTTCAGACTGAAACCCGTGTGGTGTGGATACACTGCCCCACTGACACTGGAGCCACCAGCCCACACTGCTTGGGAGTCTGGACAGCCCAACGGTCAGAGATACTGCAGTTGCAACCTGCATTGAGCAGGGGGTGGACTAGATGCTCTCCAAGGTATCTCTCAATGCTATAAGCCTACAATACTCTCTCTGTACTCCTGGGGTCCCATTCTGGCCTGCAAGGGTCCCCCAGAAGGTCACGGTCTCATCCCCTGGCCTCACCCCCATTGATCATTTGAAGTTTCCCGGCTTTTGTGCAATTTTTCCCCATTCTAAAAGGTCTAAATGCCTCTTAAGGCTTAGTGTCTGGCTGTAAGAGCTTGAAGCTACAATATTCTGGTAATTTCCCCCAAAAAACATCGGGGGGGGGGCACCAGGTTTATTATTTATTTATTTATTTATTTATTTGAAACATTTTTATGCCGCTCCTCAGCCAATAAGGTTCCCAGAGCGGCTTACATATAGTCAATTAAAAAGACAGTCCCTGCCCACAGGCTTACAATCTAAAAAGACACGGCACACAAGGAAAAAGGAATGGGGAGGGAAGAAGGGGGGAAATTAATCAATTCTTCTGGCAGGACTGGTGGAATGGCCCTGAGTGCGCTCCCTCTCACCTCCCTCCTCTCAGGCCTCAGCCTGCCGGAATGGCTGCTGGGTGTGACAGTTGAGGGAGGCCTATGGTTGGCATAGGCTGGCATCCCTGGCATGCTTGCAGCCCCATCCTTCCAGGTTTCCAGGCTGTACATATCATGTAGGGGGTGTATGGATTTTGTTAAATCTGTTCTGTCTGTGTTTCGCCACATGGTGGAGGCTGGTGTTGGCTCCAACGTCAGCGGGGCTGTGTATCCACTCCGGATTTTACTCCAAACTTTTAAGGAGCTATCCATGGTGCTGACCCTAGTTTGGTTATAGGGTTCAGCACTTTGGATAGCTCCTTTAAAGTTTGGGCTGAAATCCGGAGTGGATACATAGCCCCGCTGACACTGTAGCCACCAGCGGGTCATCAGGCGTCATTCATTCTGTCTCATCTGCTCTTTGATGGGACCTGATTTTTTTGTTTCTTTAGGGATGTACGACAATTTCATTCAACTTGCGCAGGTGCACATTAGCGCAAGGGCGGATTTACGCAAATTCCTCCCAGAAGTAAAAAACCCCCAAAAACAACAGTCTGCAAGTCTGCATGACTTAGAAAAAGTCAGTCTGCTACAGCATCTGCTGGGCTACCCAACATGTTCTGAGGCTGAATCAGGATTTGAACCCAGGATTTCCCCTGATATAAATCTGATGCAACAGCCAGTGTAGTACACTGTTCCCAAACCCACCTACCCCACTGCAAACATTTAACTCAGGAGAATGGACATTCGCATTTTTGCAAACATGTGACTTTGGAAAAATGGCATGGGAGGCTTTCCTACCTCTTCAAATTCCACCAGTGCTAGTGTATATGAATGCATGCATCTGCATGCCTATGTGATTATAGGAGCATACAAACATTGGTTTAAGACATGGCCCATTTAAAACCACCAGTCTGATCCTCCACCACCAACCGCTCACCTCAAGAGCTTTGAACATCTTTTAACATTTCCGAACTTTAGTTGGAACATGGGAGGACTGAGTTAGATATGTCGGAGAAATCTGTAATGGATTCATTTTGTTTATCCCGCCTTTTTCCCTGCAAGGAACCCAAGGCGGCTTACATAATCCTTCTCCTCTCCATCTTATTCTCACAACAACCCTGTGAAGGAGGTTAGGCTGAGAATCAGTGACTGGCCCCAAAGTCACCCAGTGAGCTTCTTAGCCGAGGGGGGGGGACTAGAACCCGGATCTCCCGGGTCCCAGTCCAACACTCTCACCACTACACCACACCGGCTCTCAAATGAGGATTCAAATTACTTCGGATTTGTATGAATCCAACCTGTGGATTCCACAGCCTGTCATGAACGATGGATTCGGGTAACGAGGGTTTGAGGGGAGTATTAAATTTAAATCACTAAACTTCTGTAAATCTATGCATAGTTAACATTATCCCCTTAAAAGGTATCTTTGAACTTGTACCAAATAAGGAATGTTTGCTATTTATTTTTATTTTGGAATGAGCAAATTTTTTGTTCTAGGACCAGGCTGGGCAATTTCGGGGGATCTGGGGCCCGATTTCAACCCCCCAGCAGTGGCAGCAAAACAATCCGCCGTTTGCCACCAAAATTCGACAGCAAACTGCGACAGTGGCTTAAAATGGCCAAATTTAGCTTTTAAGATAAGCTGCTCTCACCTTGTTGTAAAGCTGACTTTGGCCTTTGGGGGTCACCGGCGCAGTTTGCCACCGAATTTCAGTGGCAATGTGCCAATTGTTTTGTTGCTGCCGTAGCACATTCGGCGGGGACGGGGGCGCACTTAAGTGCAGGGGGCGCATGGGGCCAGCATGCTCCGTGTCGCCCACCCCTGCCCACCACTTATGTCATCAACGTAAGCCCAACAACATAGACCAGATGTCCCCCTCCTGGTCCAGTCCAACCTTAACTCCCATCCCCAACATGCGGCTGGGTCATGAAGGCCTTCCTACCTCTGTTACAATGGTGGATGCAAAGACATGGCCCTCGTAGGTCCATCCGTCGAGACACGGTTCTAGCGCTGCCTCCGTTGACTCCTTCGCCGTGGAATTGCGGTCCAGCAAGTGCCACTGAGCCGTGACAAAACGGTGACACTTTTGTAGCATCCGGCTGCCGTCTGTTGGGATGGCGGCTCTCAGAAGATCCCCACAGTCCGAAATTCCTGTGGCATTACCACCCCCACTGCAAGTGTGATTCGTGGCCACGCGGCAGCGGTGGCCAGGCATCGCCGCCGTGAAGTTCTGCAACAGGTTGTGAGCTGCCAGCATCACCAGCGGAAAGCACAACGTCGCCACATTGAGGACCTGGAAGCGGCCCATGCCGCCAACTTGCTCCAAAAGTTTGGCAAAAGTCATGGCTAGACGAATCGTGGCAGGGACCCGGGCCGAACTGGATGCGCCTCCAAGATGGACGTGATGCCGGCAGCGAAGGAATGCCCACGAACGCTCGTGTTGGCTTGCAGATCCGGAGGTGCCGGTTGCAAAGTGACTTGCGGAACGTAGGAAAGAAACCCGAAAGCCAAATTATTATGCAATCGTTCAGCTCAGCTCCTGGAGCTCTTGAGAAAGGAAACGGTTAAGAAAGGGTTGTTTTCACATTTCTCCTGCTGATGGGCAAAACAGACCGGGCTGCTGCCCTGCTGTGTTCTTCGTCTTTGAGTCTGCCCCAAAGTCACCCAGAAGTGCATCTCCTCTTGGTGGAATTCCTATGAACGAATGGGTGGGATGCTTTCTCTCTCCCCCCCCCTCACTGCCTCCCCCTCCCCACCCCCACTCTGGGAACGAAAGGTGTACTCCGGCTAAAGGGGGAATCGACAGAACCGGGCTACGGTGTGGTGACTGGTCTTGCCCTGGATTACGCGCCTGCTGAGTTTTAGACGGCTTAGCCGGTTTAATTAGATGCACACGTCTCCTAGGTTTGGAGGTATTAAATAAAGTGGAGGGGGGGTGCGGGGAGAGAGAATGTATTTCCAAGGAATTTCAGCAAGATAGTGCTAGCAGAAGGACCCGCACTATGAGCTTTCCCCCTCCAAGGTATTTGCATTTCTGGTCTCAAAGGAAACAGCACAACAAAAAGTTGATTATGGGACGGTGCAGATTCAGGGTTAGAGTTTAGGACAGTCCAGTTGTTCTGGACTACAACTCCCAGAATTCCTGACCATTGACCGTGCTGGCTAGGGCTTATGGCAGTTTAAGTCCAAAATATCTGGAAGGCACCAGGCTCGGGAAGGCTGGGGAAGCATTTTCTCCCCCCGGCCTGGGCCATTTGCCACGGAGCTGCAGCCAGCCCCCAACTTGGCAATACCAAGCTCTGTGTAGATCAGGGGTGGGCAACCTGTGGCCCTCCAGATGTTTTAGCCTACAACTCCCATGATCTCTCACCATTGGCTATGCTGGGTAAAGCTGATGGGAGTTGCAGGTCAAAACATCAGGAGGGCTACAAATTGCCCGACCCACAGTGTAGATATATCCCTGGAGCCTCCAGGCAAGGGACCAGCTGTCCCAGAAAGCAGAAACAGAGCTTCAGACCCCTTCTGAATGCGAAAAAGGAGATTATTGAATCAATCAACTATCATTTTGAATCAATCAACTTTCATATGCTTTGGCTGTTTGATCAGACAGCTTTTAGATAGAGAATACAAGGGATTCCATGGACCACAAATCTTGGATGAACACTCCCGTGCATCTCTCCTGTTTTTACTCAACGTGTGTTGCTTAGTGTTTCCCCCTCTGGCATGGCCGGCGGGACACTTGACCTTGCATATTGCTGACTTTTGCTTGCAATAATAACACAGCTGATGTGAGCTCACGGGTTCTGGTATTCTCTCGGAAAGGAAAAGGACCCTGGACGGGGCTACAGTGGTAGAGCATCTGTTTTGCATGCAGAAAGGCCCAGGTTCAATCCCTGGCATCTCCAGGCAGAGCTGGGAAAACCCCATCTGAAATTCTAGAGTGATGCTGCCACTCAGTGTAAAACAAAACTGAGCTAGATGGACCAAGGGTCTGACTCAGTATAAGGCAGCCTCATATAACTGCAACTGTTTCGTCTTTCTTAAAATCTTAAGAACGTTCCACAGCACACTGAATGTTAAAATCAATCTGGTGAATACAGCAAAGCTCCCAGTGTCATCTTAAAGAGGAATAGATTTATTGTCACACTTTCCAGAGGGGCAGCCAACCCAGGTCAGCCTGTGGCAGTAGAAACAATGAAGAGTCTTGGAGCATCTTAAAAGATTCATACGTTTATTATGGCCTCACATACACGAAATGTTAGCCTCTTTTTGACAGACACATATATACACACAGCTATAGAGAAAATTGTAAACAATGGGGCTCTGTGGCCATGAAATAAATGCAGATGGTACAGTCAGTCGGACATTTCTATGCACACAAAGCTCAAATGTATGCAATATAACCACAGAGACCGTCCTCAACAGCAATCATGGGTGATTTTCCAAGCTTTGCTCTGCCGATTTATCACCTATCCATGGGAGAGAAAAAACAACCTGCTTCCAAAATGAGTCCTAGACAAAGAAGAATCAAATCTGTTTGGGGTGTGTGTGTTGGAGGTGGGGGGAATCTAGTTCAACAATTGTATGCTGGAAACTCCATTCGAAGCTGTTTTGTTGAGGAACCGAGACATTCATAGCTAGTTTGCCTATGGACACCAGTTGCTGGGGAATATGGGCGGGAAGGTGCTGTTGCACTCCTGTCCTGCTTGTGGGCTTCCCATTGGGACATCTCTAGTTGGCCGCTGTATGAACAGAATGCTGGTCTAGATGGACCTTTGGTCTGATCCAGCATGGCTCATCTTCTTATGTTCTTATTCAGCTTAGCAGCAGAGTGGGGCTGGGGAGAAATACTGTATTGATTTGACCAAAAAAATCCTCGAAACTGACCCAGTAATTCGAGGAGAAACTGTTTCATGAAATGGACCCTCCCACGACTTTGTTTCTTCGAAACATTTTGCTGATTCTTCAGCGGGAGTAAGTTCTACTCGAGGCAACGGGGCCACGGCTGCCCCAAGACCTGTGGCAGAGCTCTCAGGGACGCACTGATGGCACTTTCTTTTTATCAGCAGGGACGCTGACATCATCTATCAGAATTCCCTGCCCCTTCTGAGCTTGGCTGCAGTCCTCAGAGCAGCTGGGTAAAAACTGAATTTCCCAGCAACAATCTATTGCTCCCTGCTGTAATGCAAAGTATTTTTGGAGGGCCTGGACTTGAACGGGCAATTCGGAACTGTTTGCTTGACATAAGACCCGCTCCTTTTGGAGACAAGAACGGCTAGCGCTGGTTTGTTGATAGGAATCAACACAACTGCCAGCATTTTTTTACTTTCCTTGGGGGCGTGGCTATGGGGACTGTCGCAATGAGCGCCTGCATGTCAACATTTACCACTTTGTCACTGCCCAAGACATTTTGCTGCCTGAGGCAGAGTCCAAGATGGCGCCTCTCTCCTCTCCCATTCCGTGTACAAAAGCTGACTAAATTGGCTGTTGAATCTTAACTTCAGTACTGGCAACAGAACAGCGTCTTCCTCCATACCTGAGGGTGGCAAACTAGCTTAGGGGGTGCAGGGTAGGCTAGTTTAGGGGGTTTGGGGAGAAAAGTGGGGTGACTGCCACTATGGCCCCATCATCTGTCGCTTCCGACGGCCATCTCAGTCAGCACGATGGCGGACTTCAGATTGGACATGCATAGGATTGCACTTTTAATCTCCAACTGCCCACCAAAACAGCATAGATGCCTTTTAACTCTTTCAGACTGCTTTCAAATAATGCATCTCTAGGGTTGTATTCCCCCCCCCCAAGATATTCTTATTAGAAAGGAAAGAAATCCAAATGTAAAAAAGAAACAAAAACACATTTCACCTAGTAGTTCAGGTTTAGAAGTAGGGTCATCTAGAACAGCACAGTGACAATATATTTTTTTTAACATGCCCGCTTCGATCATGGCCCTCTCTCTGCAGGGGTATTCAACACTGTTCCTTTCAAGTACAATGAGCTGCTGGAAGAACAGTTCACCCACTCTGTAAAAGCGTGTTTTTTTCCTGTAAATATTCCTCTGCTCTCCACCAAAATGGCGATCCCTGGGGAGTGGCAAAGGAATCAGCCATTTTTTAAAAATGGTGGATGCCATTTTGAATTTCCCCAGATTTTCAAAAATCACCTCAGAACAGGACTTTCAGTGGAAAAGCAAGGTGGCGGTCACTCCAATTCTCTCCCCCCTCACCAAGAGAATTTCACCTCACCCCTCCCCAAAATATAGCCAAAACAAAGCAGTCCTTTGCAAGGTGGATAATGGTCAATTCATTTTGGTCAGCCAGGAGACTGAAATATTCTCTCAAGGCACAATCCTATGCAAGTTTAGACAGAAAAAAAAGGCCTACAACTCCCAGCATGCCCCAGCTTTTTTCTGTCTAAACTTGCATAGGATTGTGCCTTTACGTACACACACACACAACTCTGGACCTGGAACAGATAGGAACATTCATCCCATGTATATGTTGTCCTTGGTTATAATTGCAGCGGGAACGATATTTGGGTCAGTTTTTAGAGAGAGATTTGGGGAAATATTCTCTCAAGGTGCAATCCTATGCAAGTTTAGACAGAAAAAAGGCCTACACCTCCCAGCATGCCCCAGCCAGTTGTAGGCCTTTTTTCTGTCTAAACCTGCATAGGATTGCGGCCTAAATTGGTTTCTGAAGGCTGCTTTCTCATGTCAACGTTTTTTTAAAAAAAGTTTGGCTGTACTTCCGGTGGAATGACAGCAACTGAAGCACTTTCGGCAGCGGTTACCCTCTGGGCTAGGGGGTGCACTGGCATTTTGTGCCCGTGGGTGCGCATGAAATTGGAAAGCACATGCCATAGATGGGTGCATATCTACCCATTCCCCGCATACAAACTTGGAGATTTAACTCTTAGATCATGTGGCCGTGTGTCCTACTTTACAGAGGACGGTCCTCTTTTTGAAGTCAACTTCTGTTTGAAGGGCTGTCCAGTCGAAGTCCAGTTTAAAGTCAAAGAACCTTAAGAAGGGAGAGCAGAGCAGGCACACAGCTCACCTGGCCACAGGCTGGACAGCAGATGGGCACATAGCTCACCTGGCCACAGACTTCCCCACAATGGTGAGCTGCACTGGATTTCCATTTAAATGAACGTCATTATTTCCAGCTTAGGGTGTGGGGGGGGGAGGGCAAGTACAGGGAGATATCACGGAGGTGACCGAAATTATGCATGGTGGAGAAAGTGGATAGGGAAACATTTTTCTCCTTCTCTCATAATACTAGAACCCAACGGGGGGTCACATCCCGTGACTGGTGGGAGATTCAGGACAGAGAAAAGGAATGACTTCTCTATACAGTGCGTAGTTAAACTATCTTCGCTACCACAAGATGTCGTGATGGCCACCAATTTGGACGGCTTTAAAAGGAGATTGGAAAAATTCATGGAGGAGAAGGCTATCAATGGCTACTAGTCCTGATAGCTGTATATTACCTACAGTATCCAGTATTTGCCTCTGAATACCAGTTGCTGGGGAACATGGGTGAGAGAGTGCTCTTGTCCTCATGTCCTGCTTGTGGACTTCCTGCAGGCATCCGGTTGGCCATGTGGGAACAGAATGCTGGACAGACTAGACAGTCCTTTGGTCTGATTCAACAGGGCTCTTCCTACATTCTTGGATTTGCATCTATACACACATAAATAAGCGCATGCAAATGTTATGCAAGCCGGTGTCCTCTTTCACCCTTCTTTTCCGCAACGTGTAAGTGGTCACCCTACTTGGAGAGAACCGGGGGGGGGGATCCTGAAGCCCAAAGACCTCAAGCACCCATAATGGGGTATTTTTGTGCATAGAGTGGTGGTGACGGGGTAGTCAGGGAGCTCTTCTGCCTCCTCTCTGGCTTAGCTGCCCTCTTTGCTGGGATCAGGTTTGGTGGAGGCAAGCAAAACCTTCATTTGCTGTTCATCCTCTTGGCTGGGCCGTGACCTTAAAAGGAGGGAGGGAAGAGAAATAATCAATATTATTATTCTAATGAAGGCCTGCTGCAGTCGGACTATCTCCTCTGCACCCAACCCCCGGCGAGATGAGTGGAGAAGCAGGACCATTCCGCCAGCCCTGCTGAAAGTTGACTTAGTTATTTCCCCCCCTCTTCACTCCCTATCCCCTTTTCCTTGTCTGCCGTGCCTTGTTTAGATTGTAAGCCTGTGCAGGGCAGGGACTGCCTCCCTCCCCCCACTTTTTTTTTTTTTTTACTGATTGCATATAAACCATTGGTGGAACCTTTCTTTCTTTCTTTTTTGGCCAAGGAGTGCAATAAAAATACTTTAAATAAATAATAAATCAATATGGAGAGAAAACACCAATGCAGGCCAGCATACTATAGGAGAGGCATCTCAACCTTTTAGAATGAGGGAATAACTAGGGATGGGCTGCACTGACTGAAGAAGTCGACCCGCTTGGGCTCGACTTAGACTAGTGGGCTGAGTCAAGGCTGTGGTGAGGGTTTTTTTTGCCGTGTACACTTTTAAAGCGGGCTGCAATTTGCGAGTGTGTTTTTTTTTTAAAGGGGGGGAAATTTGCGTAAAATACGGACTCAGTGTCCGCAAATTGTGGCCGTATTTTATGCAAATTGCAACCGCATTTAGGCAAATTGCAGTACGCAAATTGCAGCCCTCTTTTGAGCACATTTCTCTGCCTTAAAAAAAACAAAAAACAAAACACGAATTGTGACCCACTTTAAAAGTGGAAAACCATGTGCTGGCTCAACTCTCATTGGAGCAAATCGGTGCCAGTGCTGGGTAGACAAGCCAGAATCTGGGGAGGCCCAGCTGGGCCAGTCTGCCAGATTTTGACACACACATACCCAAGCAGATTCCTCGCACATCCCTAGGAAAGACTGCACAAAAGCCGGGAAACCACCAAACGACCGATGGGTTGGGCCCCAGTTCTGAGGTTCCCCACTCCTGCTCTATATCCTACGGCCTCTGGGACATGCTAAAAGGATTGCATCCTCACAAATGTTCCAATTAAAAAAAAGTTCAGCCCTGAAAAGAGTGCCTCTGGGTGCATACAGAGTGTCACTTGCTTTCTCACTCAACCAGCTGGGCTTCCGGGGCAGAGCCCCCCCCACACACACATTTTAGAACTGCCTTGAAACTCACTGTCTTTCTACTTGCTCAATAGTCTCTGGCAGGGGGGTGTTGCGTGTCTCCGGGAGGAAACAAGTGACAATTCCAGAGATGATCGGTGCAGCCCCATAGATTATGAGCGGCAGCGATGGGAAAAATTCCCCCGTCATCTTCACCAGAGGGGCCATCATGCTGCCGACACGGGCCATGGTTCCTCCAAGCCCCATTCCCGATTGCCTGCAGCAGGAAATGAAGTGGACATGAAGCCCTTCAATGGTTTCATCCCTCTCATGCGTTTCTAGTTTGAATCAAGATTTGTTTCTTTCTTCGTTTAGAGTTTTGTAGGGCAGCATTATATAGTACAAAATGTAAACATGCAACAATGCAGCATCTCATTATAAGGGTAGATTTAAAAATAATAATAATTACAAAGTCAACTGATTACAACAACAAAAAAGCAATTACAAAGTCGAAAAACAATTACAGAGCATTAAAAAGAAGCATCAGAGATAAAATTCGTAATTTAAAAGCCTAGGAAAAGATGTACCGTATATACTCAAGTATACCGTAGGTCTTCTCCCAGTGCTGAAATGACACCTGTGGGTTTTTTTATTTTTATTTTTTTAAATGCCAGCAAAAAGAGTTTATTGTTATTAATATAACACCATCTACATACACGGTCCTTTACAAAGAACAGGTATGACAGGTCCCTGCCCCAAGGGCCTTACAAACTAATGACTGAACTAGATGCTACATTATCTTTAAAAGAGAGAGAGAAACCTCCACTAGCACTGATGGGGTTTTTCCCTCTACCCTCTTTTTTTTAGGCCCAGGGGTTGGGGGCGAGATTTAGGGAAACTACCCAGGGGACCCCACATGCTTCCTTTGGCCCACCTGATCACAGTCGGGAAAAGCTCTCCGGAAAAGATGTAGGCACAGTTGAATGAGGCGGCCAGGGAGCCTTTGCCGATTACGGCAAATGTCATCCGCAGGTTGCTCAAATCTGAAAAATAAAGGAGAATAATTAGTCGGAAGCAGAATAGCCTGTGGCCTAGTGGTTAGAGAGAGAGAGCCAGCATGGAGAACCGGGTTCTAGTCCCCACTTGGTCATGTAGCTCCCTGGGTGACTTTGGGCCAGGTCTACCTCACAGGGTTGTTGTGTGGATAAAATGGAGGGAGAGGAGAACCAGCATGGCATAGTGGTTAGAACATTGGACTGGGACTTGGGAGAACTGGGTTCTAGTCCCCGCTCGGCCATGTAGCTCCCTGGGTGACTTTGGGCCAGTCCCTGACTCTCAGCCTAACCTACCTCCTAGAGTTGTGTGGATAAAATGGAGGGAGAGAAGAACCCCCTCCAAGAAATTCCTGAGCTGTGCTGCTGATAACTTCCTCCTACAGAAAGTGGAGGAAGGAACTAGAGGATCGGCTATCCTTGACCTGATTCTAACCAACAGAGACGAGTTAGTGGATAAAGTGGCAGTTTCGGGAACTCTGGGGGAAAGTGACCATGTTATACTTGAGTTCTTGATTCTAACAGAAGCAAAAGCTGAGTGTAGCCAAACACGTACCCTGGATTTTAGGAAAGCCAATTTTAACAAACTCAGAACAATGATTAGTAAGATCCCATGGCAAGTGACTCTCACGAGAAAGGGAGCCCAGGAGGGGTGGGAGTTTTTAAAAAAGGAAATTTTAAAGGCACAATTGCAAACAATTCCCACAAGGAAAAAAGGCAGAGGGCAACAGAAGAAGCCAATGTGGCTTCACAATAAACTCAAAGATGACCTGAAAACAAAAAAGGACACGTATAGGAAGTGGAAGGAAGGACAGGCTACAGGGGAAGAGTACAGGCAGGTAGCACAGAACTGCAGGAATAGTGTCAGGAAGGCTAAAGCTGAGAATGAGCTAAGGTTAGCGAGGAATGCTAAAAGCAACAAAAAAGCTTTCTTCAGATACATGCACAGTAAAAGACAGAAGAAAGAACTGGTGGTTCAACTACGCAATGAGGATGGCAAATTGATAACAGAAGACAAAGAAAAGGCAGAAGTGTTCAATTCCTACTTCGGCTCGGTCTTCTCCCAAAAGAGGGTCTATGACCCCCCTGGCAAACCTGAAATGCAGACTGAAGGGGCAGAATTGCAGCTTGAGATTGATAGGCAAATGGTCAAGGAGCACCTGATTACTCTGAACGAGTTTAAATCTCCAGGGCCTGATGAGCTGCATCCTAGAGTAATAAAGGAACTGGCAGAAGAACTCTCAGAACCACTGTCTATTATCTTTGAGAAATCATGGAGGACAGGTGAAGTGCCAGACGACTGGAGGAGGGCAAATGTTGTTCCCATCTTCAAAAAGGGCAAGAAGGAGGAACCTGGGAACTATAGGCCAGTCAGTCTGACATCAATCCCCGGGAAGATTTTTGAGCAGATTATAAAGAAGTCAGTCTGCAAGCACCTTGAAAACAATGCAGTGATTACTAGAAGCCAGCATGGATTTGTCAAGAACAAATCCTGTCAGACTAATCTGATCTCATTTTTTGATCGGGTAACCTCCCTTGTGGACTGTGGGAATGCTGTGGACATTATATACCTGGACTTCAGCAAAGCTTTCGACAAAGTGCCTCATGATATCCTGATTAGTAAGCTAGCTAAGAGTGGGCTAGATGGAACAACTATCAGGTGGATCCACAATTGGCTACAGAATCGGACTCAAAGAGTGCTTATCAATGGTTCCTTCTCAAACTGGGGAGAGGTAACGAGCGGGGTACCACAGGGCTCGGTCCTGGGCCCGGTGCTCTTCAACATTTTTATTAATGACCTGGATGAGGAGGTACAGGGAATGCTTATCAAATTTGCAGATGACACAAAGTTGGGTGGAACAGCTAATACTCTGGAAGACAGAAACAAAATTCAAAGTGACCTCGATAGGCTGGAGCGCTGGGCCGAAAACAACAGAATGAAATTTAACAGGGATAAATGCCAAGTGCTGCACCTAGGGAGAGGAAACCAAATGCAGAGTTACAGAATGGGGGACACTTGGCTCAACAATACTACAAGTGAGAAGGATCTTGGAATTGTGGTAGATCACAAACTGAATATGAGCCAGCAATGCGACGTGGCTGCAAAGAAGGCAAATGCAATTTTGGGCTGTATTAATAGAAGTATAGCTTCCAAATCGCGGGAAGTGATAATTCCCCTTTACTCGGCACTGGTTAGGCCTCATCTTGAGTACTGCGTCCAGTTCTGGGCACCTCACTTTAACAAGGACATAGACAAACTGGAGAGGGTTCAGAGGAGGGCAACAAGGATGATAAAGGGACTGGAAACAAGGCCCTATGAGGAGAGACTGAAAGAACTGGGCATGTTTAGCCTTCAGAAGAGGAGACTGAGGGGAGATATGATTGCACTCTTCCAGTATTTGAAGGGATGTCACACAGAGGAGGGCAAAGATCTCTTCTCGTTCATCCCAGTTTGCAGGACACGGAATAATGGGCTCAAGTTACAGGAACCTAGATTCCACCTAAACATCAGGAAAAATTTCCTGACTGTCAGAGCAATAAGACAATGGAATCAACTACCTAGGGAGGTGGTGGGCTCTCCCAGTCTGGAGGCATTCAAGGTGCGGCTGGACAGACATCTGTCAGAGATGCTTTGACCTGGATTCCTGCATTGAGCAGGGGGTTGGACTCGATGGCCTTGTAGGCCCCTTCCAACTCTACTTTTCTATGATTCTATGATTCTATGAACCAGTGTGGCATAGTGGTTAGAGTGTTGGACTGGGACTCGGGAGATCCAGGTTCTAGTCCCTGCTTGGTCATGTAGCTCCCTGGGTGACTTTGGGCCAGTCACTGACTCTCAGCCTAACCTACCTCATAGGGTTGTTGTTGTGAGGATAAAATGGAGAGGAGGAGGACTATATAAGCTGCCTTGGGTTGCTTGCAGGAAAAAAGGTGGGATATAAATATAATAAATAAATAAAATAATTAATAAATAAATTCACCTAAACTGGCTGGTGAAACAGGCTAGACCTTTTGGCCAGTAAATTTGGACCTTGAAAGTTGAGAGTCCGTTCTCTTGATGCTGGTCATTTTCAAGTGTTCTTCTATTTTTATTTTTTTTTAAATCAGTAAACATTAAATGTTGGTTTTGACATGGTCTTTCCTGCAGGCCACATCCAAACCCTGTTTGCCCACCCTCCCTATGGAACCCTCACCTTGAGGCACAAAGATGTTGGCCAAGATACACAGTCCAGCCAGGATGAGGGACAATGCCTGGGAGAATCGCCGGCCCACGAAGGTGATCGTCATCACCGAGATGAACTTTGCCGGGAAGTCAACGGCACCAAAGACCAGCTGGGTTAGGTAGAGGTTGAAGCCAAAGTTTTGCAGATCCATGGCCAGCCCATAATAGGCAAAGCTAGTGGCGAACCTGGGGTGGGGGACAACAAATCGGAATGCTTGACCAACAGCGCCCGGCCTTCGAACCTTCCCTGATTTCCAGTGGCACCAAACCTCCTCCAGTCCCCGTGGGAGTTTTTCTCCCAAGCTCCCTTTCTCCTTGGCCTCGTTTCTCAGCTCAATGCCTCCTCCCATGAGCCTCTCTTCCTTCCACCGTGTACAGGGTCCAAACTACCAAGGGACAGGAAGGGGCCTGGCCCCTTACCTTTCATAATGGCTCTTTTAGACCACAGCTGGACCGAAAGTATACCTCTCCAGATGTTTTGGTCTTCAATTCCCAGCATTCCTGACCATTGGCCATGCTGGCAAGGGCTTCTGGGAGCTGATGTCCAAAACATCTGGAGATCTACCTTCGCTTCCCACCCCTGTTTTAGAAGGTGACAGGGCTGGGAGCATGATTTGTCTAACATTGGGGGAAAACAGAGGTTGTGGATTTCATTACTGCCCCCCTAACTTACCCACTTCATAATTCAAGCTTCACTCACACATCCCTCCCTTGGGATCACTGTTTCTCACCTCATTACCTAATCCACCACTCCTCCTTCCTCTGGGTGGTGCCGTAGCTCAGTGGTAGAGTTCATGCAGAAGGTCCCAGGTTCAAGTCCCAGCATTTCCAGGTAGGGCAGAAAAAACTCCTGCCTGAAACCTGGGAGAGCTGCAGCTGGCACTCAGTGTCATCGGCAATACTGGGCTAGATGGACCAAGGGTCTGACTCACTGGGTTCAGACAACACAATAACCCACAATCAAGGGTTGAGTGTGGGTTGTTGTTGAACCATGGGTTATCATGTTGTCTGAACCCAGTCAAGATCACAAACCATGGTGAACAACCCACAGTTCACAACCCAACAACAAACTATGGCTTCTCTTCATGGGTTGTTCATGGTTAACAAGTCATGGCTTATTACCGCAGCTGGTTCAGACAACACGATAACCCACATTTCAACAACAATCCACGGTTCAACAACAACCCACACTCAACCCATACTCAACCCTTGAATGTGGGTTATCATGTTGTCTGAACCCAGCCAGTATAAGGCAGCTTCCAAGATTTCTATTTAAATCAGACCTTTATTCAGAACCACGAGGACTGGAAACTTTCTTTTTAGGGACCATAACTCAATTATAAGAGCGCCTGCTTTGCACATGAATGGTCCCAGGTTCAATCCAGAGCCAGTGTGCTGTAGTGGTTAGAATGTTGGACTGGGACCCGGGAGATCCATGTTCTAGTCCCCACTCAACCATGAAGCTCCCTGAGTGACTTTGGGCCAGTCACTGACCTATTACCATAGCTGGGGTCAGACAAAATGATAACCCACATTTCAACGACAACCCATGGTTCAACGACAACCCACACTCAACTCAGACTCAACCCTTGAGTGTGGGTTATCGTGTTGCCTGAACCCAGTCAAGACAGCTTCCTATCTTCCTTTGGTCACCCAGCCCTAGCTGCAGATGCGAGGAAATGAACTCGCTGCACTTACTGCCTTAGCTCTGGGGTCAAGCGCATGCTTTGTATGCAGAAACTCCCAGGTTCTGTCCTGGGCATCTCCAGTTAAAAGGATTAGGTAGCATAGGAAGCTGTCTTAAACTGGATGGACGGATTGGTAGGTTCACGTAGCCCAGTACTGTTGACACTGACTGGCAGCAGCTCTCCAGGGTTTCAGGCAGGGTCTTTCCCAGCCCTACCTGGAGACACCGGGGATCAGACCTGGGACCTTTTGCATGCAAAGGATGTTCTCTACCACTGAGCTATGGCCTTTCCCCCTAAAAACAAAGTAAGATTCCAGTCCTCATGGTTCTGAACAAAGGGCTGATTCATATAGGAACATAGCAAGCTGCAGTTTACCAATTCAGACTGTTGGAACTTGGTCCATCTAACCCTGTATTGTCTACACCAGGGCTCTCCAACCTTGGGTCCCCAGATGTTGCTGGACTACAGCTCCCAGCATGCCCCAGCCAGCGTAGTTGGCTGGGGCATGCTGGGAGTTCATATAGGGACCCAAGGTTGGAGAACACTGCTTTAGAACAGAGCTCTCCAACCTTGGGTCCCCAGATGTTGCTAGCCTACAGCTCCCAGAATCCCTTGCCATTAGCCATGCTGGCTGGGTATGCTGGGAGCTGTAGGCAGCAACATCTGGGGACCCAAGGTTGGAGAGCCCTGGTCTACACTGACTGGCAGCAGCGGCTCTCCAGGTTTTCAGGCAGGGTAGTTTCCCAGCTCTGCCAAGGGAGATATAGGCGGTTGCATCTGAGACCTTCTGTATGCAAAAGCAGGTGCTCAACCCCTGAGCTAGAGCCCTTTGTCCCAGCTGCAATCAACCTATCTTGCCCCTAGAATCTATCTACAAATTTCTTTTTCAAATCTCTGCACCCAACCACATTTATAATGTGGGAATATATGCAGGGCAGGCTGGTGAACCCTGTGTCAGTGGGGCTCCTTATCCATTGCAGGTTTAATGCTGAGCTTTATAGGAGCTCCAGGGTGGTGAACCTATTTTGGGGGTGGAGTACAGCACCATGGATAGCTCCTATAAAGCTCAGAATAAAAGCTGCAATGGATAAGGAGCCCCGCTGACACAGGAGTCACCAGCCTCCCAGAATATATGTGAGTAAATCGACATCATGTGGGAATGTAATATTTTTTTTAAAAAAACCCAGTTAGCATCACTAGAAAGTAAGTCAGCTTTTTGCCAGCAAAGTTGAGTGAGAAGAAAATGCTTGCTATCCCACCCCTATCTCCCTTTCACCCAAATTTGTTTCAGCTCTAGGGAAACAGAAATGTACCGCCAGAAAGAGAAAAGAGAGAAATCACTTGCCAGACGAAGGACACCCCGCAAGAGATTCTGCGCACAGCAGGCGTCCGCACCAGGTCAGCCATACTATGGCTGGATTTGGTGGAGGATAGCTCCTTCTGCATGCTGGATTTCAAAACCTGAGAGAGAGGGGGGGGGGGAACGGAGTCAAAGCTGGGATAAACAAGGCAGGAGGATCAAGATTGAAGGATTTCACGTGTTGCCGAATGAGGGACAGGAAATGTCAGCTCTTCCGCCAGCTGATTGGCAAAGTGCATGGCAAAGTGCTAATCTAACCTACTGGCAAACAACCTGATCTGTGCAGCCAAGTGTTTTCCATTTTTCTCCCCCCCCCAAAGGAAAAAAATGGCAGAGTCTTCCTGCCTGAGGTTCTGATGGCCAACGCTGTTTGGAGGTAAACATCAGAGAAGTCGCCATCTTTGATATCTGGATAGTGAGCAGTCTCTGCTTCCTTAAAAATACTGTCCCAATTGATGCTTTGGAAAAACCCACTGCTGCGTAATTGATTTGAAGCCAGGCTCAAATCCCAGGAATCAGGGCTGGTGTCAAGGGTAGGCATGGTTGGGCACCTGCCAAGGACCCACACCCCAGCAGGGGCCCACTGACAAGAGTCTCCTGGACTTGCTCCTCGTCTTCACTGTTCCAACCTGCTGGTTCACCTGCCTCTCGCTCTGGCCCAGACAACGGTGGTGGTGAGAAGGGGGAGGAACAGCAGATGCCCCGGCTGACTTGCTCACTGGCTCTCAAGCAAGCAGGTAGTAGCAATGATGGTAGCGGTTGAGGAGCAAGGGTGGTGAGAAGGTAGTCTAACTGAATGATGCATCTTTATTCATGCATTTATTCATTATTAAAAGTATTTACAAATCACTTTGCTGCCTACTTGGGCCTTCAAAGCAATGTACAATTAAAAACAATAGAATAATACAATAAACATCACAAAAACAGAAACAAAACATTATTTCAAACAAGCCAAAAGAATATTAAAAACTATCATAGCCCCGGCAGTACAGTTTTTACTGCCTGTCTAAATCTCAGTAACGATGGAGCCAATCAGGCCTCCCTTGGGAGGGAGTTTCACAGTCAGGGTGCTGCTACCGAAAAGGCCCTGTCTCGTGTACTGAACAACCTGGCCTCTCTTTGCACTGCGACATACAACAGTACCTCTAAGCATGTTCCTAGTGCCTTCCCATCACCACTAACCAAAGTCAGATATTTAGGATGAAGGGATGGGCTTCTAGAACTGAATGTCTGGCTTTGAGCCCCCGTACCTCTCAGTGGGAAAACAAGCTGTACTGGAAATGTGCAACTGTTCTTTCCTAGAGCCAGAGGCAGTATTAGGGGGTGGCCCACAAGGGCTAGAGCCCTGAATCTTTCATTTGGAGCCATGAAACCCTGGAAGGCCATCAGCCCCACCACCCTGCTGTCCAGGGGCACTTGCTCAAGGTACAGGGGCCCTGAGGATTTCTGTTGCATCTGACCCCCCTGGATGAGCTGGCTTCTTGCCTGCATGTGCTTCACCTCCTGCTGCCCCCCTTCCTTGAAACTTTCTGCCTGAGGTTTTTTTTCTGAAATCCGATGCCCTCCTCTCCCCTGTCCGTACATCCCCTTTTACAAATAGGAGACAGGGCCCTTTAAAGACACACACACAGAGACTATTTAATTTAGCATATCTAAATTAGCATATGGAAATGTGTGCATTTTTTGGGTCCTGTGGGCCTGAGCCCTGGATCTTTTCAGTACCTAGCACCGCCCCGGCTAGAGCCATTGCACACACATTGAGCTGCTGCAATTAGATGCTTCCTAATTTTTTTTCAGATGTCACATCTCTTCCTTTCCCTCTTCCCGCCAAGGTGCCCTACCTCCACGCTGAGTTTGTCCCCTTCTTTTTTTTCCCCATTTATCCAGGCGGCTTTCTTCAAACCTTTCACAGCCCGCTCCTGTTTCCCAGAAATTGCCAGCCAGCGTGCCGACTCAACAAACAGCCTACACACCAAAGAGATAGAAAAAGAATAGTTTCAGCTGCTCTCTGAAAGAAATAGTGTCTTGGATTAGAAGGAGGTGCTGAGACCTGAATCCAGACCTGAATCTACCTGGACACTATGCTCAACCTCTGAGGCCTTCCTCTGAGTGCCACTTCTGTGGGAGGCTTGGAGGGCGGCAACAAGGGAGAGGGCCTTCTCAGTGGTGCTCCCCCCCATTTTGGAACGATCTCCCCACTGAGGCGAGGCCCGCCTGGCACCAGCTCTGTCATCTTTTCAGCACCAGGTTAAAACTGCCCTCTGCTCCCAGGCCTTTAATGGCATTGAATGGAATATGATGGGGCATTTATGTCAGCTGCCTTTTTAACATGTCTAGTATTTTTTTAATTGAAATTATTTTTAGCTGTTTAAATTGTTTTAAATTTTGTATACAGAAATTTCATGTGGTATTTCATTATTTGTGGTTTGAATTTTATGAATTCTTGTGAACCGCCCAGAAAGCTTCAGGTATTTGTCGGGATAGAAATAAATAAATAAAAGAACAGGGGTGCAGAACCCTCAGGCCCGGGGCCCAAAACCGGCCCTTCAGGGGTTCTCCAGATGGCCCCACCCCTCCCCCCAACCACCAATCACTTGGTGATTTTGTGGCCTTTGTCTAGACTCTAGTTCTTTCCCCCATTCTAAAAGGCTGAAATACTTCTCCTTAGGCTTAGCTGCTGAAAGAATCATGGAACAGTAGAGTTGGAAGGGGCCTCTGAGGCCATCGAGTCCAACCCCCTGCTCAACGCAGGAACCCAAGTCAAGGCATTCCTGACAGATGGCTGTCCAGCTGCACCTTGAATGCCTCCAGAGTGGGAAAGCCCACAACCTCCCTAGGTAGTTGGTTCCATTGTCTTATTGCTCTAACAGTCAGGAAATTTAACAGTCCTGTAACTTTACTTGAGCCCATGATTCCGTGTCCTGCACTCTGGGATGGTCGAGAAGAGATCCTGGCCCTCCTCTGTGTGACAAGTTGACAACCCTTCAAGTACTTGAAAAGTGCTATCATACCTCCCCTCAGTCTTCTCTTCTGAAGGCTAAGCATGCCCAGTTCTTTCAGTCTCTCCTCACAGGACTTTGTTTCCAGTCCCCTGATCATCTTTGTTGCCCTCTTCTGAACCCTTTCCAGTTCGTCTACATCCTTCTTAAAGTGTGGCGCCCAGAACTGGACGCAGGACTCAAGACAGGAAGGGCTTTAAGCCAAAATATGCTGGTGTTTTGGGCACCACTCCTTTGCCCCACCCCCTTTGCCTTTGACCCTGCCCACCACTGGAATACACACACCCCTGAGAGCTTCCATGAAACAGAATTTGTCCCTTGAGCGGTAGGAGGTTCCACACCCCTGTGCTAGAACCCGTTTAAGGGTGGAATTATCTAGTCGAGTAACCCAAAGTGGGCCTGGAGTGCTTCTACATAGGTATTTACAAGTGGGTTCTTTTCCTAGATGTTTAGGAAATAGCTAACTTTGCTTTATTGGACTCGCAGGGAAGACTAGGGAGAAAATGCTAACCCACCTCTCTTAAAACAATATAAGATGTCTTATTAAGAGATACAAATGCCAAAGGTTTAATGATAAATAATTAAGAATTTGAAACTGTAAATAATTTTTTCCCCAGTAATTGTGTTAAAAGGAAGACATTGCAGAGTCACAAGCAAGTTTGCAATGAATTCTGGGTAACTGGCATAAAAAATAATGGTCAAGATGACCTGGATATTATCCAAAGAGAACATGTTGAGTGAAAGCCCTATCACTTGGGCCAAAAAATTATCTGAGTAATGAAGAGGTGTGGCGCTATATTACTCCAGGTCAAAGGTGTCCTTAAAGTTTTCGCTGATCAATTAATTAGAGCTAGAACTGGCTTGTTGATATGGATCTGCCTGGATTTTTGGCCTCTCCTTGGGGATGTGGCTGTGGGAACTGTCAAGATGAGCACCTGCCTTTCAACATTTAGCACAGCACCAGCAGTGGCTGGTGGCTCTAATATCAGTGGGGCGGTGTATCTACTCTGGGTTTCAGTCTGAACTTTTAAGGCGCTGTCCACTGGTGCCGAATCTATTTTGTGGGGGGGGGATAGGGTTCAGCTCCTTAAAAGTTCAGACTAAAACCTGGAGTAGATACACCACCGCACTGGCATTGGAACCCCAAATTAGGTTCAGCAACATGGATTGCTCCTTAACCGTTCAGACTAAAACCCGGAGTGGATACACTGCCGCACCACCAGGGGAGCCATCAGTCTCCCCTGGTAGCACCACTGTGTGTGACGGACCTCCATGTAATGTGCCGACCTACCAGGAGTACAGGAAGAACACAAAGAAAGGCAGGGAGACCGTGAGTTGCAGCCAGCGCCAATCGGGGATGGCATATGCCACTCCGGCCAGGATGAACTGCCCAGTTGTGTAGCAGTAACCATTAATAGTGCCGACAATGGCGCGGTATTTGGTTGGAATCCATTCCATGCCTGGAGCAGGAGAAAAAGGAGCAGACAAAAGATGTTAGTTTTTCAGGTTGGCAACCGAGGTCAGAGAGTCATGATGGGCAGATATAGCGGGCAAACAAGTATTATGGGCACCACGTTTTCTCTGCGGCTCTCGCCGTTCAGGGCAGAGCTCACAGCAGTTGCCCTGTCCGCATTAGGGATGCATGGACTTCGTTAAATCAGTTCCATCTGTGTTTTACGGATTTTCGGAGGGCTTTTGTTCCGTCATCTGCTCATTGACGGAATCGGATTTTGCGCAAATGCGTTCGTACATTTTCAAAAATGTGGAGATCCCCCCAAAATACGCAAATCGCCCCAAAATGCACATTTTCACGCTTTAGTCTGTGTGTGGGGGGGTGCATTTTCAGTTGGCGTTTTGTTATTTTTCAGTATTTTTCCATGAATAAATTTGTGTAAAATTACAGGAAGTGGGGGGGGGGGGGAATGGTCCCCAAGTCTGTGGCTTCTGTGCGACCTGGGAA
This sequence comes from Shinisaurus crocodilurus, assembly GCA_021292165.1. Lineage (NCBI taxonomy): Eukaryota > Metazoa > Chordata > Lepidosauria > Squamata > Shinisauridae > Shinisaurus > Shinisaurus crocodilurus. Next base: position 32,637,994 of record CM037882.1, on the reverse strand, counting down.
AAGCCTCTCCTTTGCAGAATCTGTGAGTCAGATTCCTAGAAATCCAAACTCATTTGAGTCTGTTGTGGATTTCTCCAACACCGCTAGTCCATGTATATCATTTTACCCATAATGTGCCATTAACCTGAGTTGTCTATTAAACTATGAGCTGATTAAGTGCCAGGGAAGTTGATTCAGTGGATATTGCACTGAAGCAAGGAGGCCTTGCATTCCATTCGACTGAAAGTGACATTGCGAAATACCCAAAGAATTTAAAATGCATTAAAAGTGGAGCATTACTGCAGATCCACAAGCTGGAGGTCACAAAATTGAGAAACATATATTTACTGAGCTGTACTGTAGCTTTAGGTTGGAGCACGTGTTTTGCATGTAGAAGGCCCCAGGTTCAGTCCCTCCCTGGCATCTCCAGGAAGGGCTGGAAAAATTCCTGCCTGGAACATCGGAAGCTGCTTTATACTGAGTCAGTCAGACATACAATAATGGGAATTGTAGTCCAACGTGTCCAGAGGGTGCCAGGTTGGGGAAGCCTGGTTTATAGAGTAACATTTATTTATTTTATTATATTTATATCTCACCCTTTTTTCCTACAAGGAACCCAAGGCGGCTTACATAATCCTTCCGCTCCTCTCCATTTTAACTTCACAACAACCCTGTGAGGTAGGTCAGGCTGAGAGTCAGTGACTGGCCTAAAGACACCCAGTGAGCTTCATGGCCGAGTGGGGACTTGAACCCGGATCTCCCGAGTTCCAGTCCGACACTAACCACTACGCCACACTGGCTGTGTCAGTGGAGAGGAGGAGGACCACCATGCAAGCTGCCTTTGGTTGCTTACAAGAGGAAACTTGCTCGGAGCGAGAGGGAGAATCAAGGTACTCACACAGGGAGACAGAGTTGAGGGTTATCCCGGACGTGGCCATGCCACACAGGAAGCGGAGGACGCAGTAAGCAGTGAAATTTGGCACGAAGGCGGTGCAGGCGCCCGCTGCCCCCAACTGCAGGTAGCTCCAGACGATGAGGGCTTTCCGGCCGAACCTGAATTTCCAGAACAAGTAAGTGGGTTACTCTGTTGCAGCAAAAACAACCGAGCATCTCATGGCGCCTTAAAGGCAAGACAAGAAAACGTATCCTGGCATGAGCTTTTGTGGGCGCTGCCCATTTCATCAGATGCATGAAGTGTGACATACCAAGAGGTACATAAGTATTCCGGCTGGCTGGGGAACACTGGGCATTGTAGGACTTTTTTCCCCTGTCTAAACGTGCATAGGATTGTGCCCAAAGTAAATGAATACTAAGGTGGGTTTTGCTGATGGGTCCACACAGACAAGTCGGCCAAGCAACATAGAAAAGTCGTCCATCCCCTGTCCTTCTTAGGGTTCCTAAGTGACCAGGGGAAAAACACACACACACAACCCCCCAAACCAGACTGCTTCGGGGTTGCCTTCAAGGTAGTTTCCCAAAACAGCAGGCGCAGTGCGGCTGTTGGTGTTTTTCCTCTTCAGATATTAAAAAATGAATGCTGTAAGTTAAAAAGCTTTTGAGCAGGGATAGGCAATGTGCAGCCCCACTGCCCCCAAAATGGTTTAATTTTTTTTTCTTTTGAAAGGTGTCCGGAGTGGCCATTTTGACCCCTTTTGGGCACTTTTATTGTTCCATAGCTCCAATGGAGCACTGAAAGGGTCCAAATTAGCTTGCAAACAAGCTAATGTTGACCCTTTTTGTGCGCTGTACCTGCTCCGGATGCCTTTTTTTTTTTTTAATTGCACCACAGGGGGAGGGGAGGTGTGGCCTGTGGGCAGGGGGAGGACCTCCTGAAGTTGCCCACCCCTGCTTTTGATGGATTAAAAAATATATTTATTAATAAAGTGTATTTATTAGTATAATAAAATCTCTAAGCAGTTTACATACAAAAAATTTAATACTACAAACCGCTGTTAAAATACAGATAAAATGCAATATAACAATAAGCCAATCGAAGGGAGGCTCTGCCTCCTAGGTCCGCCCATCAAAAAGCTGGTTCCACCCCCTGGCTCAACTGCGGAACTTATGCTAGGCTCCACCCCTTGACCCAGACAGGCTCCACCCACATAACCCACCAAAAAACCAGATTTTTATTTTTTTTAATTAAGAGAGTTGTCAACCCGAAATACTAAAAAGACTTTGCCTTCTCCGGTGAGGTCACAAACAAGATATGACACTATCTGCAGAACTGGGACTACTATCTCCTTACATGGACTCTAATACGCAAATAAGACATAAAGAGCGCCTGGCTTTTTTTCTGGACAGCAGCCAGAAATAAGCTAACTGGAAATCAGCAAATGAACTTCCTCTTATCGCAGGGCTCTCCAACCTTGGGTCCCCAGATGTTGCTGGCCTACAGCTCCCAGCATACCCAGCCAGCATGGCTAATGGCAAGGGATTCTAGGAGCTGTAGTCCAGCAACATCTGGGGACCCAAGGTTGGAGAGCCCTGTCTTATCGTATGGAAACAGAAAATTTGGGACCTTGCACTAATGTAGAAACTCACTGAACGTCTTCAGGTACAAAGAGGCCTAGTAGAAATTGACACTTTTCATGGAATATGGTATCTATTTGCTAATACTGAGAAGAATACACAACAACCTCCTAAGACACGCGGAGCTCTCTGGCATGATCTATTAGGATGAGGAGTGATAACTTTATCAGACAATCTTGCTTGTACCAAATAGAGATCGTGAGTGGTCCGAAAGACTGTAAAGAAATTAAGGACATAAGAACATAAGAAGAGCCCTGCTGGATCAGGCCAAGGGTCCATCTAGTTCAGCATCCTGTTCACACAGCGGCCAACCAGTTGCCTACGGGAATCCCACAAGCAGGACAGGAGTGCAACAGCACCTTCCCGCCCATGTTCCCCAGCAACTGGATTACTTAGGCATACTGTCTCTGATACTGGACTCACATGTGGTGTCCTTAAATTTGTTACTGTTCATTGTTACTTTCAAAAATTTAATAAAAATAAATTAAAAACAAAACCCCAAATAGGGAGATATACCCCAGAGGAAGGGGGGTCAACCAACCGCACATATCACCTTGGGGAATGCAAGGAATCCATCGGGTTTAGTTTTCGTAACCACAGCAGCCAGCCCAGGCCCTCACTCCTCACCTGTCTGAGAGGCTCCCAAAAATCAGTGATCCGATCAGCACCCCCGCCATGTAGATGGACTGAGCCATCTGCCTCAGGCTCCAGGAGTCGCACACCAAATCCCACTGCAAAAACAATCCCAGAAAGGCGGGGGGGGGGGAGAGCAGAGAGACCATGTGTGAGATTGTGCGTGGAGGTTTAAAGATGTTCATAAGGCTAATCTAAAAAAATGCAATATAAACATCGAAAACTGGGAAGCTCTGGCCCATGAACAATCTAACTGGAGGTTGGCCTTTCACAAAGGTTCTATGGACTTTGAAGAAGCCCGAGTGCAAGGTGAAAGGGAGAAACGTGCTAAGCGAAAAGCACATCAAATGAATCCTTTACAGGACCATCTTCCATCTGGTAACCTGTGTCCTCACTGTGGGAAGCTGTGTGGATCTAGAATTGGCCTCCACAGTCACTTACGGACCCATCGCTAGAGTCTACACAATTTTCTTTAGAATTTCCTCCTTTTAAAATCTCCTTTTTGTAAATTTTTATCCTGGAAGACAATCTTACTCAGTCATGAGTGATCGCCTGATGATGATGATGATGATGATGATGATGATGATGATGATGATGATGATGATGATGGACATGAAGCAGCAGGCTTCGTTCATTCAATGCTTTCCAGAATCTGTTTTCAATGGCCAGTGTTATAGCGGAACTGGGACTCTCGGGGAGGCAGCACCAGCACTTTTTTTTTTATGAGCAGGGACTCTGACATCATCTGCCACCCCCCTCAGACTCCCCTGTTCCCCCTGAGTTTAGCTGCGATCCTCACCGTAGCTGGGAAAAATGAATTTCCACAGCAACAATATATGGTTCCCTGTTGTAAAGCAAAGCATTTTGGAGGTGGCTTGGTTGGTCTTATATGGGCAATGAAGGCCCATTCACTTTGCAAAAGACCTGCTCCCGGCAGAGATGAGAACCACTAGAACTGGTGTGTTGATATGGCTCCGCCTGGATTTCTGGACTCTCCTTGGCGTTGTGGCTACGGGCACTGCCATGATGAGCGCCCGCACTCCCAAATTTATCAGCACACCACTGTCAATGACCCTGAGGAAGGAGTACTTCTAAGCCAGTGTTCTCCAACCTTGGGTCCCCAGATGTTTTTGGACTACAACTCCCAGCATGCCCCAGCCAGCGTAGGCCAAAAACATCTGGGGACCCAAGGTTGGAGAACACAGTTCTAAGCGTTTGCAGAGCGCGAGGGCTGACCTGAAACATCTTGCCACCTTAGGCAAAGAACAAAATGGCACACACCCCTCCATGTACAAAAGCCAACTGGACTGGCAGCTGAATCTTACTTGGATACCAGGGACACAACAGCATTCGCCACCGCAACTGAATAAACACACAGCTAGCTTAGAGAGAACAGGGCAGGCCGTGGGGCACACACCTCCTTGTGTTGCCACGTCCCAGCATCTGCTGCCTGAGGTTACTGCCTCACTCTGCCTAATGGTAGAGCCGGCCCTGCAGCGTACCTTTCCCTCACTGCTGAGTAAGCACGGATAGGGCTTAAGCCTGGGGGCCGTGTGAAATAAAGACAAAGATGAGAGTTTGACCATGTGCAGAGCACTCCTTTCAGTTGCCCCTGCTGGATAACCACAACGTGCTCCCCACATTTGGCATCGGGACTCCCAGGTCATAGAGCACGGCTTCCGGGGGTGGGGGCTGGAAACAGTAGCCTGGACTCACCTACTGCTTTATGCCAGGCATTAAAATCAGGGGGGACAGAAGGGAGATCTTTGGGTGATTCATGAGAGATCCCGAGTTTAACAGTAGCAGCAATTTAACATGTCCCAGCTTTAAGATTGGCTCCCAAGGCTCCTGATCTTTGGGCCATCAGTAAGAAAATTCAGTGGAGCAATTAGTGCTACAGGTAGGGCAGTGCACTGGGCAGCACTACCCTGGCTACGCTCTTTCCAGCACTGTGAAAAATGGTTGTCTCACCTTGTCCAGGGTCCATCCTCACCCTCTTTCCCCAGTGCAACCCTTCACACACTTGAAGATCCGAGGAGGCTGGTGGCTCTAATATCAGCGGGGCTGTGTATCCACTCTGGATTTTACTCTGAACTTTTAAGGAGCTATCCATTTTGGGGGTAGATTCAGTGCCATAGATAGCTCCTTAAAAGTTCAGAGTAAAACCTGGAGTGGATACACAGCCGCACTGACACTGGCGTCACCGGCTTCCACTAGGCTCCGTGTCCCAACCTAAACCAACCCGTGCTCTCTCCAAGAAGGGTCCCAATCCGAGGGCGTCCTCTCTCACCTCACTGACGATGGTGCTGGCGAAGACACTCCGGTCGTACATCCACCCGTCGGCGCACGGTTCCATATCCACGGCGGTGTCGTTGCCCAGGGTGGCGTTCGGGTCGAGCAGGCGCCACTGGGTGGCAGCGAAGCGGCGACAGCTGTCCGCCTGCCGGTTCCCGTCCATCGGGATGGAGATCCGGAGGAGGCTGTCGGTTCCCAGTGGCGCGGAGACGTTGCTGGCCTGGCGGGTGTAGTTGGCCGTGATGTGGATCTGGCAGTGATGTCTGGGGACTCCCGCCGTGAAATTCTGCAGGAGGTTGTGGCTCGCCAGCATCATGAGCGGGATGGCCAGAAAGGCCACTGACATCCTTTGAAAGCGGCCCATGCCCCCTAAGCTGTCGAGAATCTCTGCAAAACCCATGGCGCGGTTGCTGGTGCGAGCAGTGCCGAGGTTGGAGGATAGAATTCAACAATATTGTAGAATTGCGGATAGGCCAACAAGCCGCCAGCAATGGCTTTCTGGGGTTTTTTTGTTTTTATTTTTGTTTTTGGAAGGCAAAAGTGCAGTCAACAGTTCCTGGATTCTGTCAGCTGAAATCTCCAAACGGTCTCCTCCTCAATTTCCGCTCCTCCTCAAACAATATTGCTCTTGCCTCTGCTTCCCTTTACTCAGAAGATAACGTGAGAGTGCAGGGCTCCCGTCAGCTCCTCCATGTGTTAAGAAGTGCCTTGGCTGGTCAACCGAGAAATGGCTCTGGTTAGGCCTGGCACTTCATTTAAAACCTCCCACAAGTTAAAATGTTACGTAAGAGGGCAATTTCCTAGAGGGCTGCGGTGGTTCAAGTGGAGCAGAAAGATCCTCAGGATGTGGAGGGAAAGGGTGGACGAAACGAACCAGTGAACCTTATATTATATCACCTAGAGCCAGTGTGGCGTAGTGGTGAGAGTGTTGGACTGTGGCTCAGGAGATCCGGGTTCTAGTCCCCGCTCGGCCATGAAGCTCACTGGGTGACTTTGGGCCAGTCACTGACTCTCAGCCTAACCTACCTCACAGGGTTGTTGTGAGGATAAAATGGAGAGGAGGAGGGGGATTATGTAAGCCGCCTTGGATTCCTTGCAGGAAAAAAGGTGGGGTATAAATATAATAAATAAATAAATAAATGTGGAGCTAGGAGAAGATCCCTGACAGGCATATAAAATGCAGGAGGGGTTTTTTTGCAAGGAAAGCACAGCTCTTTTTTCAGATTTGAAAAAAACCCTCTTCCTCCTCCACCCCAACTTAAAAAAAAGAAAGAAAAAATACTCACCTTTCTTGTTTTGCACAAGTGTCATGTCAAACTTGTGAATCCCAGCTCCTTGGGCAAAAAGGTTGGTATTGAAATCTTGAGATTGTCTTCAAATCGTGAGCAGAAAAAAATGATACATCGTCCTGGCTCGCACTGAGAAGACAATCCAGGGCAGGTTGTCACCCTTGTTTGTTTCAGGGTGGCTTGTCATGACTTCCGAACCCAGTGTGGTTTGCTCAGCATGGTTTGTTAACACCGCTGAGGAAACTGCCCTGAGAACCCAGGACTTGTTGTCGGGTTGTTCAGGGTGGCTCGTTCTCAGAGTGGCTTGTCGTGATGCGCCAACCTGGCACAGTGCCTTATGCATGGCTTGTCGGAAAGAGATTTGCAGCAGATTAAACATTCTTTTCCCCCACCTTTGGCAAGATTTGTGCAAATGTAACTTTTTTATTTTAAAAAAAAACTTGCAGAGAGATTGATGAGAGGATACATGGCCACCTGTGTGGAAGATAGAAACTGCTTTACATTGAGTCAGATCCTGGGTCTATCTAGCCCAGTATTGTCAACACTGATTGGCAGCAGCGGCTCTCCTGGGTTTCAGGCAGGATTCTTTCCTGTCCTACCTGGAGATCAAGCCTGGGACCTTCTGCATGCAAACATGTTCTACCACTGAGCTATGGCCCTTTCCCCACAAAAGAAATTAAGATTCCAGTCCTCATGGTTCTGAATAAGGGGCTGATTTAAATATAAACATAAGAAGCTGCTTTATACTGAATCAGACCCTTGGTCCATCTAGTCCAGTGTTGTCGACACTGATGGGCAGCAGCGTTTCAGGCCGGGTTTTCCCCTGCCTTATCTCGAAAACGCCAGGGACCTTCTGCATGCAAAGCAGGTGCACTACCAGTATCCAATGGACCCTTCAAGGAAGGGGCTGAAGGAAGGAAGCGTGAGCCACACACAGGCCTGTGGCTCACACTGGCTCAGCTTGTCTGAGCGTGGAAAGCTAAACAGGGTCAGGCCTGGTTATTACTTGGATGGGAGACCCCTCCTCTAGTTCCCTGCATTGAGCAGGTGGGTTGGACTTGATGGCCTTGTAGGCCCCTTCCAACTCTATGATCTATGAATCTATGAAGGAAGGAAGGAAGTCTAGGACTGAGGATTTGGGGACACCAGTGTAAACACTGGCTACTTTCTCCCCCGATTTACCTTCTTGGCTGGTTCAGTGCTGGCACTTGCAGAACATCACAACATCTCCCTCCTACCAGCTGGGATGCGCCTGCAAGGTTTGATGGAGCATCCTGATCCGGGCTGCCTGCAGACTTTTGGGGGGGCAGCCAACGTATCCTCCATGCCCCACCAATAGCCAGGGCCCCCTCATCGGCACATTGCCAAGGGCCCCCCCCCATAAGCCTGCCGTCCAAATCACAAGGGTGCCGAACCTCTTTCAACCCAAGGGCTGAATTCCATTTTGGAGACGTTCTTGGGGGCCTCATTCCGGTGGTGGGCGGGGCCAAAGGCAAAGGGGGCGTGCCCCCCCAAATGCCAGCATATTTGAGCTTGAAGCTCTTATCTGTCAGTATTTAAGCCTCAGGAGAGGCATTTCACCCTTTCAGAATGGGCGGAGGAAAGCTGCACAAAAGCTAGGAAACCACTCAACGATTAGTGGTTGGGGAAAGTGGTGGGGCATGGGGAAGGGGGAGTGGCCATCTGGGAAAACCCAGTGGGCCAGATTGGAACCTGAGGTGGGCTGGATTGGCACCCCAGTTCTGCACCCCTGCTACAGCAGATACCAGGTTGGGTGAACCTATTTTGGGGATAAGGTTTGGCACCATGGTTAGCTCCTTTAAAGTTCAGAATAAAATCCTGCGCGGACATGCAGCCCCACTGACACTGGAGTCACCAGCCTCCGCTGGGTGGGAGCACTGCATTCTGGGGGAATTAGAATGGAGGCAGGGGCCATTTCCACTGCATTGGCCAAGTCCTCCTGTCTGCGTTCAAGTGCAATAGGCAAATAACCCTGCCGTGAGGCTCCATGTTGCATCTGGGCTCTAATTGATGGAGCTTGTAAAAAAAAAAGAAAGAAAAAAGATCAACCTAAGTTGAGCAATGCAGCTCGAAGTTTGCCCTTCTCTGGTCTAGAGTCCAACTTTTGACGCTTGGGTATGGTCCCAAAAGTGGTTGATCATTTCCCTTCCCGGAGATCACGGCCAAGGTTCAGTTACGCAGTCATGGGTTTGGCAAGATGGCGGCCGTTGGCTCAGCCACTCAGAAAAGGAATGCTGACCCACAATGTCCAGGAGGGTGTCAGAGGAGCAGGGAGTGTTTTAGTGATGCATAACCTGTTGGCTCTGTCTCAAGTGCACTCAGCCGTTCATGTGCAGCGAGACGGGTTCATGCACTATGGACTGGCAATTCGGACATTGAGTGGAAAATTAAGCATCAGCCATTTTCCCTCCAAGTTTGGGTGGGGTTTAGTGCATGGGAGTGGAATGACCAATGCTTCATTTTTCTACAAGTAGGCCCTCACCCCTCAGCCCAGAGGCTGGTTGTGGTTATTGAAGGAAAGTCACTCTCTGCATATGTTCAGAGTTTCTCTCTTCTTTCCGATTACATCCTGGGGCAGGGAGCTGACAATGAGAATTATAGGCTTCTGGGTCTGATTCAGGTTGCACTCTGGTGAAGGACTTTAGAATCTGTCCCCCATCGCTGAAAAGGAAGAGGGGTCTAGTGGTGAGATGTTTTGATAGTGAGAGCATGGGCACTTTAGGTAGGGTGAGAGAGAGAGAGAGAGAGAGAGAAATGTTTCTTTTTTGCATGAATTTGAAAGCTGACAAATTTCTTTACAATTGGATTTTCAGGTATGGCTTTCTAGATTCAAATAGGAAATCCTTAAAATGGATAGCCCAGGGAGAGTCATGGTTAGACAGGCGGATGAAGGCTGGAGAGACCCAGGGTCAAATCCGCACTCGGCCATAACATTTTCTGGGTGACCTGGCCTCTTCTTCTCTCCCAGCCTAACCTACCTCGCAAGGTTGTTGTGAGGAGGTAAAATTTGGGGGCTGGAAGGAGGGGGGAGGAAGCAAATGATGCATGCCATTAGTGCTCCTTCAAATGAATAATGAAGAGAACCAGTGTGGCCAGTGGTTAGACTTGGACTCGGGAGATCTGGGTCCTAGTCCCCATGTGCCATGAAGCTCACTGGGCAACTTTGGGCCAGTCTCTGACTCTCAGTCTAACCTACCTCACAGGGTTGTTGTGAGCATAAAATAGGGAGAACGAGAAGGAGGATCATGTAAGCCGCCTTGGGTTCCTTGCAGGAAAAAAGGCAGGATATTTATGTAATAATTAATATATACACATTAATGGGACAAGAGATTAATTTATTTATTCTCTAAAAAAGAAAAAGAAAAAGAGGTGCTGGATCTTTGAACATAAGAACATGAGAAGGATAGGAGAATAGGACCTCTGGGCTGGATTGCAAAGTGGATTTGGGGACACCGGTGTAAAGACCAGCTGCTTTCTCTCTCAATTTTGATCTAGCCACCACTGTTCTTGGTGGAAGACCAAAAGCCTATCTGGTGGTCCAGCCTTCTGTTCCCACCGTGGCCACCTAGCTGCATATGGGAAGCCCACAAGCAGGACATGATTGCAACAGCACCCTCCCGCCCATGTTCCCCAGCAACTGGCACTGAGAGGCATTCTGCCTCTGATACTGGAGGAAGCATATAGCCACTAGGTCTAGTAGCCATTGATGGCCACAGTTGAGACTGGTGGCTCCAATGTCAGTGGGATGGTGTATCCACTCCGGGTTTCAACCTGAACTTTTAAGGAGCTATCCATGGTGCTGAACCCCATATCCAAACTAGGTTTGGCACCATGAATAGCTCCTTCAAAGTTCAGACTGAAACCCGGAGTAGATACACTGCCCCACTGACATTGCAGCCACCAGCCACTGCTGGATGGCCATATCCTGCATGGTAATGGAAAGTGTACGCTCTGTCTCGGAAGCTGCGTTCCCTCTCTAATCTAGACCCGTGGTGGTGGTGGTGGTGGTGGTGGTGCTTAGTAAGTCAGGAGAAAAAGGCACTCCACACATGCAGAAGAGCACTCTCTTTTTGACATCCCATGTTCCACGGCAGAGTCCTAAGCACTGAAATCAGGTTCTGCGGCAGAACGGCATGAAGTCCAATGTTCGTCTTTTCTGCCTGGCTTGCCCCCTAAGTCATGAGGAAGAGGGAATCATTGTCCAGCTCACTGCCACTAAAATGGCAGGGTCCTAATCTAGCCCAGGGAAAGAGAACACTTTGGAACAGACTTCAAGAAGGAGAGGGGTCGGGTTTGGGTTGATCATTCTTTCCACCCTAAAACCACAGAACTACTAGTTTCCCCACCTTCACTTTCATTTTAAGGGAGCCTGGTTTCTCCCCCCGTCATACAGACTTCACATTATCGCCTCAGCTTATGACAGCCCTGTAAGGTAGACAAAGGGTCGTCACAGATGGAAGGGGGAAGGTGTGTGCAAGAACAGTGGCTTGCCTAATCCCACACAGCAAGTTCAAAGCAGGGGTGGAATTGGGTCTGGGGGCTTCTCTACTCACACACAGGCAGAGCAATTCTGTGGTCCTGCTCCTCCTCTGAGGACCCCCCCCTTTTATCTTTGGCTACCTATGCTGGCAGAGGCACGCCGGTGTAACCCTGTTACTACACCAGCGTCGACCCTCAATGACAGGCTGGCACATCTTCGGAGGGGGGGGGTGGCACATCTTCGGAGGGGGGGGACAGCGCACAACAGCTGTCCAGTTCAACAGAGCTGCGTAATATCTAAGCGTGCTAGGTCGAAGCAAAGCACACAGCAAGATCCCTGCAAGATAAAGGAAATAAACCTTGCAAGACCGGAGCTGTTCTCGTATCAGTGCACCGCCCTTCCCCACGTCCACAAGTCACCGTTGATGATACTGTTCCCGTTATTTATATATTTATTCATTTATATTAGTTTATTATATTTTTAATCTGCCCAATAACCAATGTTCTCCGGGCAGATCACAATGACTGGGTTCACACAACATGATAAGCCCTGGTGGCTTATAAGCCACGTTTGTTTTGGAGTGGCTTGTCGTGTTGTCCGCACCCGACCAGAGTGGCTTGCTTGTGGTTAACAAAGCATGCTGCCGCGTTCGGACAACACGACAAGCCGCTCTGAAACAAACCATGGATTATCATGTGGTGTAAACCCAGTCACAGTTACTCAGCCATGCCCTCCTCCAGGCCGGTGTCAAAGGTCGTCATACTTGGGCACCTGCTGAGGGCCCGCACCCCCGCAGGGTCCCACTTACAACAGACCCCTGGACTTGCTCCTCCTCTTCACCATGGCAACCTGCTTGTTTGCCTGACTTTTGCGCTGACCCAGACAACGGTGGTGGCGTGAACGAGGAGCACCAGATACCCTTGTACTTCTATAAACCTCGGGGTCCCCCTCGGCCTGCTGTTACCTCCCTCTTGTGCATGGGTTGCACAATGTTGGGCTACATAAGCGACGGCACTCACCACTCTACCATCGGAAATAGAAGGAATGATAATAGAAAGACTGAAATCTACTCTCTGGCCTTGAGGCATTATGCAGTGTTTTAATGGTCTCGCATGGAGCCTACACATTGGAATGCCAGCAGAACGAAGGCACATTCTGAAGATCTCCCCCCAGACCCAGAAGTCCCTGGGCTTTACTCTCCCAAGGCTTCAAGCAGGAGAGACAGGAGGAGGGGCTACAAAACAAGGGGAGGGGCTTCAACGCTTGGATTTCCAAAAGTCGGCTGGGACAGCAACCAGGGCCCCGTGGAGGCGTTGACAGCCTCGGTCTCCCGGCTCTGTAACTTATCCTTGTTGTTCCATAACAAGAGGACAAGAAAACAAAGCAAAAGAAAGTCAAGGGGTGGGGAGGAAGAGATGCTGTTCCAGGATCTGTGGGACTTTAGAGAGTGGAAAAGAAAAAGAGAGATTTTTTTCCCCTTGCATTGCATTCCCTCCCCACAGTCTCCAAACTGCCCGCCAAGAGCAACAGAAAAGTTGCAATGTTTTATTATTTGCTTCAGGGCTTCGCTGAGAACAATCAATCCCTGTTTTTCTGCGTTGGATGGGGGCTCTTTTGAAGCTTGAGGGAGAGGGGCTTGGCATGGCAAGGCTAACCTGGGACTGCGGGAAACGGATCTGGAGGTTGGGATGAGGCAGCGGGGCCAGCGCCAGGCATCCTTGGGCATGTTCCAGGGCCCCTAGCATGGTGCTTGGGTCCCTTGCTGATGCCTGCCCTGGTACTCCCTGTAATTATTCTTCTTCTGAGCAGAGCCAGAGGCTGGTTCTAGCTGCCCTTTTAATGTCCGCAATGGAGCATCGCTCCGGCACAAGGTGGCAAGTTAAATGGCGGCTAGAGCCAGCCACCTTGCACCATGCGGGGCACTGCTGGCACTGCCCACTGCTGCCAATTAAGTCCACCGGGTGGGACACTGACCAAGGAGGCAGCCACGCCAGGAAGTACTTTTCCTAGAGCCATCCTTGCAGGGCAGCCTAGAAACAGTAACTGTGCCAGCTCCAGATTTTGGTGGACCCTTGGGCAAGACACCCCTCTGTTCTGCCTCCTCACCGCCACCATTGTCTGGGACCTTCTGCTTGCAAAGCATGTGCTCTGCCAAGGAGCAATGGTTCTTCCCCTAAAAATAAAGTAAGTTTCCAGTCCTCGTGGTTCTGAATAAAGGACTGACTTAAGCAGGAAGATAGGAAATTCCCTCATACTGAGTCAGACCTTTGGTCCATCTATCTCAGTATTGTCTATACTGACTGGCAACATCTCTCTAGGGTTTCAGATGGGGGACCTTTCCAGCTCTACCTGAAGATGCCAGTAATTGAACCTTGAACCTTCTGCAAAGCAAGCAAATAACCCATGAGCTACAGCCCTTCCCCATGTCAGTGGGGCTTGGCACAGGAGATCATCCCAACAGATCAGGCCCCCCGGCTCCTTGTTGTTGGGAGAGAGGGTGCCATGAGGATCATCCACCATAGCCTCCTAAACATCTTGAGCTCACCCCAGGAAGCAGATGCTGAGATCACCCAGAGATTTATACACAGGGTGGGACCAATCAGAGCTCAGGTCAGCCTCAGCCGATCGGGTCTTATGGAGTGGTGGTACTAGCAAGTTCAGCGGTATGCACGCAGTCATTGCAACTCTGCATTATTCCTTCTTTTATAGAGAAACTGTGAGTCCCATAGAGTGTAGGCTTGAGCTCAGCAGTAGAGCAAATGCTTTGTATCAGGGCTGGTGCCTGAGGGGGAAGAACAAGATGGTGCCCCTCCCATTCCTTGTAAAAAAAGCCAACCGGACAGACAGATGAATCTGTCTTCAACGCCGCTCATGGCCGGCATCAAGGGTCGGCATGGCCGGGCACCTGCCAAGGGCCCACACCCCAGCAGGGCCCCACTGACAAGAGCTCCCTGGAGTTGCTCCTCCTCTTCCCCATTGCAACCTTCTTGTTCGCCTGCCTCTCACTCTGGCCAGACAACAGTAGTGGTGAGGAGCAGCAGCAGATGCCCCGGTCGACTTGCTCCCTGGCTCTCCCTGTCTGTCAAGCAAGCAAGTGGGAGCAAGGATGAGAAAGAGAAGAAGGAGCAAGAGCAGCTGGTGACAATGGCGGTGAGAAGGGAGACTCACTGAGGGGGGGGGGCATTGAGGGTGTATTGCCTGAGGGTCCTCAAAAAACTGGACCCAGCGCTGTCAACACTGGTGATGGGACAGAATCCTCTGCTGCACCTGAACGCAGCAGGCTAATTTCGGGGATGCAGAACAGGCCACATGGGACAGAGGTCTTTCTTCCAACACTTTCCTGCCACTTCCCAGCATCTGCAGCCTGAGGAGACAGTTTCATTCTGCTTCATGATAGGGACGGCCCCGCTTTGCATGCAGAATGCAGAAAGCCCAGGTTCAGTCCCTCAGACAATGATGCAAACAAAATGAAATGTAAGCAAAATGAAGCCATAGATTTGAAGGACCAAAAATACCATCAGAACACACACACACACACACACACACACCGTCCACCGCCTTCCCCAAAGTCCAGACTATTTGCTCCATCAACCTATGTGATCTAGTCCACCTCTCTGAAATGTCCCAGGATGCACAGCACATTGGCATCTTTCCGAAGTGTAACTTTTGCCTTGCAGATCCATAATCAAGCATCCCCCAAAAGAGAGTCTGTCTGTGGGCTTGGGCTTGTTTCCTCTTTAAACGATGATCTTTTCCATTTCGGGCTTGGTGGAGTCGAGGAGCGTCTGTATTTGCTGTAGTTGCTGCTGCTGCTGCTGCTTCGTGTCCTTGTGGCGCCGCGATCTGAACAAGACACAACATCCATGAAATGCAGCTTTTCTGTAAGGAGACAAGATCTGACCTGTGTTTGGCCAGTCCAAGTTTCCATCTAGCCCAGCGCTTTGTGAGTCAAACAGGAGAGACACGTTAATTTGTACCCATGTCTGCCCTGTTCACATATAAAGCAGAGAACGGAGGGAGGGTGTCTAATTTTTACATCCAAATTGTAAATGCTGGCTGCAGGTTTTTGAGGACCCTTAAAATTGAAAGGTCAGCACCTTTACTTTGAATGGGGCCCAGTAACCAACTGGGCAGCATTGGAGCAATATATTCGAAATAGCACATAAGGCAGGGCAGACTAAGAGTTATTTATTAAAACATTGCATGATTTTTATCCTGCCCTTCCTCCAGGGAGCTCAGGAGGCCACTGCACGTGGGGGGGGGTGTGCATGTGTGTGCCCTCCTTTTTTGGCCTCCTCACAACAACCCCATGAGGTAGGTTGGGCTGAAAGTTGGTGATTACCCCAAGGTCACTCAGTGTGTTTTGTGGCTGAGCAGAAATTTGAATCCAGATCTCTGGTCTCAGAGTCAGGGCCAAACTAGATGTGATGCTGATGCTAATCGTGTCATTGCAATTAGCATGTCAAGTGTTTCCAATGGGATGGAGGGATATGGAACAGGATTGGTCTGGGACAGGCAATGCGTGTGGGTGTGAATCCTTTCCCCAACTCTGCTTCTCCAGTAAAAATCTAGGGATGTCGGTGTCGGGGGAATCCATAACAGACTCAAATTAGCCCAGATTTCTAGGAATCTGACCCACAGATTCCGCAGTGGACTGGCTTTCTGGAGTTGCGCTAATTCCGTGGACTTGCAAACCATTTTTTGAAAAAAATTTATGTAATTTTACGCAAATTTAGTTGCAGGAAAAGACATAAAATAGACCAAAAATGGGCATTTCCCCCATAGGCTAAAGGGTGAAAATATGCATTTTGGGGGGGATTTGCATACTGGGAGGGATTTGCGCATTTTTGGGAGTGTGAATGTGCGCAACTCTGAATTTGTGCAAATGCGTGCGAATGCTCTGTCGCAAAATCTGATTCCATCAATGAGTGGACGATGGGACAAAGGCGCTTGACAATCCGCAAAACGTAGACAGAATGGATTTTACAGCATCTGTACATCCCTATAAAATCACCCCATCTCCCCAGAGCTGGTGTAGTGGTTAGAGCGTTGGACTGGGACTCAGGGGATCCGGGTTCTAGTCCCCACTCAGCCACAAAGCTCACTGGGCGACTTTGGGCCACTCACTGACTCTCGGCCTAGACTACCTCACAGGGTCGTTCTGAGGATAAAACGGAGAGGAGGAGGGCAATGTAAGCCACCTTGGATGCCTCTGAGGAAGAAAGGCAGGATACAGATGTAATAATGAATAAATAAGCCTCTGGAGATGCTTGATATAATTGTACTAAAATTATATTAATTATAACTAATTCATATTACAATAATACGATTGACATGACTTTGACTTGCCAGAATCCCTCAATTTCAAATGCAACATTTGAAATTGACCTCAGCATTGGAAATTCAAGCGCTATCAAGACTTGATATGTCTGGGTCATTCCCCATCCCCACCCCAGCAGGCATCAAATATGAACTCTATATGCTGACACCTGTCAGGAAAGCCACCAAATATCAAAAGAGAAGATGCTGTCCGTGGCCCGCCCCCCCGAGACATAAAAGCCGGGTTGCTTCGTGCTCACCTGTTCTCGACCTGCTGTATTGTTTCCGGCAGAGGGACATTCAGGGTTTCCGGCAGGAAGGCAGCGGCTAACCCAGACACAATCGGGGCAGTGCCGTAGATCACGTGTGGCAGGAAAGGGATGTACTCGCCGGACATCTTCACCACTGGGGCGACCATGCCACCCAAACGGGCCATGGTGTTACTGAGACCCATGCCGGTTTGCCTGTAAGCCGAGAAGCCAAGCAGAAGTAGAAATAGTCGAGCACCCTTGAGGGAACCACAATATGAGGAATCCCTCCCCCCCAGACCCTCACTAGGGCAGAAATAACTGAAGGCAGAGGAGGCTGGTGGGGCTTCTCATCCATTGCAGCTTTTATTCTGAGCTTTATGGGAGCTATCCGTGGTGCTGAACTCCATCCCCAAAATAGGTGCCTCACCATGGAGCACCATGCAGAGCTCCTATAAAGCTCATAATAAAAGCTGCAATAGGTAAGGACCCCCCTGACATTAGGAGTCACCAGCCTCAGTATAAGATCTCAGTCCTTTCCCCTCCCTGTCATGGGCCAAATTGCACATCGGCCTTGTTTGGATATAACAATCGTTCGGGGGGGGGGGCAAGGCAGTCTCTGGCCTGCAGAAGCATCCAATCTGGCCCGTGGAGGGTTGGGCACCCCTCCCCTTCCTAAGCCCCTCCCCTCCCTAAGCCCCGTCCCCTGAGAAGGAGAGGAATCCTATTGTTATCTCCAGTCTGATTCTGGAGCTCCCTGCACCGCTCTGTCCAAAGACAAAAAGTTGGCAGGGTGGGGCGGGAAGATGACATGGGAGGGGTGGGGCGTTGGGGGCAGGGCCCCACCACTTGACATCATTCAGCTTGCTGGCTTGGTCCAGAGGGGGCAATCTGGCCCCCAGGCCAAAAGTGGTTCCCTGCTCCTGATTTAGTGCTATGGAAACAGACCTGGATGAGCCTTGGACTCACACAGTCCCCTTTCCTCTTCTCTCCTTCCCTGAAGTGACCAAGGGGAGGTCAGAAGCATTGCTTCCATTTTCAAGTAACCACCATTTGTTAGTTGAATGGTGGTTAGCTTAGTTTTAACCGTGGTTTATCTAAACAAACCAGGATCGTAAACTCGAGTTTGAACTCGACTTGTTCAGTCAAACCATGGTGGTTTAAAAAAAAACAAAACCACTCAACTATCCATAGTTTCTACTGGTTTGGACATACCAGCAAACCATGGTTAGTTTAAAACAGGAAGCAAATGCTTCTAACCTCCTTGCAGCTGCACCAGAGAAGGAAAGGGGAGGGGAAGCGGGCAAGTCCAAAGTTCACCCTGACTCAAGGTTCACCCTGGTACAATTACACCATGGTTTTGCGTTATGTTTGCACAAGGCTGTCATGTTAATCATCCCTTAAAAACAAAAGGCATGCTTAACTCTGCCACTTTTAACTGTAAAGGGTGAACTAACTGTGGGGGCCCTATCCTGCACCATGCTCCTGATCCGGATCGGATCCAGTTTTCCTGCCAAAAATCCTCCTCCAACCCTCCCGCACTGCTCTTTGTCTCCTGAAAGGTGCTGTTTCCTTCACAAGGGAAGGTGAATCGATATTGGCATTGCACAAGCTAAACCAAACTGTGGCTGCTGCTTCTTCTTCTTTCCCCCCAAAGTGGAATACGTGGCATCAATGGCTAGATAGACCCACATGCTCTTTCCGAGACTTCATTTTTAAATGAAACAGATGTTGTAGATCCTGAGCGGATAGCCCAAACACTTCAGCTTTGCAGGATGTGCACGAGGGAGGAAGGAGGTTAAGCACTGGTGGCTCCAATGTCAGTCCACTCCGGATTTTAGCCTGAACTTTAAAGGAGCTTAACCCCCCCCCATAAGTTCAGCACCGTGGATAGCTCCTTAAAAGTTCAGAGTACAATCCAGAGTGGATACACTGCCCCACTAACAATGAAGCCACCGGCCTCCACTGAAGGTTGGTAAGATATTGCAGAGGTAGCAGAAGCAACTAGGAAGTGGAGGTCAGGAGAAAAGGAAAACACTGAAGCAAAGGGGAAAGTGGGTAAGAGATGTGGTAGAAGTATGGGGGGAACCTCAGGCCTGAGCACCAAAACCAGCCCTCCTGGACTCATAATCCGGCCCTCTGCAATTCCTCAGATAGCCCTGCCCCTTCCTCTAGCCCTGCCCCTTTCCCCAAACCATCTATCATTTGTGGGTTTGCCGGGTTTTGTGCAGTTTCCCCCACCTTTCTTTATTTGTTGAAATGCTGCTCCTAAAGCTTCATTACTGGTAGAGAGAGCTTTTAAGCTACAATACGCTGGCATTTTTGTATTTTTGGCCCTGCCCCCTTGGCTTTTGGCCCCTCCCACCACTGGAACACGGCCCCCGGGAGCTTCTCTGAAATTGGATTCGGCCCTTGGGCTGACAGAGGTTTCCCACCCCTGGAGTCGGACTACACCCCCAATTCACACAGCGCCCCTACCGGCCTGACCCTAATCTATTCTTTCTAAGCTCCCTCAAAGATATGTTTCCTCCCCCACCCACCACTTCCGCTCTCTTACCGGAGCACCGTCGGATAAAGTTCTCCAGTATATAAATAGATGCAGTTGAACGAGGCACCCAAACATCCCTTCCCGAAGACAGCAAGAGCAGTGCGCATGGTTTGCATATCTGGGGCAAGAGAAAATGCACACCATGAGAGATACACCCTTCCCACCATCCCCAAGGAAGGTCATGTTAAGTGATATCCCAGAATTCTCCACCGTCCCCTTTTACTAAGGCATGTCTCATCTTCCTCTCTACGGTCGACAGAAGTACTCTATAGAGCTGTGAGTGTCATGGTCTGGGAGCCATCGTCATAATCTGGATCAGGGCTGGCGTCAAGGGTCGGCATGGTTGGGCACCAGCCAATGGCCCACACCCCAGCAGGGGCCCACTGACAAGAGTCCCCTGGAGTTGCTCCTCCTCTTCCCCATTGCAACCTGCTGGTTCGCCTGCCTCTCGCTCTGGCCCAGACAACAGGGGTGGTGAGAAGGAGGAGCAGGAAATGCCACGGCCTCCTTGCTCCCTGGATCTCTGCATGTCAAGCAAGCGAGTGGTAGCCGTGATGAGGAAGTGGAAGGAGAACCAAGAGCAGCTGGTGGCCATGGCAGGGGGAAAGTAGACTGACTGAGGGAGGGGGCCCATTGAGGGTGCCTTGCCCAAGGGTCCTCCCTCTCGCCGGATCGTCACCTTGAAGTGGTGAGTGGGCTTGCGTGTTCCAATGAACCCTGTGAGCAATGCCGTCGGGAGCTATGTACTCCCAGTAGGGTCACCCATGGCGGTAAGGTCCGGGGAGAGGAACCAGACAAAGAATGATCCAAAACATAAAGTCCTCAATGGCAGAACAGGCGGACAACGGCTGTGAAGGCGGATGAAGGCTGCAGCAGAGAATGATTTTCCAATCGTCAGGGTAACCGTGCCATTGGATCATTGTCGTACTCTGTCAAGTTTGTGTGGTGATTCGTTGAGCACCGATCTCCCCACATAAAACAGTTTCATGCACAGGCGTCTTCCAACCCAACCAACCAAACAATTTTTATCCTGGAAGACAATCTTACTCGGTCACAAGTGATCGCCTACTACAAGGGTTCTCAAAACCTGGAGCTGGCATTGGTTGAGTCCCTAAACATGGGAAATCTAACTTAAGAAATATATGTGACTGAGCCTCTACACATGCCCACAACCACCAAGGGCCAGCATCAAGGGTAGGCATGGTTGGGCTCTTACTGAGGGCCCCACACCCCAGCACAGTCACACTGACAAGAGCCCCCTTGAGTTGCTCCTCCTCTTCTCCATTGCAACCTGCTTGTTTGCCTGCCTCTCGCTCCGGCCTAGACAACAGTGGTGGTGAGGAGCAACAGCAGATGCCATGGCCTCCTTGCTCAAAAATACTGGGCTAGATCTGATGGACACAAGGTCTGACTCGGTATACTGCAATTTTCAATGTCTCTAGCCAGCCTGGTGCCCTCCGGATGTTGTTGGACTACAACTCCCATAATCCATGGCCATTGCCCAGGCAGGTTGGGGCTGATGGGAGTTGTAGAAAAACATCTTGTGGCGGGATAGGTTGGGGAAGGCTGACTTAAGTCCTCCGGTGGCCCCAGGTGCTTGCAGGAGCAGCATCTTCACTTGTTGTGATTGTAGGTCCTTCGTACTAGGCCTGAATCTACCCACCTTCACAGTGAGCTGTCCATGGTGCTGAAGATGACCACCAGTAGAGTGGATGTCTCAAGCCTGGGAAATAATTCAGTCATTCTCCAAGACCAACCTACTCTAACCTGGTGCCCTCGAGGTGTCTTGGCCTACATCTCCTGGTGCATGCTGGGAGTTGCAGTGCAACCATCTGGAGGGCGCCAGGTTGGGGAAGGCTGTCCAAGACAATCCAGCTCTCCCCTATTGCATTTCACCTAAAAACCTCTTCCCACTTGGCTGGACCTGCTTGCTGAGAGACTTCCCGGCCCTATTCATTGCCTCTGGGCTAGGTAGAACAAGAACAAGAGACAGTGGCAGTGGTTAGAGTGCTGGCCTGGGACTCAGGAGATCCGGGTTCTAGTCCCCACTTGGCCATGAAGCTCACTGGTTGACTTTGGGCCAGTCACTGACTCTCAGTCTAACCTGCCTCACAGGGTGGTTGTGAGGATAAAATGGAGAGAAGGAGGAGCATGCAAGTTGCCAAGGATTCCTTCCAAGAGTGGGGGGAAGTGGGATGTAAATGTACTAACAAAATAAATAAATCCATCCAGAGAACATTAGCTATTGGGCAGATTAGAAAAGTAATAAATACATAAATAAAAAAATCAATCAATCAGTCAGTCAAACAAACAAACAAGAGGACCATCTCACCTTGTGGAATGAAGATGTTGGCTAAGATGGTCAGCCCAGCCAAGATGAGTGCAGCAGCCTGGGTGAACCGGCGGCCAATGTAAGTGATGGTGAGCACCGAGATGAACTTGGCTGGGAAGTCAACAGCTCCAAAAACCATCTGGATCAAGTAGATGTTGTTGCCAAAGTTCTGCAGGTCCATGACCAGCCCATAATATGCAAAGCTGGTGGAGAACCTGGGTATGGAAGATATACCATCATCATATGTCACATAGACCATGCAGCAAATTTGTTTTCTATTGCTCCATAGAGTAGGAGCTGAACTAAGTAAGGAGGTTTTGACTAAATGTTAGGAAGAACGCCCAGTTGTGTAGCATAGTGGAGTCAGTGCTCACAAAATGAGCAAACTAGAATTGATCGGCATGTTTGTTTCTATCCACTTGGGGCTTAACCAAGACCAGGGATTTCTCTCCCACTAGGGATGTCAAATTAGCATTGCAAAGCTAGGAAGACTGTGGTACCATGACTTACTTAAGAATATAAGAACATAAGAAGAGCCCTGCTGATTGATCAAGGGTCCATCTAGTCCAGCATTCTGTTCACACGGTGGCCAAACAACTGCGCATGAGATCCCACAAGCAGGACGTGAGTGGAGTACATAAGCAGCCCTGATCTGCCTCTGATCCTGGAGGTAGCGTATAGCCAATCAGGACTAGAAGCCATTGATAGCCTTCTCCTCAATGAATTTGTCCAATCCCCCTTTAAAGCCCTCCAAATTGGTGGCCATCACTATGTGGAAGTGAATTCCATAGTTTAACTCTGCGCTGTGTGAAAAAGTACTACTTCCTTTTATCCATCCTGAATCTCCCACCAGTCAGCTTCATGGGATGACCCCTTTGGGTTCTAGTATTATGATGAGAGAGGGGGAAAAATGTCTTCCTGTCCACTTTCTCGTTTGTCCAATTTTTTTATTTCTATATAAAACAAACACATAATATCAAACATATAACAATTAACAAAACAAAATAGACCTCCGATTTTTCTTCTACAGCAAATACAGGTAACAATAATTTTTCTTACTCGATAATCCAAATGAAAAATCTCTTTCTTCCCATTGTCCCAGATTCACTTATTATTCCATAAATCCACAAACAAACAAATCATTATTTTCCAGTCTCTGCAAAAAGTCAATTAGAGGTTTCCACTCAATAATAAATGCAGATGTTGTCCTTTCTCTAATTAGTGATGTAAGTTTGGCCATCTCTGCCAGCTCCAGCATCTTGACTAACCATTCTTCTATCGTAGGCACTGCTGGACCTTTCCACTTCTGTGCATATAGTAGTCTCGCTGCCGTTGTCATGTATAAAAATAAAGTTCCATATCTTCCTTCTAGCTGACTGTCCATTATTCCCAATAGAAAGCCTCTGGTTTCAATTGAAAAGTAATCCTTAAAATCTTTTGCATTAATAAATGAATTTCAACCCAAAAACTTTTAGCTTTCTTACATGTCCACCACATATGATAAAAGGTTCCTTCCTGTTGTTCACATTTCCAACATATATCTGATGCACCGCTATACATTCTAGCCAATTTCTCCGGCGACAAGTACCAACGATACATCATCTTATAAAAATTCTCTTTAAGACTAGAGCATAAAGTAAATTTCAAACCTTTTAACCACATATTTTCCCATTGTGTCATTAGTATATTATAACCAAAATTTTGAGCCCATTTTATCATACATTCCTTCACTTGCTCTTCCTCAGTTTCAAATTTCAACAAAAGCTTATACATTCTTGAAATAAGATGTTCATCATTTAGACATAATTCCCTTTCAAAGTCAGATACCCTCTGTTCAAAATCATACAACCTTTTATCAACTTTAAACCTTTCTACCATCTGTAAATAGGAGAACCATTGACATGTATGACCTTCTTTTATCAGTTCTTCTCTTGATTTTATTTTACATTCATCTTGTGAAAAATTCAGCAAATCACGATATGTCAACCAACTGTATTTACTTAACATTTCTCTTCTATGATGGGCTTCTTGTGCTGATAGCCACAATGGTACTCTCTGACAAAACCTAGGTTTATATTTATTCCAAATTTTCAAAATGGCACTTCTAACACAGTGATTATTAAATTCTACATTCACTTTAACTTTATCATACCACATGTACCCATGCCATCCAAATCTCAAATCATATCCCTCTAAATCTAATAATCGACTATTTTTCAACAAAACCCATTCTTTGATCCATACTAAACAACAAGCAGCAAAATATAACTTCAGGTCAGGTAGACCCAACCCCCCTCTTTCTTTTGCATCATGTAAAATCTTAAACTTAACCCGTGGCTTTTTCCCTTGCCATACAAATCTAGATATATCCTTCTGCTATTGTTTAAATGATATTTGCGATGTCACAATAGGAATAGTCTGAAACAAAAACAACATTCTAGGTAATACATTCATCTTGATTGTGGCTATTCTCCCCAAAAGTGACAATTGAGCTTTATCCCATCTTTCTAAATCTTTTTTCATTTCATTCCAAGACTTTACATAATTATTTTGAAACAACATACAATTCTTATTTGTTAATGTGATACCTAAATACTTTACTTTCTTTTCAACCTTAAAACCTGATTTATTTGACAATTTTATTTGATCTTGAATTTTCATATTTTTTGTTAATATCTTTGTCTTTAGTTTATTAACCTTAAAACCAGCTACAGCACCAAACTCCTTCAATTTAACCATTAACATTTCTATTCCTTTCAGAGGATCTTCCAAAGTTAACACCAAATCATCTGCGAAAGCTCTCAGCTTATAAGATTCTTTTTTAATTTTTATGCCTCCAATTCTATCATCTTGTCTTATATCTCTGTTCAATATTTCAAGCACAAGAATAAACAACAAAGGTGATAATGGGCAACCTTGTCTTGTTCCTCTATGTATTCCACACGGTTTCGTCATATCGCCATTGACAATTATTTGTGCTGTTTGTGAAGTATAAATTGACTTTATCCATTTTATAAAGTTCTCTCCAAAATCCATTTCCTTCAGTACTTTAAATAGAAACCCCCAATTTAAATTGTCAAACGCTTTCTCTGCATCTAAGAAAATCAATACAGCATGTTTTTCATTATGCTTTTCCAAGTATTCCAAAATATCTAAGACTGTTCTAACATTATCCCTCAGCTGTCTTTTAGGTAAAAAACCACATTGATCTTCATGAATAAATTCTTGAAGAATTATTTTTAATCTTTCCGCCAATATCATTGTAAACAGCTTGTAGTCATTATTCAGTAATGATATTGGTCTATAATTTCTTGTTAAGGTTAAGTCTTGTCCCTCTTTAGGTATTAATGTTATATTTGCCTCTTTCCATGTCTCCGGCATCCGACCTCCTTGCAAAATAGAATTCATCGTTTTTTGTAAAGGTTGTATGAGTTCATCTTCAAATCTCTGATAGTATTTACCAGAAAGTCCATCCGGTCCTGGCGCCTTTCCTGGTTTAATTTTTTTTATAGCACCCACCAATTCACTTATTGTTATAGGACCATTCATAATATGTCTCTGTTCCTCTGTAATCTTAGGTAACTTTTGTTTTTCAATATATTCATCTATTTTTTCTGATGAAACATTATGTCCTTTATATAAATTCGAATAATAGTAAAATGATTTTTGTATCTCCTTATTGTCTGTTAATACTTTATCGCCCTCTTGTACTTTTATTATCATTTTCTTTTCTCTTTCTTTTCGCAATCTATAAGCCAACCATCTCCCAGACTTCCTGTCCACTTTCTCCACACCATGCAGAATTCTGTACACCTCTTTTCTTGTGCATCTGTAGATGGGCACTCATTATTCTTGTGGGGAATGTTCTTGTGGATGGGCACCCATTAAGCTTTGTCTCTGTTTAAAATTTTCCCCGATCATCCATCCTATATACTAATAATCAATGCCTATCCTCATGTAGCCAAAATGTTATCACCCATGCACGAGAGGGAGGTATCAACTGGTTTGGGAGAGCCCCAAATTGCCAAAAAACAAAACAAAACCCTTCAGGAACCACCCAATGAGGACAAGCCAAGGCAGACAGACTCAGTGAACACAGAATGCTGACTGTTTGGGGGGGGGGATGGAATGGAGTGTCCTGGAAGGGTTGTGGCTGGCTAGCTTCCTCCCTGCCTGAACAGGAACACTTGGTGCTACAAATTATTATTATTATTATTATTATTATTATTATTATTATTATTATTATTATTATTATTATTATTATTTGCAGGTCTCACATATGTCTCTATCTGCGAACTAGTGATTGGATTTCATGCAGCAGATAAAATGGACTGTATTTCACGAAAGTTTATGACATGATCAGTTTAGGGTGCCAATAGTCAGGAATTCCTTTTTTTTTAATTATTATTATTTTTAAATATTTTATTTACTTTTCATATAGTCAGGAATTCCTATCACTATGTGAGGTTTTTTTTAAAAAAATCAATTGTTCAGGTTCTGCCATTATCCAATGCAATTCAGGAAAATATGCATTTGTTAATTCACTTCTTTTGGAACTGCAAACCACCCTGATTTTGAGAAAACCTGTGAATGTAGAATTGAGGTGTAGGAAAAGTGGGCCATGGGGAGGAGGTGAGAAAGTGTGCAAGTGTTTAGACTTCTACTACTGAAAGACCACAGAATCTATAAAATGTTTTCATGTATTTCTCCATAACCATGAGGGCTAGAGCCTCTCTTCATGATTTAGAACAACAGTGAGGCTGTGAATAAAATACTGTCAGAAACTCCAGCCCATTGGCAGAATCCACTAAATGTGTAATCCAGCAGGCCACAGATACCTCTGGACTCCTCAGCCACGACTCACCACACAAAGGACACACAGCAAGAGATCCGGCGCATGGTCGGTGTCCGCACCAGGTCGAAAATGGAATAGCTCGATTTCATAGATGCCATTTCTTCCTTCATCTTGGATCGCAAGAACTGGGGGAGGAAAAAGGAGGAAATGCTTTGAGGGGGAGATGAGATTTTATTCATTGGTTTTTAAGATATTAAAGGTGGAAGGCTTGAAGGCACGCAAGGAGACTGAAGGCATGCATGACATCACAGATGTTAAGAAACAGCTGGATTCTGTTAGCTGAATGTATTGTGCCAAATTAAGCACATTTATATATCTGCTTCCTCTACATAATTCTGTTTCTACACCTACGGAGAAAGTTAGGGGGAGGACTGAAGCCCCTTGATGACATATTCTGTCCCCTTACAAATTCTAGCTCGCACCCACCACTAGTGCATCTAAGCCTTCACCCTAATCCCCACCTTTTCAAAAGCAGTGTCCTTCTCACAGCCATAAGCTGCACTAGCACCTTGCATTTGGGATTGAATTAAACCTTTCAGTTTCCTTAAGGCAAGCAGCTTGATGGGGGCATGAAGCTTTGGTGAACATTCCATAAGTCTTCGGGTCACAATAAATGTTCTCATCTCAAAGGTGCAGCATGAGACGCTTTGTGGTTTGTATTGTCACAGACTAAAACAAATACTGCTTTATGACCTCACTGAATTTCCTACTCTGTGCCCAACACCAAATTCCACCCTTGCATAGTCTGAGTCTGACCATGTCAGCACCCTCAAGCCCTGTGAACTATTTTGAGAGTTGCTCAAATAAATGTCAGTGGGACAGTGTATCCACTCTGGGTTTCAGTCTGAAGGAGCTATCCATGGTGCTGATGCTATCTTGGGGTTAGGGTTTAGGGCCATGGAGAGCTCCTTAAAAGTTCAGGCTAAAACCTGGATTGGATACACAGTCCCACTGACATTGGAGCCACCAGCCTCCACTGGCATATAAGACTAGGATCACAGAGGCCTGGGTTCAAGTCTGACTCAGCCACTGGGTGCCCTTGTGCCAGTCACGCTCTCTCAGCCTACCCCACCTCGCAGGGTTGTTGTGAGGAAAAAGTGGGGAAATCATGTGCACTGCTGCCTTGAGCTCCTTGGAGTGGCTTTCCCCAGCCTACAGAAATGTCAGACTCCAGCTCCCATCATACCCAACCAGAATGCGTTTAACACATTTTCACATATTTCTCCAAAACCATGAGGACTAGAGCCTTGCGCTGTGATTTAGAACAACAGCAAGGCTGTGAATGAGGAACTGCTAGAAGCTCATTGGCTGGGAATGATGGGAGTTGTAGTTCAAGCCATCTGGAGGGCACCAATTTGGGGAAGGCTCCCTTGGGGGAAGGCTGGGAAGCAAATATATACATTAAACTAATATTTGGGGTCCTGACAGTTTTTCACCTCGCCGTCCAGCTCGGCAGCAGCCTCATGTTTCCCATTCATTCTGGCCACCTTCTTGAGCTCTTTCATGGCCCGATCCAGCTTCCCGGCCGTCACCAGCCAGCGGGCAGATTCGGCAAACCACCTGCAGCCATGAAAAGGCAACAAAGTGGAGGGGGCTGGGAGAGAAAGAGACCAGCCAACCGGAAGTGGGGTTCATCCCAACGACAAAAATATATATTGCATAACGCAGCTGCTTCCCCATCAATGCTCCCATTTCCAGATGTGTAAATTAGCAAGCGGGACTAGTGGTGATGCCACTAGGCTCTTTGAAATGTTGGTGCATTTCCAATGATTTGGGAATATTCCTTGGTCGATACCTTCAATTGAGACAGCATAGGCTGGCGGGTGTGTCGGCATGCAGTTTTATGTTTTCACACGACAGTATGGGATGGAAAGAGGGGGGGAATCTCATATGGAGTCCGGGGGCCCGTTTGGCAGAATCAGGAGGAGGAACCCAAAAGGCCGCTGGGCTGGCTTACCACATTTGGAAGTAAGATAAGTAATAATACAGATTGTGATCTAAAGATGGGGAGGTTATAAGACCAGGGAGTCCAGAGACCCTCCACTCTCCCCACCCCCGGTAAGATCTTTATTTATTTATTACATTTCTATACCACCCAAAAGCCAAAGTTCTCTGGGCGGTTCAGAACAATTGAGTCCAGGGACTAAAATTACCTAAGTGCACCAATGTTTTGTCTGCCATCAACTATGAAATTTTGGGCCGCTTTCAGATGGAGGGCTCCTAGCACCAGCGATCAAAAAGCATTTGTGTTGCTATGTTGTCTTTTCCTCATTAACAGATTTGGTGGGGGGCGGGTGGGGGGGGACAAAAAGAATGGCAGAAGAAACTGGGCAAATGCAGTAGGGCTGACAAGTAGAAGGATGTGAAAGCGAGCAAGGAGAGAGAAGCCTAAAAAAACACAACCTGATAACCATACTAGCCTGCCCAGGTTTTAAGATAATCAGGGGAAGCCCTTCTCCCAGTCCCAGCAGCTTCAGAGGCATGCTTGATGGAGCTGCAAGAGAGGGCCTTATCGGTGGCTGCCCCCAGGCTCTGGAACTCCCTGCCGAGGGAGGCTAGGTTGACCCACTCTCTGTTGTCCTTCCACCGGCTCGGGCAGGCTTTTGGCGTATAAACTGGTCTGATGCTGAAGGGCTTTTTAATTGGTTGGTGCTGTTAATTTCTTTTGCCGTTGTGGTTTTAATTTGTTTTGTGTGTTCTTTTGCATGGTGTTCTAATTAAGATTTTGTTTTTGATCTTGTGGAGCTTTTGGGGTTCCTACATACACACACACGCACACGCCTCCTCATGTGTAACCAAGTGAGGCCAGTCAAGGGGGCTGGGAGGAAGCGAAAGGTACATAAAACATAGAATGGGGCCTGGCGCCCGGAGGTCTGGAGGAGCCAGGCTGAAAGCGTTCATATGCAGATGTAATTCAAATAGTTCAAGTCATGAGTTCCCCCTCCCTTGCCTGGCCAGGTGAAGTTCTTTCTGATTGGCTGAAGGCAGGAAAGCTACAGAAAGGGGGAGGGGGGAAGAGATATTTCCCAAAGCCTGTTTTAGTCTTGGTCTTTGTCCTGGATCGCGTGGCTACCGGCTACCCTGGCTATTGGGGATGGCGGCAAGCCAAAGAGAGGCCCCAAGCCTTTGGGGGGGGGGCATCAGGATCCGACCCCAGTTAGCTCTTGGTGAAATGAGCTGGATGAGGGCTCTGGTGAAAGGCAAGCCTTGTGGGAGTTTTACCCATCTCAGACCTGCGGGTAGATGGAGTAGTTCTCCTCGGGCAGCGAGGCTGTGCTGGATCTAACCCTTGAAGAGAACACCCTCAGGTAACAGGTGTGTGTCTGAGAGATCTTAAGGAATCAGGTTTTATTGTTTTGTAGCTTTACTGTGTACCAAAGTGTCTCTATTTTGTGTGCTTCTCTTATTTCCCTAATCTTGTTGTAAGATGCTACCAGAATAAATCTTGTCTTGGTTTCACCCCAAATGGGTTTTGTAGTGCTCTGTGAGTTCAGTATCTAAATCCAGGTTACAGAATTAAAGGCGGGTCCCTAAACAGAGATCCAAGTAGGATTGCAGACAGCTGAGGCTGGCAGTCTGGTATCTTGAGATCTCAGAGGGTCTTGGTTCCTTTGCCAGTAGGCAAGGGTGGGGTGGTGGCGGGTCAGCCAGCCCCCCCTTCCGGGCCACATGGTGGCAAGTGCTGGGTTTCCTTTGGAGTAGGAAAGGGTGGAGGTCTGGCGGGTCAGCCAGCCCCCCCTCTTCCTCCACAGATCTGAATTTTATTGTTAGCTGCCCATTTGGGGGCAGAGAAGTGGGACATTGATTGATTGATTGATTGATTGATTGATTGATTCGGGGCTTTACCAGGAGTAGAAAAAGAAGACAAAATAAGGCAGGGAGACAGCAAGCTGCAGCCAGCGCCAGTCCGGGATGAGGTATGCCATGCCGGCCAAGACAATCTGTCCAATGGTGTAGGCACAGCCGTTCAAGGTCCCCAACACGGCTCGTGTCCTTGTGGGTGTCCATTCCACACCTGTTGGGAGGTAGAGGAGAGAAATGTAAGCTACGTGGACAGAGAGACATTCCCTTACCCCCAGGGGTAGGCAACCTTTTTAGACCATGGGCAGATTTGGCCATTGGAGAAACTGTCTCGGGCACCACCACAAAATGGCTGCCATGGGAGACGTGGCAAAGGATGAGGAACCTGCCCAAAAGAGTGAGTACAAGGCAGAGGTGGGGTATGAGCCCCAACCTGCTAAACAATTCCTTTGAAGCCACTGTTTTCAGCACCAGCAGAAACCTGTTTCACAGCAAGCACAGCTGCCAGTGTGTAGTAGTGGTGAGAGTGTTGGATGGGGACTCGGGAGATCAGGGTTCTAGTCCCCACTCAGACTCAGCCATGAAGCTCACTGGGTAACTTTGGGCCAGGCACGGACTCTCAGCCTAACCTACCTCACAGGGTTGTTGTGAGGATTAAAGGGGAGAGGAAGAGGAGGATTATGTAAGCCACCTTGGGTTCCTTGCAAGAAAAAAGGTGGGATATAAATACAATAAACAAATAAAATAAATAAAATGTGATATATATTTTTAAGTGGGAAGAGTAAGGCACCCTTGGTGGGTGCCAAGAAAGGTGTCCAGGGTTGCATGGGTGTCTAGCTACAGGCACTGTATTGTCTTCCCTTGCCCTACTCCCACCTTCATAGCATCTTTTAGAACAGTGTTCTCCAACCTTGGGTCCCCAGATGTTTTTTGCCCTACAACTCCCAGCATGCCCTGGCTGGGGCATGCTGGGAGTTGTAGGCCAAAAACATCTGGGGACCCAAAGTTGGAGAACACAGTTTTAGAACAAGGGTGTCGAACCTCTTTCAGCCCAAGGGCCAAGTTCCATTTCAGAGGAGCTCTCAGGGGCTACATTCTGGCAGTGGATGGAGCTGAATGCAAAAGGGACAGGGCCAAGATACCAGAAATACCAGCCTATTTTATTATCCCTGGCTTAGCCCTACCACCGCCGCTGAGCAGGCTGCGTTGTAATGGGGGGGAAATGCCCCCCCCCCAACACTCACACAGAGAGACGCAATTGAGAACGATGCCCGAAAAGGCCATCCCTGTCAGGAAGCGAAGGGCACAGTAGACACTGAAGTTGGGGGAGAAGGCGGTGATCGTCCCAGTGACTGCCAGCTGCAGATAACACCAGATGAGGTTCAACCGACGTCCAAACCTGGGAGGAGGGAGAGGAAGGGTGAAGAGACTTTAGAGCAGTGTTCTCCAACCTTGGGTCCCCAGATGTTTTTGGCCTACAACTCCCAGCATGCCCCAGCCAGCGTATCTGGCTGGGGCATGCTGGGAGTTGTAGGCCAAAAACATCTGGGGACCCAAGGTTGGAGAACACTGCTTTAGAGATTACACTCATTTCAGTGGAGAGGAGGGCAGCCTTAGGAATGTTGCTCTGGCCATCTAGCCCAGAGTTGCCCACTCTGACTGACAGCAGCGGCTCTCCAGAGTCTCAGGCAGAGAAACTTGCTACCTAAGATCCTTTTCTAAAAATGGAGACTGGGGACCTTCTGCCTACAAAGCAGGAGCTCCACCACTGAGCTATGGTCCTTCTTTGAGCCCATCAGAGGCTGCCTTAGATCAGGTTGGATTATGTGTCTATGGTGCCCAGTGCTATCTGCGCTGGGAGTGTTGAAGAACCACTTTCAGCCCAGGGGCTGGATTGCATTTCGGAAAAGCTCTCAGGGGCCACATTCCAGTAATGGGCAGGTCTGAAGGTAAAAAGGGCCAAGTGGGGCCAGAAATACCAACGTATTTTAGCTCAAAGCTCTTACTTCCAGTAACTAAGCATTTGGAGAGGCATTTCGACTTTTTAGAAAGTGTTTAAGTCATGCAAAAGCTGGAAAACCACCCGTCTGGGGAAAGGGGCATCTGGCGAACCCAGGAGGCCTGGATTTGTCCTGTGAGTGGACCTGAGGTTCAACACCTCTATTTTAAAGGGTGACCCTACCTAGTTGTTATTATCCTGGGGTCTCTGTGGTTAACCTTTCACTTAAAACATTTTGAAAATTGACTCCCATCTTATTTTTTAAATCAAAAATATTAAATAAATAGATTTAACTGTAATAGAGATTGTAAGCACCTTGGGGCAGGAAGATGTCCTCTTGTACCTTATAAAGTGTCACGCACACAGTGATGGTGGCACCACATCAATACGGAACAAAAATCCAGCACTTTGCACATGCTCCAAAGGCATCTCATTCAGGGCCGGCTCCAGCTTTTTGAGGGCCCTTACGCAAGACACCCTCAATGGGCCACCTCCTTTAGTGAGTCTACTTTCTCACCATCGTTGTCACCAGCTGCTCTTGCTCTTCCTCCTCTTCCTCATCATCGCCACCACTGGCTTGCTTGACAGGCAGAGAGCTGGGGAGCAAGCAGGCTGTGGCATCTGCTGCTCCTCCTCGCTACTGCTGTGGTTACGGTCAGAGCGAAAGGAAGGTGAACATGCAGACTGCGATGGTGAAGAGGAGGAGCAAGACCAGGGAGTTCTTATCAGTGGGCCCCTCGTGGGATGTGGGCCCTTGGCAGGTGCCCGACCATACCAACCCTTGATGCTGGCCCTGTCTTCATTATACAGGCTGAGCCCCAGCGTGGCACATGGTCTCCCTCGTGCTCTGGCTTAGATGAAGCCTTGCCAATTGTTGAGTCCCTCACCTGTCCGAGAGGCCTCCGAATACGATGCCTCCCAGCAGCACGCCAGCCATGTAGAGGGATTGAGCCATCTGCTTCAGAGTTCGTGAAGAACAAACCAGGTCCCACTGCAGCCGAAACGGGAGAAGAGGAAACAAAGCCATGCAGAAAAGACTCAAGGCCTTGCAGATATTCCGCATGTTGCGAGACCATGATGAGGGGACTCTTGCCCTCATGTCCTGCTTGTGGGCTTCCCATTGGGGCATTTGATTGGCCAGTTTTGGAAACAGGAAGCCAGATTAGAGGGATCATTGGTCCAATCCAGCAGGGTTCTTCTTAGGTTCTTAATTAGGAATGGAACCGCCATGTTCGGAGCCGTCTACCTCTGAATATTAGTTGCTGGGGATAATTGCCATCATGCCCTGCTTGTGGGCTTGCTAGAAGCACCTGGTCAGCCATTGTGGGAAACAGAATGTTGGACTAGAGACTTCCCTGACCCTCCAGATGCTTTGGACTACAACTCCCATCAGCCTCAGGCAACATGGCCAATTCTCAGGGATGATGGGTGTTGTTGACCAACAACATCTGGAGGACCACAGGTTCCCCCATCCCTGCTCCAAGCACTACACCACCCTTCCCCAACCTGTCACCTTCCAGATGTTTTGGAGCACAACTCCCTGCATCCTTGACCATTGGCTGTGCCAGCAATCTAACAACATCTGGGGGTTGCCACATTGGGGAAGGCTGCACTGTCCCATGCTGAGTCCTACCACTACAGGCCTGTGGCTTACGCTGGCTCAGCTTGTCTGAGTGTGGAAAGCTAAGCAGGGTCAGGCTTGGTTATTACTTGAATGGGAGACCCCTCCTGTAGTTTCCTGCATTGAGCAGGGGATTGGACTCGATAGCCTTGTAGGCTCCTTCCAACTCTATTATGAAATCTATAAGCTATACAAGGTCTAAAGCAGCCTTCCCAAACCCGGCACCTTCCAGATGTTTTGGACGTCAACTTCCCATAATCCCCAGGCTGCTTGAACATTGGGAAAAAATGGTCAAAAGAACCCCATTCCCATGATGTCTGCTCAACCCCTTTCCTCCACCAGCCTCTGAGATTTCACTCAACATTTCATCATCATGATGTTATCTATATTTTCCTTTTATTATTTGTTATTCCATTTATATCCTGCCTTTTCCGCTCTTGCAAGGAACCCAAGGCAGCTGACATAATCCTCCTCCTCTCCAATTTATCCTCACAACAACCCTGTGAGGTAGGTTAGACTGTGAGTCAGTGGCTGGCCCAAAGTCACTCAGGGAGCTTCATGGTTGCGTGGGGACTAGAACTCGAATCTCCCAAGTCCCAATCCAACACACGAACCACTACACCACACTGGCTCTCATTATATTATTGTGGAGAGAAAGCTAGCTCAGACATAATATTATATATAACAGTAATAACTGATATGGTGCTGCAGGGTGTTCAAAAGTACTTCCCATTCTTACAATGACCCTGTCAGGTAGGTCAATATCAACTCCTAAGATTTCAAACTGTGAACAGAAACCAAATGAGAACCGTGGGCTTCCTGGTTCATAGCTTAAACTTTTCACCATTATGTGGTGATGACGGCCACTGGCGTAAATCGGCATTAAGAGTGGGTGAGACAAATCCATGGAGGAAGAAAGATATGTCAGCCAGTTGAGCTAACTAGAACCTCCATATTCAGAGGCAGTATAAGCCAATGAATTGCTAGGCTCTTTTTAGTTTGCCACTGTGCCACACTAGTTCCCTCACCCCCAGCTTTACCTGTAGCCATTGAGGCTAGAAATTTCCTTTACAATTAAGATTCCAAGCAGGGGTGGTGCTAGGTACGGAAAAGACCAGGGGCTCACATCCACAGGACCAAAAAATGCACAAATTTGCATATGATAATTTACATATGCTCTGAAGTCTGTCTCTGTGTGTGTGTCTTTAAAGGACCCTGTCTAAGGACACCCCTATTTGTAAAAAGAGGTGTATGGACAGGGGAGAGGAGGGCATTTGATTTCAGGAAAAAACCTCAGGCAGAAAGATGGGGGGGGGCAGCAAGAGATGAAGCACATGTGGGCAGAAAGCCAGTTCATCCAGGGGGATCAGACACAACAGAGATAATCAGAGCCCCTGTGCCTTTCTTTCAGCAAGTGCCCATGGACAGCAGGGTGGTGGGGCAGATGGCCTCCCAGTCCCAGAGATTCAGGGCTCCAAATGAAAGATTCGGGGCTCCAGCCCTAGAGGGCTGCCCCCTAACACCGCCTCCGATTCCAAGGAAGCTAAATCTTGCACCCATGCTGTCCTTGCCTGCAATGATGCAGGCTCAGAATTGTGGGATGCAGACAGCAGGATCCTGCCCTCAGGATGCTTCTTTGTGTGTTTTGACACAGCGGGAGGAGTCTTTGCACCCTCCAGATGTTATGTGCTACAACTACCAGCAGCCCCAGCCAGCATGGCCAAAGATGAGGCATTATGGGAGTTGTAGCCCAATGTCAGATTGCCTACATTCGCCAATTCAACAGGAGGGAGCGGATGCCTTCCAGATGTTTTGGGAAGTGTGAACCGAGACTGAATGTGCACTTCCTGAACCAATAATAATGTAGCACTAAGTTTTGAAGTGTGGGCGCCAGGGGAGGTTGGTGACTCCTCCTATTTCAGCGGGGCTCCTATTTCATTGCAGGTTTTATTCTGAGCTTCATAGGAGCTATCCACAGTGCTGTACTCCATCCCCAAAATAGGTTCACCACCATGGAGCACCATGGAGAGCTCCTATAAAGCTCCAAATAAAACCTGCAATGGAATAGGAGCCCCTCTGAAATAGGAGTCACCAGCCTCCACCGGTGGGCACTCATCGGGACACCCCCCATGGCCACTCCCCCAAGGAGAGGTCAAAATGCAGGCACTGGTGATGATCCATATCAACAAACCAGCTCTGGAGTAGGTTTTTTGAAAAGTGTATGGGTCTTTATCGCCCATTCAAGACCAAGCCACCCAAAAATACTTTGCACTGCAACAGGGAACAATGCATTGTTGCTGGAAAAATTCTCTCCACCCCCCCCAGCTACTGTCAGGATTGCAGCTAAGCTCAGAGGGAACAGGGAAGTCTGGGGGTGGGGTGGCAGATGATGTTGGTGTCACTGCTGATTTAAAAAAGAGCCATCCTGGCATCCCTGTGATTCCTCCACACCACAGTGCCAACATGCAAAGCAAAATGCAACGATCCTTTGGCATTTGCCCTTCTCCAAACTTTGAGATGCAGTTCTCAAGATCAAAAAAAATGTGGGAGGGAAAATGCAAAATGTTTAGGGAAACGTGCAGGCAAAAAGGCATAATTAGCTAAAATAACCTCCAAAATGTATTACATTAGGGGACATTGCCTGCAAAATATGTCTACTTCGGGCAAAGTAGTGTACTAAAGGCATATATTAAGAGAAGTACGCAAGCATACAAATTTTCCTGCTGATTTAGGAAAAAAAAGGGATGCCAAACTGATGTGGAAATGGGATAGCATGAAGTTAAGACTGGAAAAAGCGAGAAAACGAAATGGATAGATTCATCCATCTCTACTCGGCAGCCCATGGATGCAAGCAAAATTCGATCTCACCTCTGTGACAATAGTGTTACGGAAGACGCTCCTGTCATATGACCATCCATCGCCGCACGGTTCTGTCTCCATCTTCACCACAGTGGCATTAATGCCGGTCCCGTTCAAGATGGTGGAGTTCAACAACCACCACTGGTGGTGTACGAAGCGGTGACATTGCCGGGGCTGTCGCTTCTCATCCAGAGGGATGGAGACCTTGATCAGATCCTCCACTCCCAGGCTCCGATTCCCAGGAGTGACATCGTGGTGGAATGAGCAGTAATGGTCCGGAGTGGCCGCTGTGAAGTTCTGTAGCACCATGTGGCAGGCCATCATGAAGACAGGAATGGACAACAAAGTCACATAGACGAACTGGAAGCGCCCCATGCTGCCGACATGTTCTAGCACCTCGACAAAGCCCATGGCGCTACCTCAGAAGGTTCAGTGCAGTACGGCACAGTTTGAGAAGGAGGAAAAGTGGGGTAAGGCGGGAAAATTTAGCTGTCCCGCTGCTTTCTGGCCAAGACCTATCAACGGCCTGCAACAACAACCAAACTCTTGGAAACTGTAATGGAACGAGCCGTCCCTTTGACACTAAGATGGCTCTGGGTGGGCTGGGGGATTGCCCTAAAACCAGAGGCTGACCTTATCGAGGGAAACTTCCTGAGGGTCTCTGAAGGAGGAGCATCGAGTCAGAGCTATCACCTGGGATCGTGGGATAACTGTCTTTTTTATCTCCTTGTCTGGGTGGTGTCACACATCCCAGTGTGGGAAGCCTTCTCAATTATGGTACCCTTTCCTGAAAGACACTGCCCTCCCAAAAAAAGGGGGGCAGAGGTCAGGGTGGGTCATTATTTGCACCCCCGTTCTTTACATCCTCCAACAAACTGGCTGGGGTTGAATCATCCCCCGGACAAGGTATATATAAAGCCCATGGTCAGTCTCTTGGTTAAAGTGTTACAGCAGGATGGGCCAAGGGTGTCAAAAGGGAGAAAGGCAAAAGTAAATGCTCGGCATGCCTTTTGGCACAAAGCACAGCCCTGGAGGGAAATGAGGATCTTTTTGACCCCAAATTCATGGGAACAGGTGTATTATTCACACAACATTGTTAGGAATTAACTTCGGTTGGGCCCAGTCCAGCATGTCCTGAGTAGGGGTGCAAGGTTCTCATATAATCCATTCTGTCTATGTTTTGCGGACTGTTGGACACCGTCCTCTCCGTCATCCGCTCAATGACAGATGCGAGTTCCCTACTGCCACCACCCTGGAAAAATACACTCAGGAAAACCTGTCAGAATTTATGGAACTTTTCGCTGGTACAAGGCATTTTGCATACTTTTCTTAGGTCAACATAAAATCAATGAGCAGAGCACACACAGACACAAAGATTGCTACATTGCAGAGGCTGGAAAGAGATAATAAGTGTGTGTGTGTGTGTGTGTGTGTGTGTGTGTGTGTGTGTGTGTGCGCGCGCGCGCGTGCGCATGCATGTGTTTTAAAAAATGGCGTATACATTGCCATATTTTTACTCAACTTCCATAGAGAGTGATCCTATGGCCCTTTAACAGTGTCTAGGGGGGCATAGGATAATTCGGATTCCCAGCTCCGAAGTTGGAGACAGAGCTCCGACCTTGGAGCTGGGGATCTGCACTCCGATCACCCTCCTACCCCACCCCATTGCAGTTGGCACGGAAAGAACCATGTCAGCTACCTCTCCGAGGTTGGGAAATCAACCTCAAAGAGGGGGTAAAGCAGGCATTCTATGGGGGGCAGGGAGGGGAGGAGACCGGGGCCGCCAGGATACGAGCTGACCTGACGGTGCTCCAGCCTCCTTTCCTCCCCCTCCAAGGTGCCTCAGTTTGACGGTTGAAAACGGAGCATCCAATGCAGAGCGGGACAAGCAGCAGAGATGATCACCACCTCCCCGCACCTCCCACTCTGCATTGGATGCTCGTAAGCCTCCGAGTTCAGCGCATGGGGGTCTGTATGACCAAAGTTGTGTACAATTCCAGAAAGTTTGTTTTAAAAAAACAGTCTGCGGAATCTGCACAACTCTGAAAAGCCAATCCTCTGCGGATTCTGCCGGATGGATTTATAAATATCTGGTGTAATTTTAATTCATTGAGGATTTCTCCGACACCCCTAGTGAGAGTTGCCACCGTTCTCGCCATTGCTAAGGGTGAGCTGAAACAGTCACCTGACTTTGCAGCCCTATTGATGGGGTGCAAAAGGGGAGCCCTTCTTGGCAATGCCCGGGAGACAAGGGAAAGGAGCACAGTCCCAGTGGTACTCCCTGTTCCCCATGTGTGGTTGGGACCCAGCTTTAGCTCAGATCTTGGAGACTGTGTGTGTCCCCCACCCAAGGAGCAGCAGCAGATGTCAGGTGCATAGTTTTATATTCACAGGCTGCTCCACCCTTTCCTGGTTTGCAGCTGGGTCCCAATTGCAGCCTTTGCTAGTTTCCCTCTCCCCGCAAGTAGACCAAGAGGAAAGGAAGCCACAGGTGGGCCCTCAGGAGCTGTGGATTCCTTGAGGTCCCCCCCCCCCCGTACCAGAGGGCACACCCCAGAATCCTCCTCCTCCTCCACTTCCCGCAGAGGAGATCTCTTTCGGGTCAGGAGCCAGATCCAGGTGGAGTCTAACACAAATTCAGGTTGACTGCTGTTCATTCAGTGGTTTTGTCTGAGTTCAGATGTGCACTTCCGGGCAGTGGGTCAGAGGGCAAAGCACAGCCAATGTAAATGACCACAGACTCAAGATTTTAACTGGAACCAAATCGATTTGTTTATTGATATGCAATGCCTGAAAATACTACGATCTTCATATGCAGGAGAGGCACAGAACTGCTTTCAGTCAGAGGACCGAAATTCATTTCAGAGAAGCTCTTGGGGGCCACATTCCAGTGGTGGGCGGGCCCAAAACCAAAAGGGGCAGGGCAAAAAATACCAGCATATTCTGGCTTAAAGTTCTTCCTATCAGGCACTAAGCCACAGGAGAGACATTTCAACCTTTTAGAATGCGGGTGGGGGGGGAGAGAGACTGCCGAAAAGTTGGGAAACCACCAAACGATTGGTGGTTGGGGAAAGAGGGTGGGGCCTGGAGAAAGAGGGTGTGGTCATCTGTGGAACCCTGGAGGGCTATGCTGGGACCCTCAGTGGGCCTGATTTGGCCCATGGGCTAGAGACGTTCCGCACACCTGTCCAAGTGCCTCACCCTCCCAACCAACAGACTTTAAACCAGACTTCAACTGGACCCTCCTTCAAATAGCGAGCTCCTTCAAAGAGAGGACCGTCCTCTGATGGTTGACCTCTGGCCATCCTCGCCCTCCCACACTGCATGCCAGACCCCCCACGCATCCATGGGTCCTTGTGGGGGACAGCCACAGGATCCCCAACCTCACCTCTGCCCCAAGCCACATAAACCCTTCGGGCATCCTTTCCCCTTCCTGCCTTTTAAACAAACATTTAAGCCTTCCCCCACCCCCCTTACAGTCCCAGGCTTTCAATAGGTGTGATCTGCCTGCGGTTTTTAAACCGATGCTTTCTGACTGCTCTTTGAGATGGTCGTCATTTGGATGAGTTCTGTTGTTTGATTCTATCATCCGAGAGTGGCACCTCCTGCATTGCTTCTCTTATTGATATATCAACTGTCCGGAGGGCTCCACCGCGATCCAAAGAGCAAGGTTAAAATCTATTAATCAGCAACAAGCATTACTGCTCCCGACCTGGGTCAATGTGGTCGTGCCTCTTATGCAACATTTGGTACCTCTTTGCCAGCATCAGTACTTCACACACCCTCTTGCACAGTGCCAGATCCAGGTTTTGGAGGACCCTCGGGTAAGATGCCCTCAATGGGCCCCCTCTCTCCATGAAACTCCCTTTTCACCACCACAGTCACCAGCTGCTCTTGCTCCTCCTCCTCTTTCTCATCAAGGCCACCACTTGCTTGCTTGGCAGGCAGAGAGCCAGGGAGCAAGCAGGCCGTGGCATTTCCTGCTGCTCCTCCTTCCTGCCCCCTCCGTTGTCGGGGCCAGAGAGAGAGGCAGCGAACAAGCAGGCTGCAGTGGCGAAGAGGAGGAGCAAGTCAAGGGGGCTCTCGTCAGGGGGACCATACCAGGGTGTGGGCCCTTGGTGAGAGCCCAACCATGCCTACCCTCAATGCCAGCCCTGGGTAGTTGTGGGCACTTGTAGAGGCTCAGTCACATGCATATTTCTTAAGTTAGATTTCCCATGTTTAGGGACTCAACCAGTGCTGGCTCCAGGTTTTGAAGACCCTTGGGTAAGACACCCCCTCCCTCAGTGAGTCTGCCTTCTCACCCCTAGCATTGGTAAGAACAGTGGCAACTCTCAGGACTCGGGGTGTTTGTTGGTGAAATCCTCCATGAATTAAAATTACAGCGGATATTTATACATCCATCCAGCAGAATTCTCAAAGGATTGGCTGTTCAGAGTTGTGCAGATTCTGCAGACTGTTTTTTTTAAACAAACTTTCTGGAATTGTACACAACTTTGGTCATACAGACCTCCATGCTCCGAACTTGGAGGCTTACGAGCATCCAATGCAGAGCGGGAGGTGCGGGGAGGTGGTGATCGTCTCTGCCGCTTTTGTCCCGCTCTGCATTGGATGCTCCATTTTCAACCATCAAGCTGAGGCACCTCAGAGGGGGAGGAAAGGAGGCTGGAGCACCGTCAGGATAGCTCATATCCTGGCGGACCCGGACCCCTCCCCCCCAATGCCTGCTTTACCCCCTCTTCGAGGTTGATTTCCCAACCTCGGAGAGGTAGCTGACATGGTTCCTTCCGTGGCGGCTGCAATGGGGGGGGAGGGTGATTGGAGCACGGATTCCCCAGCTCCAAGGTCGGAGCTCTGTCTGGCATTGGAGCTAACAGCCACTGCTGGTGGTGACTATGGAGAACTTTTCGGATTTGGGTAAAAAAATTTTCAGAACCGTGCTGCAGAGAAACTCTCACCCATCCCTCTACTAGGCTTTAGTTGGGGGGGGGGGCAGAAAGAAGTGACCTTTTACTGGGTGATGGTGGGGGGAAATTACAGACTCCTGCTTCCCCTAGGGAAACATAAGAAAACACATTTCAAATGATGCTGAATCAGACCCGGGGCCGGTATCAGCACTTGGCAACAGCATCCTTTGACAGCTGCCCTATGAAAGAAGAAAAGGGCAGTGCCTTCAGCAAGCCCCTTCACAGTTAACACCTGGACAGCAGATGGAGCCAGACTGAGCCATATAGGGCCTGCTGGTCTCAGTCTTCCACACTATGAGGAAGCCCTGAACAACTTGGGACCAGGATATCTAGCAGACCACCGCCCCCTATATATACCCAACCAACCTTTAAGATAATCAGCAGAGGCCTCGCTGGTCATTCCAAAATTAACAGAATGTCGCCGCATAATACCTTGATGGCGGGCCTTCTCGGTAGTGGCACCAGGGGAGACTGGTGACTACTGTGTCCGTGGGGCTTGTTATCCATTGTAGCATTCATTCTGAAC
The DNA here is from genome assembly GCA_021292165.1 of Shinisaurus crocodilurus. Lineage (NCBI taxonomy): Eukaryota > Metazoa > Chordata > Lepidosauria > Squamata > Shinisauridae > Shinisaurus > Shinisaurus crocodilurus. Next base: position 32,595,690 of record CM037882.1, on the reverse strand, counting down.
TTTGTAGGAGCTCTCCCAGGTGCTCTATGGTGGTGAACCTATTTTGGGGATGGAGTACAGCACCATGGATAGCTTCTATAAAGCTCAAAATAAAAGCTGCAATGGATAAGGAGCCCCACTGACACGGGAGTCACCGGCCCAGCCTTTGGAAAACTCTCCCCCGTGTAATTTGGGAGGCAGAAAATGTGGCAAACAGTGGCATCTTTCAAACACCTGCTGAAAAGGCACCAGTTCACCCAGGCTTTCCTGGGCTCGTAATTAAAATAATCAGGCTGCTCCGTTTTACTGCTCCCGTATTTATCATCATCATCATCATCATCATCATCATCATCATCAATCAACAACAATAATAGTAATAATAATAATAATAATAGGGATTGTTTTTAAAATCATATTTTAAATGTGATTTTAAGGTTTATATGTGATCCGCTTAGGGATTTTACTATGCTTAGTGGTAGTAGTAGGCAATCACTTGTGACCGAGTAAGATTGTCTTCCAGGATAAAATTAGAAAAAGAAAATTATAAAAGGAGGAAATTCTAAAAAATTGTGTAGACCCTAGCGATGGGTCCGTAAGTGACTGTGGAGGCCAATTCTAGATCCACACAGCTTCTCACAGTGAGGACACAGGTTACCAGATGGAAGATGGTCCTGTAAAGGATTCGTTTGACGTGCTTTTCACTTAGCACGTTTCTTCCTTTCACCTTGCACTCGGGCTTCTTCAAAGTCCATGGAACCTTTGTGAAAGGCCAACCTCCATTTAGATCGTTCATGGGCCAGAGCTTCTCAGTTTTCAATGTTTATATTGCATTTTTTTAGATTAGTCTATAATCACTATAGATAAATAAAGCCAGTGTGGCGTAGTGGATATAGAGTGTTGGGCTGGGACTTGGGAGATCTGGGTCCTAGTCGCCACTTGGCCATGAAGCTCACTGGGTGACTTTGGGCCAGTCGCTGACTCTCTCAGCCTAACCTACCTCACAGGGTTGTTGTGAGGATAAAATGGAGAGGAGGATTATGTAAGCTGCCTTGGGTTCCTTGCAAGAAAAAAAACGACTATAAATATAATAAATAAATAAAATAAAATAAAATATGATGAGACATACTGTGCCTAGGAACGTAGGAAGCTGCCTTATAATGAATCAGACCGTTGGTCCATCTAGTTCAGGGGTGAAAAACCCAGTCCTGGGGTCCCAATCTGTCCCTCTGAGGTTCCTCAGGTGGCCACGCCCCTCCCCCTGGCCCCACTCTGTTTCCCCCAACCACCAATCATTTGCTCCATGGTGGTAAACCTATTTTGGGGTGGAGCACAGCACCATGGATCGTTCCTATAAAGCTCAGAATAAAAGCTGATATGGATGAGGAGCCCCACTGACACAGAAGTCGCCAGCATGCCCTGGTGGCATCAACCCCATCACCATGGCAATGAGTGGCCGCTCCCCTTGCTTCCTCTTCCTCGTGGCTTCGGGCGACCCCTCCCTGACCACAGCCATGGCTCCAAAGGACCGGCTGATGGAGAGATACTTGAGGGCTGGATGCAAAACTCCCACTGGGCTAGCTGTAGCCCACGGGGCTGTAGTTTGCCCACCTCTCCACTACAGTCTGATATCAACCGTTCAAAATGACCCTCCCTGGTATCTGAAATGGTACCTTAATATTAATGTGTTAGGTAATATTCATACCTTGATATCCATCCGTTTATTAAAAATATGTAGACACTACCCTTCATAAACAAATTCCAGGGCAGTGCCCACTATTTCTTCAAAACAACAATTACAATCAAGATACAAATCCACAACAGAATGGAAAAGCTAGCAAAGCTAGGCCTTAAAATCAGGAAGTGCTTGGTCAACCAACTACATCTTCAACAGGTACCAAAACGCCATCAGGGTGAGCACCTGTCATACTGCAGTGGGGAGAGAATTCCAAAGGCGGGGTGCCACAGCCAAAAAGGCCCTGCCCCTGGTTGCTATCAGATGTACATGTGCAGACGACGGGACAAGCAGGAGGTCCTGATCGGTAAATCTCAATGAATGGGCAAGGCTGATGAAGAAGGCATCTACCCACCCAACACCCACTGAGAAATTTAACTTATTGAGCTCAGATGTTGCTGAACTATCAAGAATGACTCACCACTAGCAGATGAGATGAACGAAATTTTTAAAAGGGGTTTGCAAGAGGCAAAAATAGGAGCAAAATACCCATTCACCAGGGACAGGCACCTGAATTATAGCAACAGTCCACCATGAATAGGAACAATCGGAGAACACAGGAATTGAGTCCAGGAAAGGCCATATACATATTTTTTAAAGATATGAATTAATGGTCAATGCTCACACTTTGAATTACCCAAAGGTGATGTTAAAATTGGGCTTTATTGAGATCATTTTGCCAGCGAAGGAAGTCAGAAAAGAGATGTAAACTGATGCAATCTCTGGGCGTAGGTCAGCCTTGCATGTAAAAACTCGCCAGGTCGCCACAGGTGACCAAGAATTCCATGCAGGTGAGTGTATGGGCTGGTGGAAGGGGGACGGGTCACTCCACCAGTCCCCCTTGGTAGAAAGCGATTTCTTTTACTAGCCTGCTAAGGTGGCTTCTAGTCTGCACTAGCCTCTTAGCAGGCTAGTACAACATTTCCCAGGCTAGTAAGTTTCAAGGATTTATTTACAAGGCTGGCATAAGTAGAGGTGGGTGTAGCGGGACCTGGAAATTTACATCCTTTGGGTTTCATGGACACCTTTGTCCTGCAGACGAGTACAGGAAGAGATCTCTGCCCAGCAAAACCAGGGGAAGCACCATCGCTCAGGGGCAAATTCATCACCAGCATCACAAATGAAAAAGAATCCCGGGTATGTAGCAAGAGTGGGAAAGATGCCTCCAGTCTGCTAACTCAGGGGTGGGCAGAAATAGATCTCCAGATGTTTGGGTCTTCAACTCCCAAAAGCCCCAGCCAGCATGGCCAATGGTCAGGAATACTGGGAGCTGAAGTCCAAAATATCCAGAGATCTACTTTCTGCTCACCCCTGTGCTAGATAATCATAGCCTAGAAAGGACCGGTAGCAGCTCCTCGGGGTGAGGACATATACTCTGCACATGTTCAGAAGCACTCCCCATCTTTATAATTACAGCACTGAGTCCTCCCAATAACAGAAAACAGGCTCCAGGAAAAGGGCTGGCTCAGATTAAGCCCTGCCTGTTCCCTTGTCCCCGGGGCCATGGCCTGACAACGGAAAAAGCAAAGAACAAATAAAGAGGTGCTTTCTTTCTTTTTTTTAAAGTGCTTTCAAAAATGTCCGGAAAGTTTACATCTCCTCAAGCCTTCACAGTTTCTCCCCTTTGTGAAAGCAGTTCCCAGGATGAGTACAAAACAAGCAGTCGGTAAAGTTCGTATTTGAAGGCCTTCTCTTTCCAGACTCAGTTGGTAGGGGATGAATGGAGACCTCGAGGTCCTTCCTTGCCGATCAGCAGGTCTCTCTAAACAGGGCCTTATCCTGGCTCTGGAGCAGAATCTTCTCCTGGGCGGCTTCTTCCCTGTTCTTCTTTCTGACCCTTTTCAGAAAAAGTAAAGAACGTTTAGCCAGAAGGAATCCAACCCACCTCCTGTTCCATCAGCCATATCCATCAATTTATTAAATGATCATCCAAGATGGGTGGCTGGTATCTCTTTATGGCAGGGGTAGGGGACTTCTTTAAGCCCGAGAGCTGAATTGAATTTCAGAGAAGCTTTCAGGGGACTGCCTTCCAGTGCTGGGCAGGGCCAAAGGCAAAGGGGGCCAAATATACCAACACCAAAAAATTTTTGCAACATGTTGTAGCTCAAAGCTCTTCCTGCCAGTCACTCAGGCTTTTCAATCTTTTAGAATGGTGGGGTGGGGGGGGGGAGACTGCACAAACGCTAGGTGTGAGGGATCATCGGGGCTCTCTGTCTCTCACCCGGCTCCTGTCAGACCCCTCATGTGTCACCAGGGCACCCCATGCGCTCCCAAGCACTGGGCAGGGATGTTGAAGAGTCCTTGGTCTCGAGTCACGAGTCGAGTCACGAGTCTTTGGACCCGAGTCTCGAGTCCGAGTCCGAGTCCTTGGTCCAAAATGGTGACTCACGAGTCACGAGTCCTGAGTCACTCCCAAAACTGACTCCACGAGTCCCTATTAAAATCAATGGGGTTTCCCCCCAACAAAATAAGGCTGCTTCAGATGTGTGGCTTAAATAAATTCTAGGCACAAGTGTGCCTTTTTATTTCAAAACTCTGCAACTGATTTTGGCAAGAACAGACCAGGCAGACAAACCCAAAATAACCAGGCAGGCAGAGGAGGCAGGGAACCCAAAGCAGGCAGGCAGAGGCCTTTGTCTTGGACAATTCAACTGTTGAACAGGTCAAGAAGAGACCAGGCAGGCAGAGGAGGCTGGGAACCCCAGACAGGCAGGCAGAGGCAGCCAAACCCAAAATGTCTGACCCTAACCCAAACCCCCCACAACAACACATCAATCAAAATAAATCTCAACACATCGTTGGGGCTGCACTCCTGGTAGCTGTCCATAGTGGCCGAGCAGCGGCACACCTCGCTTCCATGCGCTCTTCACCGGTGATCGCGCTCCTTCTGGCACAGCCAGAAGACTCGTCAACAGCCCAGGGATGTTGACGAGTCCTTGGTCTCGAGTCCCGAGTCGAGTCTCGAGTCCCATTAAAAATATTGGGACTCGAGTCCGAGTCGAGTCAGAGGGGGGACTCAGTTCGACTCACGAGTCGAGTCCTTGAGTCCGAGTCCCCATCCCTGGCACTGGGCTCACTGAGACTGCCTATGCTGGGGCCGCTGCAAGCAGAGCGCATGAATCACAGCGCCAGCAGAGGCACGCGCAAGGCTCGTGTTGATGGTCATAATCGGTTCACCTGGAAGAGGAAGGGGGTGAGGAGGAGGAGGATAGGAGAGCCAGTGTGGCGTACTGGTGAGAGTGTTGGACTGGGACTCGGGAGATCTGGGTTCTAGTCCCCACTCGGCCACGAAGCTCATTGGGTGACTTAGGGGCCCTTCACTGACTCTCAGTTGAACCTACCTCACAGGGTTGTTGTGAGGTTAAAATGGAGAGGAGGAGGACCACGTAAGCCTCCTTTGGTTCCTTGCAAGAGGGGAAAAGGCAGGATACAAATGTAATAATATTTTTTAAAAAAAATAGGAGGAAATGCAGGCAGGCATTGGTCAGGCAATGACTTTGGGCCAGTCACTGACTCTCAGCCTAACCTACCTCACAGGGTTGTTGTAAGGGTAAAATGGAGAGGAGGAGGAGGATTATGTAAGCCGCCTTGGGTTCCTTGCAGGAAAAAAGGCGGGGTATAAATATAATAAATAAATAAAATAATAAAAATAAAAGGGGGGAAAGGAGAGAGGTGGGGAAGAAATGGGGAGACAAACAGAGAGCCAAACAAAAGGAGAGGAGGAGGGAAGAACGTCCTCTCACATGGGAAATGCCAACCTCAGCTCCTTTATACTCTTGTTAGGAGCCACTTAACTTATTAGGTAGAGAAGAGGCCTACCCCACTTCTTTAAGAGCAAGCTCCAAAAAGGCTTCAATGGACTTAACTGTCCAAAGCTTTCTCCAGGAAAGGTCCCAGGGAGAAACACCCAAGAGGAATTTTGCAGCTGTGGGCATTGTTTCTCCCCATGCATTTGGCCAAGACAAACCGTGGGGAGATTATTTACCTGCCCAGCATCAGTCCATGCCATAAGTGAAGGCAGAGAGAATTTTCCTAAGGAAAGAGCTATTCCCCAATCACTTTATGTTCTCTTTTAAGACTACCAGTGTTGTAACTTGGGGGGGGGGGGATCTACACTAGAGCCCCTTCCATTTATCAGGGAGGGCTGTTGCGGTATTTAAGCAGAATGCATTTGCCATTTTTGGGGTACATGCTAATGAATACAGTGCTGCAGTTTCCACTGCGTTGAAAATGTGATCTTGTGTCACACACGGAAATGCAGTTCTGGGAGATGTAGGTAGGAGGAGTTGGGAAAGTGATGTGTACTGGGAGATGGCCATTTAAGTTTCATTTGTTTGTTTTAGCTCCATTGTGCACACCTTTGCTGGTGCGAAGGAGTGGAGATTTTAAAAAAAGTGCCGTATATACTCGAGTATAAGCCGAGTTTTTCAGCACATTTGCCCCCCCCCCTCGGCTTATACTCGGGTCAGCGCCCACCTAGGACCCCCCCGCCACCCCCAGACACACACCCCGCTGCCGAAAATGCCCCCCCGCGGCTGAAGCTCCAACTCCCATCAGCCTCCTGATGCCTAAATTACCGTAATGTATGTTATTTTATTGGTATCTACCGTATCTTTAGTTTTTAAATTTAAATTTTTTAAATTTACCGTAATTTTTAAATTTACCTGTACCTGTAGCTGCTGCATTTCCCACCCTAGGCTTATACTGGAGTCAATAAGTTTTCCCAGTTTTTTGTGGTGAAATTAGGTGCCTCGGCTTATACTCGAGTATAGGCAATTCACTTCACAGCTCCTTCCTGAAAGCCAAAACAAACTCCCCTCTCCCCTGTGCTGAATTTGGCAGGAGGAAGTGCCATCGAAGGCAATGTGATTTACTTCTGACTAGACATGTATATTGCGGCATTTTTCAGCTAGTTGTTCCTCACCCAGCGCTTGAAGCAATGTGAGAGGTTTATTCATTCATTGCATTTATGTGGAGAAAAAGCCTGCAACACAAACACACACACACACACACACACACACACCTCCTCATGTGTAAACCAGGTAACTGTGCATAAGTTATCTGATGGGGCCTGGCGCCTCAAAGGCTGAATGTCTACATGCCCAGCCTTTGGTATGCAAAATGCAAATGTTCTAAAGCCCACTAGTCATGAGTCACCCCTCCCCTCTGCCTGGGCCAGGTGAAGTTCATCCTGATTGGCTAAAGACAGCTGAGCTACTGAAAAGAGGAGGGGGGGGAGAATCTATATTGCCAGCTGTGGCTTCTGGTTTTGGTTGTTGATCATGGGCAGCCAGCTGTGCGGAGGTCCAGGTCTTCGGACTGGCCTCAGGATCTGGCCCCAGGTGGCTCCTGGTAAAATCAGCTGAATGAGGGCTGTGGCTAAGGCAAGCCCTGAAGAGGGCCACCCATCCGGGACCTTAGGGTGGGTGTGGTGGCCTGCACGTGTGGTAGGGCTTTTGTTGAGGAAGCCCTGAAGAGAACCAGCCCCCAGGTAAAAGTGAGTGCCTGGGAGATATAAGGAACCATTTGTTATTTTGTAGCTCTACTGTGTATACCAAAGTGTCTCCCTACCTTGTCTCCTTCCCTCATTTCCCACCTTTTGTTGTAATCTGTTTACCTGAATAAACCTTCTTGGTTTTACCCCACACGACGTTTGTGGTTGCTCTGTGGTTCAGCGCTAAATCCAGGGTATAGACAAGGGCAAGTCCCTGAGAGAGTCAAGTCAAGACTGCAGAGCTGAGGCTGGCAGTCTTGCACCTGGGATCTCTGGTCTAGAGGAAGGGGGTTGGTTGGCAGAGTCAGCCAGCCTCACCCCTTCCTTCACAATTTATATCCTGCCTTTTTTCATGCAAGGAACCCAAGGCGGCTGACATAATCCTCCTCCTCCTCCTCTCCACGTTATCCTCACAACAACCCTGTGAGGTAGGTGAGGCTGAGAGCCAGTGACTGGCCCAAAGTCACCCAGGGAGCTTCATGGCCGAGTGGGGACTAGAACCCGGGTCTCCTGAGTCCCAGTCCAACACTCTAACCACTACGCCACACTGGCTCTCAGTGTGTTATTCGCGGATTTGTGTTATTCACAGATTCACACCTCCGCAAAAGCCCGATAGGATACTTTGTCATTGCAGTGCTACTTCTCCCCAGCCCACCACCCTGCCAAAGCCACCCCCACCCCCGAACAGTGCCACAACCTTAGCACACACTGAAATACATACCACAGGAAAAGACGCAACATATCAAAAAGTCGTGATATAACTGGTGTGAAGAAATCCGGGGTGTAATGGCAGAAACAGAGTGTGGAGTTCAGTTTGGGGTGTGCATCATGCGACACGCCAGTGATTCAGGCATTACCGGTAAAAATCCCTAGTGTAGACCCCTGCCCGCCAGGACATTCTTTCTTATTCAACTTTTGCATGAAAGCATATTCCTAGCTGGTGTGTTTCTGATAGAGTCAATGGATTAGGGACATTTGGATGTGCCTTGGCCCGCAAGACCCACTCACACTGGGAAACCACCAAACCACACGTGGTTGGGGGGAAGGGAGCCAAAGGAAGGGGGTGTGGTCTTCTCGGGAACCCCAGAGGGCCAGATTCTGCAAACTTCCCATCCTCCCTTCCAACTGAGGCGCTCATTGCAAAGTCACCCACCTGTTTTCCACATCTTCAATGGTATCCGGCAGTGGGACATTAAGGGTCTCTGGCAGGAAGCAAGCGGTGATACCAGAAAGGATAGGAACTACCCCGTACAGGATCGGCGGCAGGAAAGAGTAGTAATCCTCCAACATCTTGGCCAGCGGAGCGACGATGCCTCCAACCCGGGCCATGGTGCTGCCAAAACCTAGCCCAGTCTGCCTGGGGATGGGCAGACAGGAGGCAGAAAAGGCAGCTAAGTGACCCGGACGGCTCCGAAGGACCACGGAGAAGTTAATTGTTAAGGGATCCCAAGCTTACACAAAAGGCTAGTTGTGGCTTTCCCAGACCTGGTGCCTTTCAGGTGTGTCAGATTCCAATTCCCATGATCCCCTGCTAGCACTGTGCCGGTTGAGGACTTCGGGAGCTGAAGTCCAACATGTCTGGAAAGCGCCAGGCTGCATTAGACCTTCCCACTGCCTCTGGCTTTTCCTCTAGCTTTTGCTTGGCTTTTATTCTACTCTAAACTTTTAAAGGGTTTTTTTTGTACTATGTTTTATCATGTTGTATTTTCAGTTTTCAGTTGTAGAGTGGCTGCTGGTATGCCCTCTTTTACGGAGGACAATCCTCCATCCTAAGGGCAGCCAGAGCACTGTCCTCTATTTGAAGGCGACCTCGATTTGAAAGGCTCTGCAGTCCAATTCTGATTTAAAAATAAAGAACCTGAAGACCTGTTGCCCGTTAGCACTTAGTACCTTGCTGAACAGGCAGGCACGCAGGTCGGCTGGTCACAGCCTTCTGCACTATGGTGATGTGTACTGTGTTTCTGTTTAAGTGTGCAATCCAATGGGGATGCCCCTAAGCCTCTGAACTCAGAAGATTACCGGCATCCTAAGGAGGGCAGGAGGAGCAAGGAGGCAAAGATCACCTCCAGGCTCTTCCCACCCTGCAAATCAGGCAGTTTTGGCCGTCTAGCTGAGGCGCTTCGGACGGGGAGGGAAGGAGGCTGGAGCGCCGCCAGGACACATTGTTTCCCGGCAGACCTGGTCTCTTCTCCTCACTGCCCCACAGAATGCTCTCTTCCCCCCTGTCTCTGAGTTGCTCCCGGAGACGCAGTGTTCTCCAACCTTGGGTCCCCAGATGTTTTGGGCCTACAACTCCCAGCATGCCCCAGCCAGCATAGCTGGCTGGGGCATGCTGGGAGTTGTAGGCCAAAAACATCTGAGGACCCACGGTTGGAGAACACTGCGGAGACGCATCCGGCATGGCTCTTTCCATGCTGGCTGCGAGGCGGAGGGAGGGCGCTCCAAGCGCGGCGTCTCAGTCAGCTCCGAGGCTGGGACTGTTTTCCAGCCTCAGAGCTGGTGCTCTGAAATATCCGATGGCCCTCTAGGCGCTGTCTAGAGGGCCGCAGGATTGCTCTGCTAATTATAATAATTCTTTCTAAATGTGCATCTATACATCTCAGTTAGCATATGCAAAGTTTATGCAAGCCGCCATCCCCTTTGCTCCTCTTTATTTGATAATGCATGTCCTTTATTTAGCCAATTCATAAGTAGCAAGCCACCTGACCCAGAGAACTTTGGCTATTGGGCGGTATAGAAATGCAATCAATCACTTGGTGGGTCACCGAGCAACTGCCTGTGTTATGTCTTCTGCACTGGAGTGGGCGGGGGGAGTCCCATCGGGCTGTTGCTGCAGCCCAGTGGTAGAGCACCTGGTCATGGTGTGATTTTTAAGTAGCCACATCCCAATAAAAGTCCTGGCCGCTGCCTCTGCCTCCCAAAACTGAGGCCCAGCAGCAGCCAAATGAACACTATTGGCTCCTCACCTGACGGGCGTGGGGTAGAGCTCCGTCGTAAAGAGGAAGATGCAGTTGAAGGCTGCTGACAAGCACCCCTTCCCGATGACAGCCAGTGCCGTCCGAACCGTCTGCAGTTCTTTGGAGGGAAGGAGAGGAAGATATAAAAGTCCTCATAACTCGAACACAGTGCCCAGTTGACGGGGGGGGGGCACCAACTTCCTTTCGGGCAGATTGGCGAACGTCAGCAAGCTATCATAGACCAACGTATCAATGGCGGAGCTTTCAAAGCCCCCACACATTGCGGTCAGGAAAGGTTTCAAGGAAAGCCATGCCGGCTAAAGATGAGAGCGCCTCTGAGCATGTGCAGAGGTGCTTTCTCCTTTCCCACCAGATAATGGCAGGAACAGAGACAGGCAACCGGGAGAAAGGAGGAGAGTCTTCCAAAGTAAGGCTTCCAGTCAAGACCTGAGTCTCAACGACTCTTCTCCTTCTTCTAAATTAAAGATCAGTGGTGCCCGCTGAGTGGCCGAGGAGCGCCGTATGCTGCAGAATTGCTCGAGCTAAGAAGGCATGGGCCTGATCCATCCCATAAGAACATAAGAAGAGCGCTGCTGGATCAGACCAAGGGTCCATCTAGTCCAGCATCCTATTCACACAGTGGCTAACCAGCTGCCCACAGGGAAACCCACAAGCAGGACATGAGTGCAACAGCACCCTCCTGCCCATGTTCCCCAGCAACTGGTGTACATAGGCTTACTGCCTCTGATACTGCAGGTAGCATGTAGTCAATCAGGACTAGTAGCCACTGATAGCCTTCTCCTCCAGGAATTTGTCCAATCCCCTTTGAAAGTCGTCCAAATTGGTGGCTGTGAAGAGAAAGCCAGAGCCCCCCCACACACACACACACACCACAAGACAGCATCAGACACCCTGCCCTGGGTACGTGCAGCCGCCACCTTGCACTTTACAAAAAGCCACAATAAGAGTCATCAACATGCCCCCCCCCCCGCAACTTCCCTGTCTGGCAGCCAAATGAGCTGTGAAGTATCCCCCACCTCAACCAGGGCGCCCAGGTGCTTGGTAGAAGAAAAGAGCAGTAAGTACTCTTGAGCACTGGGCAAGCAGGAAAAACCAGCCGTGCTGGGAGGGGGCACAACAAGAAGGAGGGAGCCCAACGGAAGGTATAAAACCCAGGGCCAGTGGCGGGAAAGGTTGTTGGTCGTGGGCAGCAAGCTGCACGAAGGTCCAGGGCTCTGGTCAGACCTCAGCCTCCAGCCCCGGGGGGAGCTCCCGGTGAACAACGCTACCTCAGACTAGCCCTTTAAGAGTCAAAGCGGCTTTCTAGGAACCAGGTCATTCCAGGTAACTGCTGTCTGTATTGCTTTTACGGCTCGCAACTAGATCAATTGCAGGCGTGTGCCTAGCATGTTGCTTTTGTATATGTTCTGATACACTCCATTAAATTCTGTTTACCTGTAAACAGTGTAGTAGTAGCGTCCATTCAAACTCGGTCTCCTCACTCCTCCTGCATTATAATTGGTCGTGGCTTCTGCCAGAGAGCCGCATACCGCTGACAGAGGGCTAACCTAGTTCTGGTTAACCCCTGAGTGCCCGGACCCGCCAAAAGGACAGTTGCAGTCCTTTTCCACAGTGGCCATCACTACACCTTGTGGAAGTGAATTCCATAGTTTAACTCTGTGCTGTGTGAAGAAGTCCTTCCTTTTCTCTGTCCTGACCCTCCCACCCAGCTTCATGGGATGACACCTTTGGGTTCTGGTATTAGGAGAGAAGGAGAAAAATGTCTCCCTCTCTGCTTCCTCCACACCATGGCATAATTGTGTACACCTCTATCATTCCTCCCCTTGCTCGCCTTTTTCCTAAGTTAAACAATCCCAGCTGCTGTAACCTTTCCTCCTAGGGGAGTTGCTGCAACCCCTTGCTCATTTTAGTTGCCCTTTCTGCACTTTTCCCAACTCTACAATGTCCTTTTTCAGGTGCGGTGACCAGAACTGTACACAGTATTCTAGATGCGGTCGCACTGTGTATTTGTATAAGGGCAGTAGGATCTTGGCAGTTTTATTTTCTATTCCTTTCCTAATTATGCCCAACATGGAGTTTGCCTTTTTCACAGCAGCCGCACACTGGGTTGACATTTTCATCGAGCTGTCCGCCACAACCCCAAGATCTTTTTCTCTTTCCCCATGCATGGGAACTGGGAGCCTCATGTAAAAGCAGGATTTTTTTTTAATTTAAAAAACACCATAAAGACAGGTCAAACGCCACTGAAAATCCCACTAACGCCCCCCCTCCATTGCTGTCTTACCATGTGAGCAGACCATACACCATCCAGACCACACAGTGTGCAACCCCCCAGGAACAATCTCACCACAAGAGGTGCTTGCAGAGCAAATGGCTACAGACAGGAACACTGGAAGCAGCCTTATATCGAGTGAGACCCTTGGTCCATCTAGCCCAGTATTGTAGACACTGACTGGCAGCAGCAGCTCCCCAGGGTTTCAGGCAGGAATTTTCCCAGCCCTTCCTGGAGATGCCGGGGATCGAACCTGGGATCTTCTGCATGCAAAGCAGGGGCTCCACCACTGAGCCATGACCCCTCCATGGAAAGGAATGTAAAAAGCTGCCTTCCAGCAGCTTCGATTATTTTTCCTTCTAGCCCAGCAGCTGGGTTCAGACAACACAATAACCCACGTTCCTAAGGTGGGTTTGAATTGGAAGGTGATTTATGAGTAAGTGACTAAGTGAAGGATATTAATATAAGAACGGATACTGTAGAGCAGGGCTCTCCAACCTTGGGTCCCCAGATGTTGCTGGCCTACAGCTCCCAGCATACCCAGCCAGCATGGCTAATGGCAAGGGATTCTGGGAGCTGTAGTCCAGCAGTATCTGGGGACCCAAGGCTGGAGAGCCCTGCTGTAGAGGCTGGACTTGGTAGAATAAAATAAGGTTATACATATTAGTTATTAGTAATAAGTTAGAATTTAAAAGGTAATTATGATATTATTGTATGGATTATTTTTGAAAGTTGAGACTGAGGGAAAACAGTGAAATGGATTCTGGAAAAATTGGGTTTAAATTTGGGGGGGGGAGGTTTTGATGAAACAGTGGGAAATATGGGGTTAAATAGGGATGAAAATCATATTAATTTCAGTCATGGAACTTTATTAATATATATGAGTAGAAAGACCTAATATTGCCTACTTTAGAAGAACGGTTAATGAGGACTTCTGGGTGAAATCTGTGGGACAGCCGATACAGCGTTTCCTGGCCAGAGAACCTCTCTGGCTGGGGAATCTACTTCTGATGAAAGAAGCTAAGATTTGATGTTACCCCCAAATTATCTCATAGGGTCATAAATTGCTTTCTGTCTGTCCTCTGACAGATAGATTTGCGGCTTGCGACCTGAGGTGGGGGGGAAAGGGAAACAGCACTGTATTCGGAGACCGGTTTCTACCGATCATTAGAAGTGTACATGCTCACTTCCAAATGAAGGATTACATCTGGATTGGCTAATTTAAGGGATCTTTCTACAGCATAATAGGATTTATAATTAACTGTAAGTAGACTATGGGTTCATCTGGGAGGCAAAAAATATAACAAAGAGATAACTTGAAAGGAGGTCTATTAATCTTTTATGTGTAGCAGTTTGGAAGTGCCTTGGAAAAATATACACAAGGGGAAATGGTTTTGTGGGAAGCATTTATGAAGCTATGGGACAAATTGGAAAATAAAATTGTAAACAGATTGGAAGCAAGAATTCAGAACTGGAACATAAATTTAAAAGTGGATCTACCACATGAACAAGGGAAATCGGATTTTTCTTCAAGACCGGCACAGGAAAAGAAAGAAGTAAATAAGGATTTTGGAAACTTACCAGAGATTCACAGAGGTTTTGAAGTTTTAATTAGACTGAACTTGTTCGAGAAGAGGGTTCAGAGAAGGGCTGTGATGCAGTTTCTTAAAAATAAGATGGTGGAGGCTGGTATGCAGGAATTCACTAAGCAACAGAACAGACTGACTCTATTCTTCGTTCAAAATCTGGAACTTAATGATTATCCGTTTGACAGAGGAAAGTGATAAGAAAGAGACTATTTACATGGTTTTTACTGAGAAAAGATAAAGGGTTGTTGTATACTGAATTACTTGTCTAGTTTGAAATATAAAAAAAATCTTGATTTTAAATATTAATGGCAAAGGTAAAGGGATTGCTTATATGACTTATTTGGATTTTAAATATTAATGGTGATGTAAGAGAAATTATTATAATCAAGATATAATTATATTTGGTCTGTTTGGAAATATTTACTTTAAAAATTTTATGTTTTGTGCAGGCTTTGAAGCATTAAAAGGGAGGGGGTTTTGTTTTTTGTTTTTTAAGTTAAAAAGATGGGTTACGTGCTTCTGCTGTTTTGTTAGCTGTCACTTATTTCTTAATTTTTAATTTTTTTAAATTTTTCTGTTGGATAGATAGAAAGAAATAATGAGCAACTGTAATAAGACAAATGTGCTGGCTAGATGGTTACCTTTGTCATGTGGTTATTTACTAAATAGTTTATAGTTACTTTTTATTCTTGGGATTCTCAATATACTCTATCTTGGAATTGAAAACATTATTAAATGAAACAATAGGTTTTCTTTTTTTTGTTGTTTATCCATAAATGTTGAATTTAAACTAGATTAAATAGTTGATCTATATTTGGGGAGGGTGGAGACCTCTTGTGTTTGTCCTTTTTGGGGTTTTTGGTTTTTTTTTGCCATAACTGGAAGTGATCTTTGGTTAACAGAAAATGTTTTAAGAATAACTGTGGTTGCTTATAAGCTGTGGAGAAGATTGGAAGTTCATTTTAATTTTGTTTATTGTTTGTTGTATATGTGTTTTTTTGGGGGGGGGTTATGATTAAAATTCTTTTTAAAAAAAGAATGGTTAATGAGGACAGTGGATCAGGCTGAGAGGGTTAGACTTTCATCGTTACTTAGAAATAAGTTAATATATTTGTTTATGGTGGAGGGGAAACCTCTAATAGACTTTTTGCAGAAATTGTGAAAATAAGGATTGATGTACTTGGGAGTTTGATGAATAAGAAGAAAATATGTTGAACAATAGGAAAAAGTGAGGTTTCTTTGTACTTATAGTGTAAGAATAATTATCGCTACTTATATTTGCTGTGGAGAAGTTACGAACGGAAGTCCATTTTAGTTTAGTTTGTGGATTGTTGTATGTTTTCTAATATTTGTTAGTGTTTTATTTTTCTTAAAGACAACCCACACTCAACCCTTGAGTGTGGGTTATTGTGTTGTCTGAACCCAGCCAGAGAGAGGGAGAGAGGAGATGCTATTTGGGCCTTCAGCCTGCCAGCAGTGTATACATAAGAGGGGGGTGAGAGGTGGGAGCAGGTGAGCAGAGCCTCACCTGTGGGCACAAATATGTTGGCAATCATGATGAGGCCAGCCGTGATGAGGAAGGATGCGAGGCTGATCCTCCGCCCGATGTAGCTCATGGTGATGGTCACAATCACCTTGGCTGGGATGTCGACAGCCCCGAAGATCACCTGGATGAGGTAGATGCTGACACCAAAATTCTGGAGGTCCATGGCCAGCCCGTAGTAGGAGAAGCTGGTGGAGAACCTGCCACAAAGATGGAGACAAGGGAGCAAGGTCCAAAAGAACATGAGGTTTGCGCCGGGAATGGGTTGGGAAAAGCAGTTCCAAATAGGGTAGCCACTTGTGAATCGTGGCTTGTGAAATATGCTAATTTATATGTATAGATGCAAATTTAGAAATAATTTATTATAATTTAAATAGGAACACAGCACATTTCACCATGGTGTGGAAGACTGTGACCACGTGATCTGTGTGCCTTGCTCAAGGCCCTTTTGCTCTTCCTTCTGATGGTCCTTTCTCTTTAAACCAGACCTGTACTTTCAAATACAGCAGGGCTCTCCAACCTTGGGTCCCCAGATGTGGCTGGCCTACAGCTCCCAGCACACCCAGCCAGCATGGCTAATGGCAAGGGATTCTGGGAGTCGTAGTCCAGCAACATCTGGGGACCCAAGGTTGGAGAGCCCTGACATAGAGGATGGCTTCAAACAGAGGACTGTCCCAGCCCTTCAAATAGAGGACTGTTGTCTGTAAAACAGGACACATGCTTCCCCCCCCCCCAGTTCCAATCGCTAGGGGCTAGCATTTTTCTTTCCTTTACTTTTAGGCCTTTATTGGACTAGAAATCTGGGATTAGCCAGCCCTGCCGCTTTGAAATCATACATTTTAATTTCAGTCTGGTTTGTCTCTTTGTCACTTATGACTCTCAAGTAAAGGTCATTGGTAGCTGAGTAAAAGCAAAATATTTTCTCACACGGTTCAGCTCTTTTGCAAGATAATTCAGCCTGAACTCGGCAACACCTCTTCTTTTTAATTATGCACTCTGTTTTCATCTTTATTAAATACTAATGGGAAAATATTGAAATGTCTTCATAATGGATAATAATATATTTACAATTTTAAAAACTCCTAGATGATGAATCAATCTCTAAACTACACCTTTGCTTCATAAAGTCAGTAAAGATCTGGGGGGGGAAACAGCAAAATTATGGCGGCAATTATTTTCCTTGTATTTTCACATCTCCCCCCCGCCCCATCTCAAGTTTTTCCAATGGAGAAATCAGAAATTTGGGGGGATGCTGGGGTGGGGGGGAGACGCTCCTATGAATTTTCTTTTTTCCTTTTGGAATAAGCTTTTAAAGACAAGGTTTCATTTGCGCAAAGAATCTGTAGTATGAAGATTTTTGTGCAGGGCCATCTAGCACATTAGAGAATGATAATTGCAGTTTATATTGTAGAGTTCATATTTTTTAATGTTGATATAAAATTTAACTTGCTACCAAATATGCTGCTAGTCCTTAGGATTGTGGCTGTAAGAGTTTGTTTCAATCTAAATCAGGATAGTGGGCAACTTCTGGGAGACCATTCACCCCCCCCCCAAAAAAAACCTACCGGGGGCTGCATCCTACCCTCCCACTGCGACACCACCAAATTTGCCAACAAAATTCAGTAGTGGAGAATGTAGCAAACAAATATCCTAAGGCGGCACAATCCTATGCAAGTTTAGACAGAAAAAAAGGCCTACATCTCCCAGCATGTCCCAGCCAGTTTTTCTGTCTAAAATTGCATAGGATTGCGCCCTTAATCAAACAAATCCTGTAACTTTTTATATTTCTGGCAACCTCCAGCTTTTACCACTCAGCCTCCATCTTTTAGCTTCTTTATAATCCTTATTTATCTTAACATCCATATTTTGTATTGCATGATCCGACACTTTTATAATACCTATTTCCGTGTTCATTACTCTTGAGATCAAATTTTTAGAAACAAATATATAGTCAATCCTAGAAAAATTCTTTGTAACAGGTGAATAATATGTATAACTTCTTTCATCTCCTTTTACACCCCTCCATACATCTACCATTCCCTCTTTGTTAATTACTGTATTTAATGCCGTTATATTATTTTTCCTCTCTTCTCCTGTGGGATTAGATCTATCTATCTTTTTGTCCATCACCATGTTGAAATGCCCTCCAGCTTTTAGACAGCCATTCCTTCCGTGAAGAAGACGGCCTGGGCCTTTTTCGCAATCTGCATTTTAGCTTCAGTTAATATATTCCAAAGCCGTCCTTAGTTGTGTTGTAAGTCTTTGGAACTTTTACAAACCTTTCAAGGCCTGAACTGCTAGATGTAAGACTTTAGGTTCATAGCCATTTTCAAGGGAGGGTGGTCACTCCTATTTCAGTAGGGCTCCTAATCCATTGCAGCTTTTATTTGGAGCTTTATGGGAGCTCTCCATGGTGCTGAACTCCATCCCCAAACTAGTTTTGCCACCATGGATAGCTCCTATGAAGCTCTAAGTAAAAGCTGCAATGGATTAGGAGCCCCACCGAAATAGGAGTCATCAGCCTTTTTAATGCAGAGAAAGATTGCTACATTAGGGCTGCTGCACAGCTCAGCTCTAAGGTACTGCAAGTGTAGCTTGCCACTGCCAGAGATGCTTAGTTCAAATTCAAAGCTTTACAGCAGAGGTGGGGAAACTTTTTCAGCCCCAGGGCTGGATTGCCATGTGGGAAACCTCCCAGGGAAGGGGAGGCAGCATGGCCAGTGCCCAAAGTGAGCATGACCACTTCACTCTCTCACACATCATTCACATAGACACACACCACAGACACCGTTCATAGTACACAAACACATGCATACAACCTTCCCAGCCACTCACTCAGCTGATTAGCTGAGCAGGGGGGAGCATTTCTCAGCTCCCCTTTTTCACTCTGCAGCAAGGCAAAGCTCTCATCTGCGATCAGCTGCTGATAGGAGATAAGAGCTTTTCCCTGCCTGGGGAGAGGGGATGGAGCCTGGAGAAGAAGCCAGCAGGCCACGTGGAGACTCCCTGTGGGCCGCATCTGGACCATAGGTGAGACGTTCCCCTTGCCTGCGTTGCAGAGCAGAATAATACATATAAACCTTCACTGTACTGTCCCAAAGCACACCACGGAAAACATCGACTTGATATGCTTTTAAAGCAATGATTGAATATTCTTTCTGCTTGGATAACTGATCAAATTGTGGGGTGTTCAAAGTGAGGAACAGTGCTAGCGCCTAATCCTTCCCTCTCTCTGATGTTCCGAACCTGGCCAGAACCCTTTCCTTCTTGGGGCTGCTCATATTGGGTCACCCTGCTTACCACACCACAGAGACGCAGAAGAAAATGTGGCGGATGGCCGGTGTGCGCACAAGATCAGAGATGGTGTAAGAGGACTTGGTCGTGGACAGCTCTTTCTCCATGTTAGATAGCAGAACCTGCCAAAAACCAAGAGAGAAAAGAAAAGGTGGGTGTGTATAAAAATTGGGGAGGAGACAAAAATTGTTCTAGCTATGCCCCTCAGTATCAGCCAGAGGCGGTGTGAGGGGGCGGCCCACTAGGCCTGGAGTCCCGAATCTTTCATTTGGAGCCCCAAATCTCTGGGAGGCCCTCTGCCCCACCACCCTGCTGTCCAGGGGCACTTGCGAAAATAAAGGTCCAGGGGCCCTGAGGATCTCTGTTGCATCCGATCCCCCTGGATGAGCTGGATTTTTGCCCTTCATCTCCTGCTGCCCTCCCCCCTTGAATCTTTCTGCCTGAGGTTCTTTCCTGAAATCAAACGCCCTCCTCTCCCCTGTCCATACATCCCCTTTTACAAATAGGGTTGTCCTTAGGAGATGAGGTCCTTTACAGACTTTAGAGCATATGTAAATTAGCATATGCAAATTTGTGTGGTTACTTTGTCCTGTGGGCCTGAGCCCCAGATCTTTTCGGTACCTAGCACCACCCCTGGTATCGGCCACAATGCCGCTTCCCCCCACGCAAACAGACACACACACACACACAGCAATTGCTGTTCCTTCTGAGCTATTGAATCCATAGATCCTTCCAGATGGACGGCCCCAAACATTCTGTACTTTGTGCAACTACAGGGGTGCAGTGAGGTAACTTCATAGTTCCTGGACTTCATAGGCTTATGGGTGGGGGCTTTTTTTGCTGGCCTCCTGCCTCCTGGCTGCCTATTAGCTACTGAGCCACGTTCAAGGTTATGTTATTGTCATACAAAGCCCTAAACAACTTAGGACCAGGATATCTAGTGGTCCGCCTTCCCTTATATTGCCCAGCCAACCTTCAAGATCGTCAGAGGAGGCCTTGCGGGTCATTCCAAAATTAATGGAATATCAATTCTACCAGGCTTCTTTCTCATCCCTTCCTCTTGCACCTCCCAAAACTGATCTCTGTTTTCTACAAAGATTCAACCAGATTTAGAAAGTCTTACATGGCTTGGGACCACGACAATACCCAACGGAGCGCCTCTCCCGACATGAACCTACTAACATCAACATCTGAGGCCTTCCTCAGAGTACTGCCTCCAAGAGAGGCTTGGAAGCTGGTAACAAGGGAGGGGGCCTTCTCCGTGGTGGCCCCCCGATTATGGAATGCTCCCCACACTGAGGTCCGACTGGGGCCAACGCTGACATCTTTTTGGCGCCACGTTAAGGCTGTCCTGTACTCCCAGGCATTTCACAGGCATATAATGAAGCATTTATGCCAGTTGTTTTTATCAGGTCCAGTAGCTTGCGGTAACTGTTTAAGCCATTTAAATTAAATTTAGCTGTCTTTAAATTTTGTATGTTAAAGATTTTTTTATTACTTTTGTATTATCTTCTATTTGCGGTTTGTAATTTTTGTGAACCACCCAGAGAGCTTCATTGTGGCGAATCTATTTTGGGGGTGGAGTTCAGCACCATGGATAGCTCCTATATAGCTCCAAATAAAGCCTGCAATGGATTAGGAGCCCCACTGAAATAGGAGTCACCAGCCTCCCCTGGCAATATAGATGTTGTTGTTGTTGTTGTTGTTGTTGTTGTTTACAGCTACCTGGACAGGCACCGCATCCATACCTCAGTGGTGATGCTCGCTCCAGCTTCCTCTTTCCCATTGATGCGGGCGACTCTCTGTAGGACCCCAACAGCTGTGCTGGACTTCCCGGCCAGGATCAGCCAGCGAGCCGACTCGGCTAACCACCTGTACAAAAGTCAACGAGCCACAAGACTTCACCCAAGAAGAAAAACCTATCTGTAAAACGTACAGGTACTCAAGTGGTGCTGAATCTTGTTTTCGGGGAGCGGGAGGTTCTCGGAAGTATATTTCCTCGCCTTGATGTGCTTG
This sequence comes from Shinisaurus crocodilurus, assembly GCA_021292165.1. Classification (NCBI taxonomy): domain Eukaryota; kingdom Metazoa; phylum Chordata; class Lepidosauria; order Squamata; family Shinisauridae; genus Shinisaurus; species Shinisaurus crocodilurus. The sequence goes on along the minus strand of CM037882.1, from coordinate 32,574,793 downwards.
CAAACAGCTGGTTTTGTGCTCTCTTGATTAAAATGCAGTTTTCAGTCATGTTTTCTGCATACATAGAATCATAGAAAAGTAGAGTTGGAAGGGGCCTACAAGGCCATCGAGTCCAACCCCCTGCTCAATGCAGGAATCCAGGTCAAAGCATCCCTGACAGATGGCTGTCCAGTCGCACCCTGAATGCCTCCAGAGTGGGAGAGCTCACCACCTCCCTAGGTAGTTGGTTCCATTGTCTTATTGCTCTGACAGGAATTTTTTCCTGATATTTAGGTGGAATCTCGGTTCTTGTAACTTGAGCCCATTATTCCGTGTCCTGCAAACTGGGATGATCGAGAAGAGATTCTGGCCCTCCTCTGTGTGACAACCCTTCAAGTACTGGAAGAGTGCGATCATATCTCCCCTCAGTCTCCTCTTCTGAAGGCTAAACATGCCCAGTTCTTTCAGTCTCTCCTCATAGGGCCTTGTTTCCAGTCCCTTTATCATCCTTGTTGCCCTCCTCTGAACCCTCTCCAGTTTGTCTACGTCCTTCTTAAAGTGTGGTGCCCAGAACTGGACGCAATACTCAAGATGAGGGCTAACCAGTGCCGAGTAAAGGGGAACTATCACTTCACGCGATTTGGAAGCTATACTTCTATTAATGCAGCCCAAAATAGCATTTGCCTTCTTTGCAGCCACATCGCATTGCTGGCTCATATTCAGTTTGTGATCTACCACAATTCCAAGATCCTTCTCACTTGTGGTATTGTTGAGCCAATACATTGCAAAGACTTTGGAAGCATATTTATTGCAGGTTCCCCTTTGACCCTTTTTCAGGTAGCAGCCCTTGGCTTTGAATGCCCTCTCCAGAGACACCCGCCTAGTGCTTCCTTTAATATTTTTCTGGTGCCAAGCAAAGACTTCTTTTTAATTTTATTTTCCCAGGCCTTTTAAATCATGTTAGGGTTTTCTATTGTTTTAGCTCTGTGGATTTTATTCCTTTGCCCTCCATTTTAAATTGAGTTCTTGCTGTAAAGTTTCTTCCACTCTGTTTTAAAATCTTTGGGAGAGGCCCTTCTCTTTGACCCACCACTCTCAGAGGTGTATTTGGCAGGAATGAGAGAGGGGAGCTTTGGAATTCCCTGACAAAAAGTTGTGAGGTTGGCTTCCATCTCTGTTGCCCTTCAAGCTGGCAGGCAAATACATTTTTATTAGACAGGGTCTGGAGACTTTTAAGCTGAATTGTGTGCTGAAATGGGTTTTCATCTGGTGCGGTTATTTCTTTCTTACTGATGTGTTTTTATTTGATCTTAACGTTTTAATTAGAACATTATTTTATCTGAATTTTATTGTTAGCTGCCTTGAGCACAATATTAAGGGGGGAAAGACAGGAGATAAATTAAATCAATCAGTCAAGCTATTTGTCATTTTATAATGGCATTCCATTGGTTGTATGTGCTGCTGTTTTCTTGTGATGTTGTTTGATTTAATCCCTGTAAACTGCCCAGATAACTTTAATAATATGGTAGCCTATAAACTGTATAAGTAAATAGAAATAAATATCATGGAGCAGAAGGCAAAAGAATAAAATCAGGCAGGGTTGCCCCTCCCTTGAGGTGGGTTGAATGTATAAAAAGCAGCATAAAATCACGTGCAGAAACAACAGTCTATTTTATCAGCTAAAAACAGATTCCTAGGCCCGGGAAAACTTTTAAAAACAGTGTCCTCTTAATGCCAAAAAGTCATCAAAGTACAATTTCCAATTGTAAGCTGCTCAGGGGCAGAGACCTGTCCTCTTGTACGCTGTCAAGTGCCATGCACACATTCATAGCACTACATAAAGCATCATCAGCGTATGAATTCAAAATCTGTGGAGCCATCACTGAAAAGGCCCTTTCTCTAGTGACCTCACCTAACCCAGTGGGAGCACTGGGAAAAGAGCCACATGGGAGTTCCCAGGCATCCTCCCATCCAGTCACTGACAAGACCTGGATCTGCTTTGTGCAGATCCTCCCCATTTGGATTTGGGCCCAAAAGACCAAGGAAAAGTGTGTGTGCACGGAGGCTAGGTTTTAAGCAAGGCTCCAGACCAGGCATCCCAGATCCAGAAATAATACAAGAGGTTAGGAACGTAAGAAACTGCCTTATTTTGGGTCAGACCCTTGGTCCATCTAGCCCAGTACTGTCAACACTGACTGGCAGCAGTGGCTCTCCACGGTTTCAGGGATGGGTTTTTCTAGCCCTGCCTGGAGATGCTGGGGATTGAACCTGGGATGCAAAGCAGGGGCTCTACTACTGAGGAGGTATGGCCCCTCACTGAAACAACCCTAGAAAGCGAGGAAGGGGCGTGCTGCCCATGCCACCAGAGGCAGCATTAGGGGGCATCCCACTAGGGCTAGAGCCCTGAATCTTTCATTTGGAGCCCTGAAACTCTGGGAGGCCGCCTGCTCCACCGCCCTGCTATCCATGGGCGGTGTTAGAGGCTGGCTCGCCTAGGCATGGGCCCTGGATCTTTTACTTTCTAGTTATTGTGTAAGTTTGCAGCCTAAGAGCATGGGTTCTTATAGTCCAAAATACATTGCCACAATCTTCCCTGCCAGTGTGTGCTATGTTCAGTTTGGAATTAATCGGGAAATGTTTAAGGTGCCACACGGCTCTTTGCTGGTCCCAGGCACTCTGTCTTCCCCATCTGGATTTGGGCCTGAAAGACCAAGGAAAAGTGTGGGTGCACGGAGGATAGGTCTTAAGCAAGCACAGTTTGGGACTTTGCACAGTTCTGTCCTAAAAGCGAGCAAGAGGTGAATTAGTTTGCCCGCTATAACATTTAAATTCTAGTCATTATTTCAAATTATGCACATGTATTTGCAGATGCATATCTGTGCAATTTTTATTTCTTTTTTGTCCCGTGGGGCCTGAGCCCCGAATCTTTTCGGTACCCAGCACCCCCCTGCATCCCACACGTACCAGGAGTAAAGGAGAAAGAGAGCGAAGGGTGCCGACACGGTGAACTGCAGCCAACGCCAGTCGCGGATGGCATAAGCCAAGCCGGCCAGAATGATCTGTCCCACTGTGTACGCAAAGCCGGTGAATGCGATGGCGATCGTGCGGTACTGGGTGGGAATCCACTCCACGACTGGAAAAGAAAGGAGCTGCCATCAGATCCTCCTCTGCAGAGCCTTCCGCTGGGCCTTCGGACTAAATCAAGGGTTGGCAATGTTGTTGGTGCTCAGAGGGCTGCATGCAGTGCGGGATGGTGAGTCAGGGGGCTATACAAATGTGCATACACACACACACACACACACACACACATCAGAGGCAGTGCTAGTTACCGAAAAGGCCCACAGTACCAAAAAAAATGCACAAACTTGCATATCCTAATTTACATATGCATTAAAGTCTGTGTGTGTGTGTCTTTAAAGGACCCTGTCTCCTAAGGACACCCCTCTTTGTCAAAAGGGATGTATGGACCAGGGAAAGGAGGGCATTTGATTTGAGGGTGAAAAAACAGGCAGAAAGATTCAAGGGGGGGGGCAGCAGGAGGTGAAGCACATGTGGGCAAAAAGCCAGCTAATCCAGGGGGATCAAATGCAAGAGATCCTCAGGGCCCCTGGACCTTCATTTCAGAAAGTGCCCCTGGACAGCAGGGTGGTGGGGCAGAGGGCCTCCCAGAGATTTGGGGCTCTAAATGAAAGATTCAGGGCTCCAGCCCTAGTGGGCCGCCCCCTAACACTGCCTTTGACACATACATATGCATATATAAATGCACATGCACACACACACACACACACACACACAACATGCTGGGGTCTGCCACTTATGCATCGCCCCCAAGGAGGAAATGCATCCCCCCAAAAGGCCGCAAAAGAGGACACCGATTGGCATAAATTTTTCACGTGCTAATTTAGATGTATAGGTGCCTATTTAGTAATAATGATTACAGTTTAAATAGAAATACAATACAAATTTAAAAAATTAAAATTAAAAATTAAAAGCGGAAGCTGCCAAACAACAACAACCCTGACTCAGTGCGCTTTCAGCTGTCGAGTTGGCAAGGTGCGTTGAAGTCCGCCGAGTTTTTCAGTGTTGCCCATTCCTGTTCTCAGGTATGCTATCTGGGAACCAACCAGCAATGCTGCAAACTGAACCTGGGACCTTCCACATAGTATGTTTGTGCTCTTTCCCCCACTGAACTATAGTCCTTCCCTCTACTGAAATTTACATTTGGGGTAAGAATCCGTGTTTTATTTTCTTGGTTATGTTACACAGTGAAGGGCTATGTACACTGATGGAAGAAGGAGGAGGAGGGGGGGAGATTAAGAGGAGGAGGAGGAGGAGGAGGAGGACGACGACGACGACGACGACGAGAGGGAGGAGGAGGAGGAGGAGGACGACGACGACGAGGACGACGACTACGGGAGGAGGAGGAGGAGGAGGAGGAGGAGGAGGAGGAGGAGGAGGAGGCAATTATTGTTATCATTATTTTTAAAAAACTGCCCAGGACTTGCACTATTATGGCTCTGAGACACTGACAAACATATCTTCCATTACAGTGCCTTGCACAATTTCAGGAGCTGAACAGGTGCTGCCTTGCAAGGAACTCAAATTGTAAATCCAACTTTGAAAAGGAAAGACTTTTAAAAAATCTATTTGCAAAATGGGCAGCTCAGTCCCCGAAGGGGCACGCAACCATTCGCTTCCACTTGCACCAGGTAGGTCTCTTACTCAAACAGGCGATGCTGAGGCCAAATCCAGAATGTGCCATGCCACCCAGGAACCGGAAGATGCAGTAGGAGACGAAGTTGGGCGAAAAGGCCGTGCACACCCCCATAACTGCCATTTGCACAAAGGACCAGATGATGAGCATTTTGCGGCCAAACCTGCAGGGAGATCAACGCAAAAGGAAGCAAAAACGGCTGAAACGACGTTGGCAAAATGTAGTTACATATTTAATGAATGTATGTATTGGCTGCCTTTTCAAGGTTGTGCCCTCCCAAAGCAGCGTACGTAAAAGAAAAACACAGTATACACATCAAGACATATTAGACACACAAGACAACGTTTTAGCATCACAGATCTAAACTGGGGTTGCCAAACTAGTTTGGGGCTGGGGGCCAAAATGAGGCCCCAGACCACCCCGCAGGTCGGATGACGTCAGGGGTCTGGTCTCTGCCTATGACATCAGCCCTAGGGAAAGCCTGGGCAGAGCAAAGATGGCTCCCCAACCAAGGCACCGGCTTTGCTATTCCGTCACCTTCCCCACACGGAGAAAGTGATGGAGGAGCAAAGTGATTGAGCAGTTAAGTTGGCTTTTCATCCCCGCCCTCTCCCTGAGGGGAGGGGCTTCAGGGAGAGTGCACCTAAGGCCCCCGCCGGCTGGAGGTTCTGAATTTCTGATCTAAACAATACCATGAGGATTCCAGTCAAGAAAATAAACAGTCCAGAATCACATATAGCCAGCTGCGGAAAAACACTCTCAGGGAAAAGTAGCCAGGAAGAGACAAGTTTTTAAGGCCTGCTTAAAAGCCTGCACTGCAGTGGCCAAGTGCAATTTATTCAGAAGTGAGTTCCACTGCCATGGGGCCAGCATCAAGAAGGCCCCGTCTCTCGTACCCACCAGCAGGAACTCTGAAGCTGATCTTAAAGTATGGGCAGGATCACACAGGTGATGGCGATCTTTTAGATAACCTGTTCCTAAATGCATCAGTGATGTTGGGGTCTCAACACCTTGCACTTAGTCTTAGGTCAAACCAGGAATGAGAGGATTTCCGCCATTAGATTGGCGTGAGATTTAGGACAGACGAAAGGAAGTACTTCTTCCTGGCAGCACATTGTTAATCCGCTGTATCTACTTTCCTTTCCTGATTTTCCCCTACATAACCTCTAGGTAGCACTGTGGTATAGTGGCATTGCACAATCACGCAAATGGAAAAAGTAGTTTTCTGTTGCTTTCACAAATAATACCCCATTTTCCCTGATCTAAAGGGGGAAAAAAACAACCTTGCCAGAAGTGCTGTTTAAAAACAGAAGCCAAAGTGGAGGGTCATGAGGTCATCCAAAGAACCTGTAAATAACCATGAGTAGGGGAATGATGAGCACAGGATAAATGTGTCATGTAGAAAAGCTCTAAGGTTGTGTGTGTTGCTCTGCTTTGCTATGAGATAGGACCGCATGGTGGTATAACTAACAAAAAGGAAGCAGTTTGTTAACCTACTGAGTCCTGACCTGAGAGCAGAACCTTATAGCAACCTTCCCCAGACTGGTGTCCTTCAGATGTTTGGGACTTCAACTCCCATCAGCCCCAGCCAGCATGGCCTATGGTCAGGGATGCTGGGAGTTGTCCAAAACATCTGGAGGGCACCAGGTTGAGAAGACTGCTTTATAGCAGGGATGGGGAACTTCTGGCCCATGGAAACTTGGGCTCCCTTCCGGAGGCTAGCTGGGAGAGGAATTGTCACTGTTATCTCCAATTAGTGATTGGAGATAACGGCAGGGATTCCCCTGCGTGCCACTCGCCCCCCCCAACTGGGGAATCCCAGTGGGGATTCCCCTTAGTGCACTGCTCACCCTGCCTCCTGCTTCTATGTCCTCACCACCACCACCCTTTACAACCAGGTGTGCATAATACACATGCCAATTTAGAACAGCCCTTCACGCATCCAATGATGTGGACTCTAGTCCATGAGAGCTTATGCCATCATCAAGCTGCTAGTCCTTAAGGTGCCACTGGACTCTTTGTTTTGCTGCAATAGACTAACACAGGTACCCCTCTGGAAAACATATATACTGGTGCTATATCCGTTTAAAAAGAAAAGAAATAGGGCCGCACCATTGACCGACTTGATTGAACTGATCAATTGATTACAGTTTTGCAATTCAATCAAAAAAGGCCCTCCAGTAAACTGAGCATTCCCCCAGATGGACGGGATTTCACCTCGCTGGTGCTGAGCCTCAGGAGCATGTTAGGAGCAGGCCTACGAAGTAAAGGTTAGTTTTCTTTCTTACGGGTGTGAGAAAATATTCAAAGTAAAGACTGAAGTCTGTATAAAATTCTTGTATCAAAACTAAAACTTAAAAAAAAAAAAAGATTCTGAGAATATGAAAACATGCCATTTGTAAGAATAAAACAGAATCAGAAAGGTTGGTTTCATCGTGCTTGGCAAATGCAATTAATCAAGACTTTTTAATACAATTGCCTACCATTTCTTCAGTGGACAGACCTGCCGCTAATTAACAACAAGAACAATTTTATCTGGTTTTACAGGATCACCATCCTGGACCAGACCCTACCACCAGGGTAGCCAGCTGTCCCCTCTTACACAGGACAGTTCTGTATTTGAAGACAGTTCTCTACGGGAAGGGCCAGGCCAGCCAACCCGTCCAATTCCAGTTTAAAGATAAAGAACCCTAAAACTGTTGTCTATCCACAGTTAGCAACACCTGAAAAGCAGGCAGGCAGACAGCTCACATTTTCCCCCTCTAGGGTGAGATGCTTTCTATTTCCATTTAAATTATAATAAGTATTCCTAAAATTTGCATCTGTACAGATAATGAGCATATGCAAATCGGTGTCCCCTTTGGTCCTCTCTCTTGGCGACTCCTAAGAGCCCAAAGTTCGCACCGCAGCCTCCCTCCCGTCTCTTCCCCACCCACCCGCGAGCGGCGCCGTGTCCCCATCTCATCCGACTTACCGATCGGCCATCCTTCCGAGAACCAGGGCTCCAAACAGCACGCCAGCCATGTAGATCGACTGGGCCATCTCCCGAAGCTTCCGTAGATCACACACCAGATCCCACTGTCACGGGAGGAGGAGATTGGGTCAGAGTAAACAGGCTCAGGAAGAGCACACACGGTAGGGTCATAGGGTGGCCAGGAAGGGGTGTCGGGAAAATCTGCACAATGGACTCACATGTGTTCGAATTTCTAAGAATGCCACTCACGGATTCTGCGGACCAGCTTTTCCCTTGACGCACAGATTCCTTTTACCATCTTCGATTGGTTCGCCAGCTACGGCCCTGTCTCCTTGACAAGGATAGCTTGGCCAGAGTGGTACAGGCACTAGTAACCTCAAGACTGGACTATTGCAATGTGGGGCTGCCCTTAAGGCTGATCCGGAAGCTGGAGCTAGTGCAGAATGCAGCAGCTCAGCTTTTGTCGGGAGCTGCCCCTTTTCAGCATGCAACTCCTTTGCTGAGGGAACTGCACTGGCTGCCTATTGGCTCCCAGGCCAGATTTAAGGTTCTGGTACTAAAGTACGACCCCTCCTCTAGTTTCCTGCATTGAGCAGGGGGTTGGACTCGAGATAGCCTTGTAGGCTCCTTCCAACTCTATGATCTATGAAATCTATGAAACTACAAAGACTAAAACAAGTTGGAACCAGGATAGCTGAGAGAGTGCCTTCTCCCTTACCAACCTGCCTGGTCACTGAGGTCATCGGACATTCTCCTGGTGGTTCCATATGGACCTGTGGCCCAATTGGAGCCCACCAGGGGAAGAGCCTTCAGTGTGGCGGCTCCACTTCTGTGGAACTCCCTGCCTCTGGAGGTCAGGCAGCCTCCAACATTGTATAGCTTTCGACACTTGCTGAAGACATCCTTGTTCCAGGAAGTCTTCCTTACTGACCAGCCACAGTTTTAATGATACCTTCTTTTCTACGCATTGTCTTTATTCTTTCTCTGTTTTATCATTTAATTGTTCACCACTCTGAAATTTTCTTAGAAAATTTTCTTATGCAAATACTGTAAATAAATAAATAAATGATTCCACGGATTTGCAGATCTTTTTTAAAAAATTATTTTATGTAATTTTATGCAACTGTAGTTGTAGAAAAATATGTAAAATAAAAAAACACCAAACAAAAATGCTCATTTCTCCCATAGACTAAAGCATGAAAATACTCATTTTGGGGGGATTTGCTTCTTTTGAGGAGATTTGCGCATTTTCACGAATGTGAATTTGCACAGCTCCGAATTTGCGCAAATGCATATGAGCGCATTTGCGCACAACCCAATTCCATCAATGAGCAGACGACGGAACAAAAGGTGCCTGACAATCCGTGAAATGCAGTCAGAATGGATTTTACAACATCTGTATATCCCTATGGCTAGGTGTCCTCTTTGACAGGGGACGATTGGAGCTGGCCCAAGACATTTTGCTGCCTGAGGCAAAGGACAAGATGGCGCCCCCTCCCATTCCATGTACAAAGGCTGACTGGGCTGGCAGTTGAATCTTTCCTCGACACTGGAGATGGGACAGCATCCTCCAACACACCAGCAGGCAGCAAGATAGCTTAGGGGGCATAGGGTAGGCCGCGTGGCCCACAGCTCTCTCCTCCAACACTTGGTTGCCACCTCCCAGCATCTGCTGCCTCAGGCAACCACCTCACTCTACCTCATAGAAGGGCTGGCCCAGGGGACGGTCCTGTATTTGAAGGGCTGCCAGAGGACCATCCTCTGTTTGAAGGTGTCCTCTATTTGAAGGGCTGTCCTGTCCAAGGTTGAAAGATAAGGAACGAACCAGAACTGTTGCCCATCCACAGTTAGCAGCACCCGGACAACAGATGGAACAGGCAGGCACACAAGATCCCCTGGTCACAGTCTTCCACACTATAGTGAAATGTACGGCCTTTCTATTCAAATGATCAACTTTATTCCTAAATTTACATCTGTACATGTAAATTAGCTTATGCAAAGCATATGCGATCATATTTAGGGGCAATACATAAGTGGCTACCCTAACTTGGGAGGAGCGAAGGCGGCCACCCCCAGAGCAAAAGCACCATTCCGGAGGCTGGTGACTCCAGTGTCAGTTGGGCTGCATATCTGCTCCAACTTTTATTCTGGACTTTAAAGGAGCTACCCATGGTGCCGAACCCTGTCCCCAAAATAGGCTCAGCACCATGGATACCTCCTTAAAAGTTCGGAGTAAAATCCGTGGGCCACTTTGCTCCACTCCGGACCGTGCACGCCCAGCCGCTTTGCCAAGCGAACACCTGAATGGCTCTAACCACAGAGTGGCGGCCTCATGGAAACTCCTCGGCTGCCAAGTTTCTCAGGCGTTGAGTGGCTGAGTCTAGGAACGTAGGGAGCCACCTCCTACTGAATCAGACCATCAGTCCAGAGAAGCTCTTGGGGGCCGCATCCCAGCAGTGGGTAGGGCCAGAGGCAAAAGGGGGCGGAGCCAAAACCACTTTCGCTTAAAGCTCTCACTGCTAATAACGAAGCCTTCAGAGGGGCATTTCAGCCTTTTAGAATGGGGGGGGACCTGCACAAAAGCTGGGAAACCACCCAACAATTGGCAGCTGGGGAAAGGGCTGGGGCTGGGGAAAGGGGCATGGCCATCTGGGGAAACTCAGAGGACTGGATTGGGGGCCCAGGAGTGCCAGATCCCCCCTCCCCTGGGCCTGAGGTTCTTCACCCCTGGTCTACACTGACTGGCAGTAACTCTCCAGGGTTTCAGACTGGAGTCTTTTTCCTAGCCCTACCAGCCAAGAGGTCTAGAAACATGCTCTTTCTTTTTAAAAAAAAAATAATTAAAAATTAAACTGTGATTTTGCTCCCGCTAGGCTAGGCAGCAAGGTTCTAAAATATTTGGGGCTCCTGAGGCTGGGCTTATCTGTATAATTTGTCCCACCTCCCCAGGGGAAGAGAATGCAAATTCGCAGCCCAAGATTATCGTATTTACTATCTACACACATAAAGTCACACACATCCATGTCCTTGGGTTGTTTGCGTCAGTAACACAGAAGTGTGTATGAAACACAGTGGGGAAGGGGCCATCAAAAGGCAAAGCATCCTTGATCTACAGTCCAAAACATGGGCAGCAGTACCAGCTCCAGGCTTTGGAGGGCCCCTGGACAAGGACCCGTCTACCTTTTCACCACCATTGTCACCAGCTGCTCTTGCTCCTCATCCTCTTTTTCATCATTGCTAGCTGCTTGACAAGGCAGGAGGAAGTCGGCCATGACATCCGCTGCTCCTCCTCCTCCTCACCACCACCGTTCTCTGGGCCACAGTGAGAGACAGCTGAACAAACACGTTGCAGTGGAGAAGAGGAGGAGCAACTCGAGGAGCACTTGTCAGTGGGGCCCCTGCCGGAGTGTGGGCAGCTGCCCGACCATGCCGACCCTTGCCAGCAGCCCCGAATCTTCACAACCATTAATGATGTAGGACCATCACCACCCCATCCATCTTTGTGCCTGGTCACACTAGGGTAGAGGTGCAGTCAGTGGGCCCCTGCTGGAGTGTGGTCCCTCGGCAGCAGCCTGACTGTGCCGACCCTCAATGCTGGCCCCTGGATCGAATCTAGCTGCTAGATGAACCAATGAGGCAGCTTTCTGTACTAGGAGGGGCCCCACAACGCAGTGCTAGGAGAGCATCTGCTTTGCATGCAGAAGGCCCCGAGTTCAAGCCCTGTCCAGATGTGTTGAACTTCAGTTCCCGTGAGCCCCAGCCAGCCTGGCCAATGGTCAGGAATACTGGGAGTTCTAGTAAAACAAACAAACAAACAAACAAACCCAACAACTGGAGGCCACCAGGTTGGAGATGACTGATTTACAGACCAAGGCCAGCTCCATGTTTTGAAGGGCCCTTGAGAAAGACCCACTCAGTGGGCCCTCTTCCTATGTGAGTCTCCCTTCTCACCGCCAGCTGCTCTTCCTCCTCCTTTGCATCCTGGCTGCCACTTGCTTGCTTGGCAGGCAGAGAGCCAGGGAGCAAGCAGGCCGAGGCAATCTCCTGCTCCTCCTTCTCATCACCACCGTCGTCTGGGCCAGAGCGAGAGGCAGGTCAACAAGCAGGTTGCAACAGTGAAGAGGAGGAGCAATTCCAGGGGGCTCTTGTCAGTGGGTTCCTGCTGGGGTGTGGGTCCCCGGCAGGTGCCCGACCATGCCTACCCTTGATGCCAGCCCTGACTGTCAACCTCTGAGGTTAAACTGAGCCTGGGCTTTCGAAGCACCTTATTTACACACACACACACACACACACACACACCGCAATGCCAGTGCTCAGCCCTTGAACCTGAGAAGTCACCCTTAAGAAGTGGTGCCTCTGAGCATGTACAGAGTGCCTTCTCCAACTCACTGATCCCGCCCAGCTCTTGGGATTAGCAGGCCGGGTTTGGCTGGAGCCCCTGCACCCCTTCCGCTTAGCAAACAAAGGCCCGGTGGTGGAATCATAGAGTCGCCTCCAAAATGCACGTTGCGGCCAGGCATTTATAAGAATGGAGAGGGGTAAAAAAAAAAAAGAGAGAGAGAACATTTTTTGCACTCTGCAGAAAAATGAGCTGTTCCTTCCCTTGGGACTGTTGCCAACAGCATCTCCCACTGGTTTTGCATTCTCTTCCCAGCAGGTCTTTTAGGGAGCTTTATGGGGGGGCGAGGAGGTCTGTCAATTACCGCCTGTTTACCCATCAGACGCGAACACCCCATGCGGCTCTCCTTGCTTAACCCCTTTGTTTGCCGAAAAGTCCTGCCGGCTGCAGCGGTAGCCAACTCTCCCTGCCCACTTTGGAACCATGACTCTTTTGGCTCTCTGGACCAAAGGAGGCTGCTGCTGTGGCCCACGAAACCTCATCAGGTACACAGCATGCCAGTTTCTCATGGGATCAGAGTCAAATGCATGGAGATTATTAGGACTGCCGTCGCCATGATAGATTGGAACCTCTATTGTAGAGGCAGGCTACAGAAGAACGTAAGAAGAGCCCTGCTGGATCAGACCAGGATCCATCTCGTCCAGCATTCTGTTCGCACAGTGGCCAACCAGATGCCCCAATGGGAAGCCCACGAATAGGACATGAGTACAATAACCCTTTTACTCGTGTTCCCCAGCGACTGGTGTACATAGGCAGCAGACTGCCTCTGAAACTGGAGGGAGCACAGAGCCATCAGGACTAGAAGCCACTGATAGCCTTCTCCCCCTTTAAAGCATCCAAATTTGCAGCCATGACTACATCTAGTGGTAGCAAACGCCATAGTTTACCTATGCACTGCATTCTTCCTTGTATCTGTCCTGATCTCACTGATCAGCCTCATGGGATGAATTCACTGGGTTCTAGTATTATGGGAGTGGGAGAAACATGTCTCCCTAAGCACTTTCTCCACACCATGCATAATTTCGTATGTCTCTATGGTGTCTCCCCTTACTACCTTTTTCCGCTAAACTCAACAGGCCCAAACATTTTATAAGGGAGTTGAGCCAGCCCCTTGATCATTTTAGTTGCCCTTTTCTTATAGGATCAGAGACAAATGCGCAGAGTTTTAGGACTAGCACCGGATAGTCGCCATGATAGAATGGAACCTCCGTGGCAGAGGCAGTCTACCACAAAGTACCAGATTGTGGGGACAGGCAACAAGGAATGGTTGGATCAGTTTTATGCCTTGCCTGAGAGGGGGCGGGGGACGGGTTCCACCTCCACCTGGCTCTTGAGAGAAACAGCGGATACCGGACCTCTGATCTGATCCAGCAAGGAAAGATCTTGAACGGTTCATGTCCCAATGTGGTCCAGGGAGTATAGCCTTTCCCAGCCTGGTGCCCTCCAGATGCATTGTACTACAACTCCCATCATCCCCAGGCAGCAGAGCCAATGCAGAAGAGCTGTCAGTAAGTGTAGACACAACTAAGCTAGATGCACTAAGGGTCCAATTCAGTATAAGGCAGCTTCTCCTGTCCCTAATAAAATCCTCACTTTATTCAGAACCATGAGGACTGGAATCTTACTTTCTTTTTAGGGGAATGGCCCTAGCTCAGTGGTAGAGCACTTGCTTTGCATGCATAACATGCAGGTTCAATCCCTGATATTTCCAGACAGCGCTGGGAAAGACCCCTGTCTGAAACCCGGGAGAAGCACCCTGAAATCCTGAAGAATACTGACATAAATGGAACAAGTGACCCAGTATAAAGGCAGCTTCCTACATTCTAGCAGAGGGACCATGGCTCAGTGGTAAAGCACCTGCTTTGCATGCAGAAGGTCCCGGGGTCAATCCGCAGGCCGCAGCATCTCCAGATATGGAAAAGAAAGATCCCTATCCGAGCTGTGGCTTACGCTGGCTCAGCTTGTCTGAGTGTGGAAAGCTAAGCAGGGTCAAGCCTGGTTGTTACTTGGATGGAAGACCCCTCCTCTAGTTTCCTGCATTGAGCAGGGGGTTGGACTCGATAGCCTTGTAGGCTCCTTCCAACTCTATGATCTATGAAATCTATGATCCTGAAGAGTCCATATATAGACAGTGACTGAGTTCAGACAGCAGAATAACCCACACTCAGGGCCTGAGTATGGGTTGAGTGTGGGTTGTCATTGAACCATGGGTTGTTGTTGAAATGTGGGTTATCGTGTTGTCTGAACCCAGCTGAGCTAACAAGCCATGGCTTGTTAACCAACAACAACCCACGAAGAGAACCCCTGGTTTGTTGTTGGGTTGAGAACTGTGGGCTGTTCACCATGGTTTGTTATCTCAGCTGGGTTCAGACAACAAGATAACCCATGGTTCAGCGACAACCCACACTCAACCTATACTCAACCCTTGAGTGTGGGCTGTGTTGTCTGAACCCAGTTGTGCTAACAAACCATGGCTTGCTAACCAACAACAACCCACAGTTCACAATCACAACCCAACAACAAACCATGGATTCTTTACATGGGTTGTTCGTGGTCAACAAACCATGGTTTGTTATCGCGGCTGGGTTCAGACAACACAAAATCGAATACAGATATATTGATGGAATGTGGCTGCAGATGCTCAGTAAACAAGCAAAGCAAGGCTTACACACACGTCCCTTCCGCTCGCAGGGTTTCCTGATGCGACGGACGTCACCACGGGGGCGCTGCGTTGCCTGGACGCCTTGTGCACTCCTAGCTCTGAGCAGAAAGTCAAGGTTGCCTGACTGTTCTATGAATCGTAGAGGTGCCTCTCTACCTTCTAGAAGCAGTGAGAAATTCAAAACTGTCAGCTAAGGGAGGAAGAGTGGGGAGGTGGGGACAGCTCAACTGTCTCAGCTAACCCTTATCTAAGAAATGTATTGAGGCCTCTACCAGGCTGCTGGGTTTCTCATGGGGATGCAGGGCTGACAGTGATCTGGTCTAATGCTTCTAGTTTAGAGGACTGTGCTGGACACTGTGAACACTTCATACTAACTCCTCCTTACAGTGTCTTCCAGATTGATCCCAACACAGTGCTGTTTCGTTTTCACACCCGAGCTCAATCCTCTGCATGTTTAGACAGGAAAAAAAGTCCTACAACTCCCAGCATGGCAGGCTGGGGCCTGCTGGGAGTTGTAGGGCTTCTTTCTGTCTAAACATGCATAGGATTGTGCCTTAAAATGTATGAGGAATCTAGGAAGGCAACTCATACGGGGTCAGTCCACTGGGCCGTCTAGCTCCGTACTGTCTACAGCAGCCTTCCCCAAGCTGGTGCCGTCCAGATGTTTTGGACTGCAACTCCCATCAGCCCCGGCCAACATGGCCAATGGTCAGGAATGCTGGACGCTGCGGTCCAAAGCAACTGCAGGTCACCGACTCAGGCTGGCAGCAGCTCTTCAGCTCTACCTGAAGATGTCAGGAATTGAACCCAGGACCTTCTGCATGCAAAGCATATGGTGGGAGAACATCTTTTGTCCTTCTTTTTATTCTTTGTAAGCCAACTGGAGGACTTTTTAAAATCATGCTGGTGGGATACACACACACACACACACAATAGAGATGTCAGAGAAATTCGAAATTGATTCAAATGAGTTTGGATTTCTCTGAATCCAACCTGCGGATTCCACAGCAGACCGGCTTTTTCCGAGTCACCCGGATTCTGCGGACCAATTTTTCATTTTCCAGAATTGTGTGCAAATTTAGTCATACAAAAACAGGAAAAAATTTAAAAACCACAGGTCGAAAATGCACATCCCCCCCCCCCAGCGAAAGCATGAAAATGCACATGGGGGGTGGAATTGCACATTTTTGGAAGTGCACATTTGTGCAAGGGTGCACGTTTCCAACACGAATGCAAGCTCGGAATATTCGCCTGGCAATCCAAGAAACACAGATGGAACCGATTAAACAAAATCCATACCTTCCTTATACACACACACACATATATATGGCACAAATCTACAGCTCAAACTTACTTGATGGGGATGGAAAGAATTTTGCATAAACTCAGATGCACTCCCTTCATTTTTATTGCTTTACACGCTAGAGGGATAGAGAGAGAGATACATGCATAGAACAATGAACAATGCTCCCTAGCACTGAGTAGATATCTATACAAACCTGAAGTTTCTCTTCACTTGAGGGGGTGGAGGAAGGCACTCTGTGTAAGAGCAGAGGCACTTGCTCTGATTTTTTTTATAGCTTCACATGCTTCAAAGCTGAGCCCTGGCACTGGAAATCAATTCCAGAGCTGCTCCAAGTGAAATCCTGCATCAGTTCTTCCGCTTGCCTAGAATGTTAGCGCCTTTACAGGTCCAGGTCCAGTCGCCTGCAGTGGTGCTGCCAGGTCCGACTCTGTGGCGTCCCTGCCCTGAATCTCTTCCACACAGCCCTGAGTGTCCACTGCTGCCACTAGAAGGGGTTTTTCCTCAGTTTAATTGCCATGCAAAGAGCAGTTTTCAAGGGGGACTGCAGCTGGGGAGGGAAGGGTTAACTCTCCCCTTCCCACATGCTGCAACACCCACCCCCTCAAAAAACAAACAAAAAAACCCTTCTCCCTGCATGGCAGTTCAGGTAGGGGGGGGACTTTTTCTATTAGTTTGGGATGATCTGGGGCAGGATGCAAACAAATTGAAGAATTTATTTTATTTGAGCTGATTGGGATGAGAAATGAATTGGCTTTGCCTCTTGTGAAATTTAAATAAAACCTAGTGACCAGGTTCAGACAACATGATAACCCACACTCAAGGGTTGTCGTTGAGTGTGGGCTGTGGCTGAAACGTGGGTTATCATGTTGTCTGAACCCAGCTGAGATAACAAACCATGGTGAGCAACCCACACCGTTCACAACCCAACAACAAACCATGTGTTCTCTTTTTATTTATTTTATTTATTATTAATATTTATTTATCGCCCATCTGGCCGGCAACCGGCCACCCTGGGCGATTTACACAGAATAAAATACATAAATGCAATAAAATACATTAAAACAATATAAAAATTTTAAAATCTTAACCCACCCCATATTCCCGCCTGAACAACCAGGTTTTTAATGAGCGACGGAAGCTCATCAGAGAGGGGGCATGGCGGAGGTCACTCGGGAGAGAGTTCCACAGTACGGGGGCCGCCACAGAAAAGGCCCTCTTCCTCGTCCCCACCAGTCTAGCTGCTCTGGCTGAAGGGACAAGGAGAAGGCCATCCGTGGCAGATCTTGTTGAGCGGCCCACTTGGTGTTGCTGGAGACGCTCCTTGAGATAAACTGGACCAGAGCCGTATAGGGTTTTAAAGGTCAAAACCAACACCTTGAATTCGGCTCGGCAAGCAACTGGTAGCCAGTGCAAATCCTTCAGCACTGGCGTGATGTGATCCCGCCGCCGGCTGCCTTTAACCAGGCGAGCCGCCGCGTTCTGTACCAGCTGCAGCTTCCGAACCGTCTTCAAGGGTAACCCCACGTAGAGTGCATTACAGTAGTCTAGGCGAGAGGAGACCAAGGCATGAACCACTGATGGGAGCAGGTGATTAGGAAGGTAGGGGCGCAGCTGCCGTATCAGATGGAGTTGATACAGCGCCGCCCGGCTCACAGCTGCCACCTGAACCTCCATGGACAGCTGGGAGTCTAAAATGACTCCCAAGCTGCGGACCTGGTCCTTCAGGGGTAGATGTACCCCATTCAGCACCAGGTCAACATCCCCTAACCTCCCCTTGTCCCCCACCAGCAGTACCTCGGTCTTGTCGGGGTTCAGCTTCAGCATGTTCCTTCCCATCCAGCCAGCCACTGCCTCCAGGCACTTGGACAGGGTCTCAACGGCCAACCTCGGTGAGGACTTGAAACAGAGGTAGAGCTGCGTGTCATCCGCATACTGATGACACCGCACCCCAAACCTCCTGATGATAGCTCCCAGCGGCTTTAGGTAGATGTTGAATAACATCGGGGAGAGGATGGAACCCTGCGGCACTCCACAAGTGAGCAGCCGAGGGTCCGAAGCCTCCTCCCCGAGAACTACCCTCTGGTACCTTCCAGAGAGGAAGGACCGGAACCACTGCAATACAGTGCCTCCCAAGCCCAACCCCTCCAGGCGGTCCAGGAGGATACCGTGGTCAACGGTATCAAAAGCCGCCGAGAGATCGAGGAGGACTAGAAAGGAGCATTCGCCCCTATCCAAAGCCCTCCTCATATCATCCACCAAGGCGACCAAGGCCGTCTCCGTCCCATGTCCAGACCTGAAGCCCGACTGGCACGGATCTAAATAATCGGCTTCATCCAAGTGTGCCTTCAACTGAGCACCCACCACCCGCTCGATCACCTTGCCCAGAAATGGTAAATTGGAGACTGGGCGAAAGTTGTTTAAATCCTGGGGATCCAAGGAGGGCTTCTTTAGAAGCGGTCTTATTACTGCCTCCTTGAGGGCTGATGGCATCACTGCCCTCCTCGAGGGAGGCATTCACCACCGCCTTGATCCCCTCACCCAGTCTCTCCCTGCAGCTCATTATGAGCCAGGACGGGCAAGGATCAAGCAAGCAGGTGGTCGGCCTCACAGATGAAAGCACCTTGTCCACTTCATCAGAAGGAAGAAGCCGAAACTGATCCCACAAAACCGGTCTGCCATTGGCCTCCTCCCGCTCACTCCCTGTGTCCACGACGCACGATATCCCACTCCTAATCCGATCGATTTTATCTGCGAAGTGCTTCGCTAAAGCCTCACAGGAGGCTTTAGACTGTTCCAATGGGTCCGGAGCGACTGGACCGACCAGACTCCGGACCACTTGGAACAGCCTCCTGGGGCAGCACTCCGCAGACGCAATGGAGGCAGCATAGAAATTCTTTTTTGCTGCCTTCACCGCCACCCGGTAGGCTGAAGATGCAGCTCTAACCAGTGTTCGATTGTCTTCGGAGCGGGAATTACGCCATCGGCGCTCTAGCCTTCTCACCTCCTGTTTCAGAGCTCGCAGCGACGGAGTGAACCATGGCGCTGCGCGCGCTCTGTTTAGGCGAAGAGGGCGCTTCGGAGCAACTCGGTCTAATGCCCTGGTGATTGCAGCATTCCAGTCGTCCACCAGGGTCTCGACCGAGCTACCGTTTGTGTGCTCCAATTCCCCAAGCGCGTTCAGGAATCCATCCGGATCCATAAGACGCCTGGGGCGGACCATCCTAATAGGTCCCTCACCTAATAGGTCTTCCTGGGCTGTTCGTGATTAACAAGCCATGGCTTGTTAGCGCAGCTGGGTTCAGACAACACGATAACCCACGTTTCAACAACAACCCACAGTTCAATGACAACCCACACTCAACCCATACTCAACCCTTGAGTGTGGGTTATTTTGTTCTCTGAACACACTCACCCACTATTTCTAAGTTTGCACAGGGGAGACTGGTGACTCCTATTTCAGTGGGGCTCCTAATCCATTGCAGGTTTTAGTTAAAGCTTTATAGGAGCTATCCATGGTGCCGAACTCCATCCCCAAAATAGGCTCACCAACATGCAGCACCACGGATAGCTCCTATAAAGCTCCAAACAAAAGCTGCGATGGATAAGGAGTCCCACCAAAATAGGAGTCACCAGCCACCACTTACATATAAAGATATACATTGGTAGAAGCAGATTTTATGCAGATTCGAGTTCTGTGGGGCCCGAATCATTTATTTATTTATTTATTTATTTATTATATTTATACCCCGCCATTTTTCCTGAAAGGAACCCAAGGCGGCTTACATAATCCTCCTCCTCCTCTCCATTTTATCCTCACAACAACCCTGTGAGGTAGGCTAGGCTGAGCGTCAGTGACTGGCCCAAAGTCACCCCATGAGCTTGCAACACCCCTGTTCTCCTGCCCTTTCCTTTCTTCTAGCTAACCTTCCCCGCAAATTCCTCTCCTCCGCTGAATGCAGCATCTCACCTCCATGACGATGGTGGAAGTGTACTTGGAGCGATCGTACACCCATCCGTCAACACACGGCTCCATCTCCGCCTTGGTCCAGTTCGCCTCGGTGGCATTTGGGTCGAGGAAGTGCCACTGGGCATCCACAAAGCGTAGACACTTCTCCAGCTGCCGTTTGCTGTTCGTGGGGATACCGACCCTGAGAAGGTCACTGGGTCTGAGCGGATGAGTGGCGTTTGGGACCCCGCCGCTGCCGTTGGCCGAGACACGGATCTGGCAGTGATGTTCCGGGATGGCAGCAGTGAAGTTTTGGAGAAGGTTGTGGCTAGCCATCAACAGGATGGGGATCGTGAGAAGTATCGTGTGGATAATCTGGAAGCGGCCCATGCCGCCAGTTTGCTCCAGGAATTCGGCAAAAGCCATGGCTTTCCCCAGAAAATTCCCCGGAAGGGGTCACACGGGCCTATATATATATATATATATATATATATATATATTCCTCGCTAATCCAAAAATAAATTCTCTTGGCATAAAGTGAGATGGAAAGCGGAGAGGGAGAAATTAAAGCTAATTCGCTTAACAAGCCTGCTGTGCCTTGGAAGATTTCAGGAACCCGAGCTGGACTGCGATGAAGTTTACAACCGCAGGATCTTTGGATGCAACGGATCTCTTGCTTGTGGGTTCCTGGGGGAGATAAACAAATCAGCATCGCTGAAGGGAGTGTCTTCACTAATAAATGGCTTTCAGCAAAAAACAAAAACAAAAAAAAACACCACTTCGTTTGGGGGTCAAAAATGGCTCAACTCGTCTCCCCAGGAAGCTGCAGAGTTTGTGCCAGTCTGGGGATGGTGCCATGTGCTTGCCAGAAGTTGTAGGGGTCTTCCTCTCTCTCTCTCTCTCTCTCTCTCTCTCTCTCTCTCTTCCCCCCCCCCCATGGTACTCAGGCCTCTTTTTGTGGGGCAGGGAATCTCACTTGGTGTTTATCCTCGAATTCTGCAAGAGAAACCTACAACAAGAAAAACCTTACAAACTCTACAAATCACCCACATGAAAAAAGTATCTCTACCTGTTTGTGCCAAGGCAGTGGAACTCTACTTGCTCCCCTGTTCCCTACCGGGCAAAATTGTCCTGGCTCTGCCGGGTCTTTGGGTGGATTATTTATGTAAAGCAGTAAGCAGCTCATTTGGTTAAAGTTTTACTCTTGTTTTAAGGGATTAACCAAAGGTTTTAGAAAGAGAGTTGTGGGAAGGGAGGTGGGGGGGAGATGTGGAAGAAAGAGCAGCCCCAATCAGAATAACGAAGGGGAGATTTGCAACCCCTGGTTTGGTTTCCTCTGAGGCTGGGAATGCCTCGAGCATGTATTCCCTCCCCGCTTCATTCTCCCCAAAAGAAGGCTGGCCTTTCCCAGGTCACTGTACCAGAGACGCAAGATTACCCCGAGCAGGGAATGTTCAGTCAAAAGGCTGACGCTCTGCATCGTCAAAGATTCCATCCCGTGGCACTCGAGTTCAAAGTCGTAAGCCCCATCTCACCGCACATGCCGTGCCAAGCAGCGGGAGGAGCGATCCAGGTGCACAAGAGTTTGTGGAGAGGCAGCACTAGGGCAGTCCATGCTGGAGGCTGGCAAAAGGAGGGCTCTGCCACCGCTGTGCCAGCAAGCCCTGGCCAATTCCTTTCTCTCTCCACAGCCGGATTGGGAAATCCATCTTGGCAGAGGCTCAAGAAGTCTGGAAACTTATATATCTTGAGTGCGTGGCTATGGATTTTCTGTTGGGTCATAGCTCTGGGACATGGGTGCGGAACCGAGGGCCAAACCCAGCCCGCCTTGGTTCCCCAGGTGGCCCCGCCTGCCCAGTTCCCGCCAGCAAGAGCCTTATCAGGCTGGCATTTTTTGACATTTTGGTCCCGCCCCTTTTGGCCACGCCCTCATTGCCTCTGGCCCCGCCCACCTGAAATGCAGGGCCCTCCCCACTGAGAGCTTCTCTGAAATTGAATTTGGCCCTCAGGCTGAAAGAGGTTCTGCACCCCTCCTCTGGGGTTGTCACGATGAGCGGCTGCACGTCAACATTTGGCGCTACAACACTGAGAAAGAGAGAGAATGAGGCCCAGGTTGGAAGGGCCTTTGGGGAGTAAATTGCTGGGTGGGGGGTGATGGGAGTTGCAGTCCAACTTACCTAGAAGGCACCAGGCTGGGAGAGGCTGCTTTAACCGCTACATTTTGTCGATCCTCTCTCGAGCTCTGTTCTGCAAGAGGGGAGCAACCCAAGCTGAACTCCCTTCCTATTGATGTCCAGCCAGTTCCCTTGGTGGAGGCATTTAGAAGAGCAGTAATTTAGACCTTTTCTGTTTAAAGCTCCCTTGCCAATGAATTCGCCATTGGCGTTACTCCTTGTGTCTGATGGTGCTCTGGCTCGTATACTGCTGTGTGAGAGCGCAGCCCTGAAAACTGACTAAGGGCGCAATCCTATGGCCGGTAGATGCCGTCTGGCTGGCCGCAGGAAAAGCCGGTCCCCGCTCCGACCTCGTACAAGCCCTCCGAGGTCGCGGCGGAGACTCCGCCTTCAGGGGGCCCGCCCGCCACCCTCGCAGCCAGCACAGGTTTTTTCCATGCGGGCTGCGGCTCCAAAGTCGGAAGACCGTCTTTGGAGCAGGTGCTGGGAGGGGCGTTCCGGGGGGCCGGGGAGGGGAGGAGCGAGGTACCACCATCCTTCGAAGAATCCAGGCGGTGACTCAGCCACTCCTCCTTGCAAGCAGTCTAAATGAATTGGCCGTCTAAATGTTTTGGAGGGCGAGGGGAGTGCGGAGGCAATCCTGGCCTCCGCACTTCTCCCGCCTTCCATTGGATGCCCTTAATCCTCCAAGTCTGGAGTGTTACAGGCAGCCACATTGGATGGTGCTCTAAACACCACCACCACGACTACTAATAGTATAGTATTATACTATTAGTAGTATATTTTGCTATATATAAAATACATGGGGGTACATAGTACATTTGTATTCATTGTAATAGATTTATTCAAATTTCATGTAAGAAAACTGTAATGCTTTATTTTATTTGTTGTTTGGGGGGGTTAGTTTGTTTTTGTTTTGATTTTTGAAACTTGAAGAAAAAGAAAAAAATAATAATGACACAGAGACTTCTTTATTCACATATTCTTCATTGTGGATTTGTTTTGGGGCTTTCCCCTTTCTCCTCTGTTTTGGCTTTAAGCAAATAAAGATTGAATTGAAATTGGATACAGACACACTATAACACACACACACACACACACACACACACACACACAGACTCTTGCAAAGCTTAACTTGAGGAGGAGGATTTTAAGATATGCTTTGCAAGAGTTCAGGTGTGCATGTCTGTGTCTTCTTCAAATCCGCAGCTCAGGCCAGAAACCCTCAACTCAGCAGTCAGCATGCCAACACCCTGGCTCCAGCTGGGGCGCCTCTTTAATTAAATGTCAACATTTTGTCACTACATCCCTCATTACTTGTGGATGGACCCATTACAAGGAACAGGTGGGCGGTTCCTCTGTTGCTTCAGTGAACCTGGTTTGGACTCTGCTCTGCTACTTTGATGGAAGAACTTTAGTACTCCGGGAAGGGGCAAGCGTCCAGTTAGGGTGACAAATCCAAGGCAAGCACAGAAAACGAGCTGCAACCACACCCGGGAGTTTAACTTGGGTTGGCGGTTTCTCGGATGCTAGACTCAAAATCTGCAGTGGGGGGTGGGAGCAGCCCTCCAGACGTTTTGGCCTACAACTCCCATGATCCCTCACCATACTGATGAAGGCTGATGGGAGTTGTTGTAGGCCAAAATCTCTGGAATACCACAACTCCTGCTCAGCACATTGGCCCAGGAGTATATTGACTGGTTGGTTATAAATGGTTGTTTTTCCCCTACTACCAGGGGTGGTGCTAGGTACCAAAAAGATCCGGGGCTCAGGACAAAAAGAAAAAAGCACAAATTTGCAGATGCTAATTTACATATGCTGTAAAGTCTGTGTGTGTGTGTGTGTGTGTGTCTTTAAAGGACCCTTTCTCCTAAGGCAGTGATGGCGAACCTATGGCACGGGTGCCACAGCTGGCACACAGGGACCTC
Organism: Shinisaurus crocodilurus; assembly: GCA_021292165.1. Taxonomy (NCBI): domain Eukaryota; kingdom Metazoa; phylum Chordata; class Lepidosauria; order Squamata; family Shinisauridae; genus Shinisaurus; species Shinisaurus crocodilurus. Next base: position 32,550,711 of record CM037882.1, on the reverse strand, counting down.
TCTGTGGGCACTCGAGCCATTGGTCACCTGATCACGAAAAGACTGTCCCCTTCTGCAAAACATGAATGATTTTGTTCTTTCTCACAGTGTGGAACAGAATGATTTTATTCTAGAATTCCTGTTACAGAATTCTTTTCTACATCGTTATCACATTTAAAAGATTTTGAAGAATGATGCACAGAGCATGGCTTGGATGTAAAGCCCTAACAGTTGACCTGAGTGCTGCATGTGTTGCTCTCAAACTAACGGAGTATTAGCCAAGGTTGGACAAATTATCAGCATGCGTGCAATAGCAAAAATCACATTAATTGTGCAAAAGCATGCCCAATGCAAACTTTTACCTAATGCAGTGTTTGCAGTCCAAGACATAAAGTGTTTAAAATGTGTTAAGTTCATTTAGTTTTCTTGTTTATCTTGCTCATCCTAGTACAGGTTGACTTTTACTTTTACTAATCCGACACCTGTAGAAGCAGGGAAAGGACCCGGGGTAAAGCTTGCCCCATACAATTTCAGTCTGGCATATAATCATATTACAAGTTGAGAATCTCTTATCCAAAAATACATGTGCCTAATTATTTAAAAAGTTTGTATAAATTCCCTTCAGGCTATGTGTACAATGTAGTACTATAATAATTTTTTGAGTTGATTTTTTCCCCCAACAAAAAACTGTTTGTATCATTGAAAGCTCTGTTATTGTGTCTTTCTTTTAAGACAAAAGATGTTAATTATTTCGGACAACTGTATGAGCTGTTTTTCTAAAACTAAGGTTTAATTGCAGTGTTGGCACTTTGAAATAAATAAGTTGGTTTTGTGTTGCAGTTTGGGCACTCAGGCTCAAAAAGGTTCGCCATCACTGTCCTAAGGACACCCCCCCCCCCATTTGTAAAAGGGGTTGTATGGACTGGGGAGAAGAGGGCATTTGATTTCAGAAAAAAACTGAGGCAGAAAAATTCAAGGTGGGAGCAACAGTAGGTGAAGCACGTGGGCCAAAAGCCAGCGAGTCCAGGAGGATCAGATGCAGCACAGATCATCAGGGCCCCTGTCCCTTTATTTCCGCAAGTGCCCAGGGCCGGTGCTACCATTAGGTCAACTAGGCGGCTGCCTAGGGCGCCGGGCTAAAGGGGGCACCAGGAGCATAGGGCCGGAGGGAGGGCTCAAGTGGGAAGGGGGGGGCGCTAAATATCAGATCTTGCCTAGGGCACCAAACTGCCTTGCACTGGCCCTGCAAGTGCCCCTGGACAGCAGAGTGGTGGGGCAGAGGGCCTCCCAGAGATTCGGGGCTCCAGATGAAAGGTTCAGGGCTCCAGCCCAAGTGGGCCGCCCCACTAACACTGCCTCTGCCTACCACATCAGTAAAGCTGGGGTGGTGATGACAGTGCCACTGAACATAGCAGTGGTCCGTAACATGTTGCCAAAGAAGAGAGACAAATACAAAGGGAAGTTTCCCCCAAATAGCAAGAAAACCATAGACAGTCAATGGAACCTGTAGCAAGCAAGTAAACTGAGAGTTATTACTATTTTAAAATGGCAGTGAAATATATTACAATGGTACATTAAAAAAAAAAAAAAAAAACCACACATGCTGCTGCCAAAAATCATTTATATAAGCAATACATATACATTGGATCCCAATTGTGGGCTGGGACTAAAATAACATCTTTGGATTATTTCCCACCCCATGACTTCATCAGAACCACCTAAAGACATTTTCTCATGGTTGCTTGAACATCTCTTCTAAGGACTTGTTAATGTTATCTGATGGAAATCGTCCAGATAGACTGTTCTGCTTTTGGGAGATTTCCACACCTTTGTGAATCGACTTTCACACTGAAGCTCCCGGGAACTAATTAATCCCTTTTGGGGAGTTTTCCCTGTTAACACGTTCTGGATGATTTCCGTCAGATAATGAGTCCTTCAAAGAGGTATCCAAGCAGCCAGAGGGTTATTTCAGATGCCTTCCATGAGAACATTTCTTGAGGTGGTTCTGGTCACGAAGTCCTTTGGCAAGCCATTCAATGGGGATAATAAATACTGGCCTACCTTACAGGGCTGTTGTAAGGAATGTTGGGACAACATAGAAGGTGTTAGAGAAGGTGCATGAATAGATAATCTTCTCTAGCCTTGAATTTATTCTAAGCTTCTTTCCCACTGCAAAACCAGCCAATGCACGAGCATCCCCACTCACTCTAGGACTTTTTATAACTGAAAAGAAATGGGGGAAAAAGAGGGAAGGGGAAATTAGAATGAGGAAAGGAAGGAAGAAGGAAGGAAAAGAGGAAAAAAGAGAAAGAGAAAAAGTCAAAGAGCTTTTCTACGTGAGGCTGTTAATCGAGTGTTAATCCACTGTGCATTTCTGTGAAGAAAAGCAGACAGAGTCTGGGTGTCCTTCTCCACCACACACATGTAAACAAGTGTAATCCCAGCTGGAGGCTGGGAACCCCATGCAAATGTACATAGTTCCTCTGATGGCTCTGGGCCTCCTCAGAATCTCCTGCAAATGTACATAGTTTCTTCTGATGGCTCTCTTCAGAGTCTCCCATGTATTTGCATGCAAATGTTCCCCAAGCACTCTAGTCATGATCAGGAGTTCACCCCTCTGACACCTAGGGGCCACCCCTCCCCTGCCTAGCCCAGATGAAATTCATCCTGATTGGCCAAGGACAGCCAAGCTACGGAAAGGAGGGGCGGGGCTGGGGAAATCGATACTGCCAGCCATGGCTTCTGGGTTTGGTTGGTGTTGTTCTGGATGCAAAGGAGCGCGGAGTAGTAGGGCTTTTGCTGAGGCAGGCCCTAAGAAGACCAACCCCCCTAGGCAAAGAGTAAGTGCCTGGGTGTTTATATAGTAAAGGAACTAGTTTTGTTGTTTTGTAGCTCTTTTATTTCATATAGAGTTGGAAGGGGCCTACAAGGTCATTGAGTCCAACCCCCTGCTTAATGCAGGAAACTAGAGGAGGGCTCTCCCATCCAAGTAATAACCAGGCCTGACCCTGCTTAGCTTTTCACGCTCAGACAAGCTGAGCCAGCGTTAGCCACGGGCCTACTTGTGTATACCAAAGTGTCTCCCCACCTTTCCCCCCTTCCCTCATTTCCCACCTTTTATTGTAATCGGTTTACCTTAAATAAACTTTCCTGGTTCTACCCCACACGGTGTGTGTAGTTCCTCTGTGGTTCAGTGCTCAAATCCAGTGTATAGACCAAAGGCAAAGCCCTGAGAGCATCAGTGTCCGGACAGCAGAGCCAAGGCTGGCAGTTTGGCGCCTTTGATCTCTCGTCTTGAGATAAAGGACCGGTTGCAGTCCTTCACAATTTCCTTTCCTGTTTTTCCGCTACATAACCTCTACGTGGCACTGTAGTATAGTGAAATAATGCAAATACACAAGAGGAAATTGGGCTTTCTTTCGCTTTCACAATTAAATGCTGCATTTCCCCTGCTCTGAAACAAACTCGCCAAAAGTGCTGGATAGACACAGAAGCGAAACTGGAGGGTCACAATGGCTAAAGAACCCATGAACAAGCATGAGTAGGGAATGACGAGCGCACGATAAATGCCTCAGGTAGAAAAGCCCAAAGCATGCGCCTTCCAAAGAATATCATGCTAATATACTAGTTATGAAGATTGCAAAGAAGCATTAAAAAAAAATCTGTGGTGAACCTATTTTGGGGATGAAGTACAGCACCATGGAGAGCTCCTAGAAAGTTCAGAATAGCAGCTGCAATGGATAAGGAGCCCCACTGACACGGGAGTCACCAGCCTCCCCTACCAAAATGACCGGGTTCGAGTCTCCATTCAGCCATGAAGCTCACTGGGCGACTTTGGGCCAGCCACTGACTCTCAGCCTAACTCTACCTCACAGGGTTGTTGTGAGGATGAAATGGAGAGGAGGAGGACCATGTAAGCTGCCTTGGGTTTCTTGAAGGGGGGGGAAGGAGGGATATAAATGTAATAACAAATCAAATAATAATATGTAATAAATAAAAGAAGCTGCACCAGCCAATTCACAAAATCCTTCAGCAACAGGTGAGTTTACATGCCAAAGGCCCGCTTGAATAAAAATGCTGTTTTCTGCAAGCAGAAGGATAACAGAGAGGGGGCAACCTAGCCTCTCTTGGCAGGGAGTTCCAGAGCCCGGGAGTGGCCCCCCAAAAGACCCTCTCTCGCATCCCCGCCACACGGTATACAGAGTCGTGTAAGCAACTGAGCCGGCAGAATTTGCTAGAATGTTTTGCCCTCACCCCCACCCACCCCAAAATGTTATTTCAGCTCCAGCCTGAACTCTGGCCTTCCGTTCTCTCACCCATTGCTGACCGAGTTTGTCTTACCTAACCCGAGACCTACGTCCTGACTTGGGCAACAAATCCTTACCGGGCACACGCATTCCAGAATTCCACCGCGGTACAAATGCCTTCTCATCACCCCTCCCTTCTTGCCCCTGACCCTTCCTTCTTCAGACCAGCAGGTGAGCTGGCACCTTTGCACACGCATTCAGGAGCCTGGCGACAGAGATGGGGGTGAATGGCTTCTCTCCCCCCACCGCTGGTAACTTCAAGAATTACACATAGCTTTTTGGAATCCAAGTGGCTTCTTGGCTGAAACATCTGAACAAACCAGAGGGGGTAGATTCAAGTCTCTGGACCTGAAGCACTATTTTGGATTTTAGAAAAGGAAGTGGGGTGGGGAAAGAAATTATGGGGAGGAGGATCAGTAATTTTAATAAATTATTATGATTGATTGGTTTGTTATATTTTTATCCTGACTTTTCCCCTCTTGCAAGGAGCCCAAGGCAGCTTACATGGTCCTTTCTCCCTTTTATCCTCACAAGAACCCTGCGAGGAAGGTTAGGCTGAGAGTCCGTGACTGGCCCAAATTCGCCCAGTGAGCTTCATGGCTGAGTGGGGACTAGAACCTGGGTCTTCCCAGGCCCAGTACAACACTCTCACCACTCTGCTTCCAGATTGTTTGCGGGATTAAGATCGACTCCTTTACATGTGTTTTTTTCTTTCTCTGCCTTTGTATATGTTCCATTACACAACCACAAGGTGGCGCTGTGGTATAGTGGAATTGCGTAAATACACAAGGTTTTCATAGTGCCATTTTTAAATAATACCAGACTTTCCTCGATCTAAAAAAAAAAAAGTTGTGGAACTGGTTGCAATGCAGGGGAGAGGCCCTGGAGGAGGATGACATCGTCTAAAGCACCCATGAATGAGGAATCATGAGCGCACAATAAATGCCTTGTGTAGAGAAGACCAATGCCTTAGGAGAGGCATTTCAGGTTTTTAGAATGGGGGAAAAACTGCACAAAGGGGTTAGGAAAAACTGCACTAAAGCCAGGAAACCTCCAAACAATGGGTGGACAGGGGAAAGGAGGTGGGGGCCAGGGAAAGGGGGCGTGGCCATCTGGTGAACCGCAGAGGGCCAGATTGGAACCCCAGGGCCTGAAGTTTCCCACCTCTGTGCTATGCTACGGCTTATATCTGGACTCTGGACCACCTAACTATACTAGATTACAATTACTGCTTGCTGGCTTCCAATGAATCTCTATAATGGGGCTGAAAACCAGATTAAAGACATTTTTTTAGATTGATTAATTGCATGAGATGATTGAGCGAAAGCAACATTTCCGAAGCAAGAAACATACTTTTGTTGCTTTTAGATGTTCCATGTGTGTATCGGTGTGCAGACTTTGTCCCAGAAGAAGCATAAGTTCGCCATAAATAAAATAAAATATGTTGCCAGTTTCTTTCCAACCCAGAAATTATCTGTGATCTCTGCACGCCCTCTGGTGGCCACCGCAACTATTACCTATGCAATTTCAATGCTAAAAGAACAAGAAAGGTGGCTTTGAGAAAAATTCCAAAATCTATTTTGAGGCAATGCCTTTATTAGGCCAATTCAAAGGTCATCCTCCCCTCGCACAAAAAAATGTACATACTTTTGAGATCTCTACATCTCTTCATCAGGCACGATATTAGAAAAAGCAGGTTGAGGAGAAGAGATAAAGAGGATGATTCGATGCTGAAGTCATGAAGTCTTAAAATGAAATGTGGGAGGTTGCAGGCATAAAAATTAGACTCCACCAGATGCTGTCATGGTTTCAGATTGCCACCTAGGACTGCCAGGATGAAGAAACAAAGAAATAATGTTTGGTCCCGCAGTTCTGAAAATATACTGTAAAAACAGCTGGATTTTATGTTTTCCAATTTTAAACTTCTTGCCATAGATCATCAGGCAATCACTCGTGACCGAGTAAGATTGTCTTCCGGGATAAAAGGAGGAAATTCTAAAGAAGATTGTGTAGACTCTAGCGATGGGTGGGTCCGTAAGTGACTGTGGAGGCCAATTCTAGATCCACACAGCTTCCCACAGTGAGGACACAGGTTACCAGATAGAAGATGGTCCTGTAAAGGATTCATTTGACGTGCTTTTCGCTTAGCACATTTCTCCCTTTCACCTTGCACTCGGGCTTCTTCAAAGTCCATGGAACCTTTGTGAAAGGTCAGCCTCCATTTAGATCGTTCATGGGCCAGAGCTTCCCAGTTTTTGATGTTTATATTGCATTTTTTTAGATTAGCCTTATGAACATCTTTAAACCTCTTATATTGACCACCGATATTCCGCTTTCCATCCTTGAGTTGGGAGTAAAGTAACTGCTTTGGGAGACGGCAGTCAGGCATTCGAACAACATGACCGGTCCACTGAAGTTGGCGTTGAAGGATCATTTTTTCAATGCTAGTAGTCTTTGCTTCTTCCAGTACACTGACATTTGTTCGCCTATCTTCCCAAGTAATTTGCAGGATTTTCCGGAGGCAACGTTGATGAAACCTTTCAAGGAGGTGGAAGTGACGTTTATAGATAGTCCATGTTTCGTAGGCATACAATAAAGTTGGTAATACAATGGCTTCATAAACCAGTGTTTTGGTCTTCTTACAAATATCCCGATCCTCGAACACTCTATGTTTCATTCGAGAAAATGCGGCACTTGCGGCAGTTGCCATAGATATGGAGATCTTGAATGCTTATATACGTACATTTTTGGCCTAATATTGGCATTTCCCTATTACAGACTTTAATGCAGGAAACTTCCCCAAAATGAGGAATGCCAAGAAATTACCCAACTCACTGAAAACCTCACCAATCAGTCATGGCAGATAAAACTGGGTTTGGGAACCACCCCCACCCACACAAAAAAAGTCCAATCTAGCCTCCTGCCTAAATAATAAAACCATCTCCCCCTCTCCAAATGTTAGCCTATTTTAAGCATTCACAGAATTAATCGTCCCCTTTGCCTCCCCATACATCCTCCGATAAGAACTTTGGGATGGCATCGACCGAGAAAATCCCCCTTTTATCCTCACAATGTAGGTAGGCAAGACAGGATGACTTACCCCCAAAGGCCACCCAGTGAGCTCCGTAGCTGAACAGGGATTCGAACCCAGCCCATGGCTATCAATTTACTATACCACATGGACAATGCTCGCAAATTGTAGGTACTGTGACTTTCATGGTACATTAAAATGCAAGCCAATTTTAACCAGAAGGGGAGAAGGCAGGCTTATGGGAGTCTGGGGCTTCTGGAATTCTGCAGACCAGAAGGCCTTCCCCAACCTGGGGCTCTCCAGATGTTTTGGACTACAATGCTCATTATTGTCACGGACTCTCACCCAACCTACCTCACAAGGATAAAAGGGAGAGGCGCAGGAGGATCATGTAACCCGCTTTGAATTCCTTGCAGGGAAAAAGGCAGGATATAAATATAATATAAATATAACTGGACTTGGACTTGACATTAGGGATAGATGAATTTCTCAATTTCAGTTTCAGTGTCTCGTTTTTACAGTCTTCAGTTCATCACGAACAGGGGGATCTTTTTTTAAAAAAACCTTCTCATGAAAATACCTTTTTGTATGCATTCCTCCTCACACACACGTCTGTGTACACAATTTTGCCTAATATATTTGCACACAATTTTCCTAGTGGAATGCATTTTTGCACGCCTTGGGCAATATACACATTTTTGGTGTTGACTTCCCCCCCAATGTGCATATTCCTGTCCACATACTTTGATTGGAGAACACCATTGCAAAATTTGCAGAAGGCAGGATAGAAATATAATAAATAAGTCGTAGCCGTTCAGGGCCAAATTGGCCCCGCTGCTGCACCGACCTTTTCTTCTCCAGAGCAGTAAAGGCTGGGGCGGAGAAGGGCTGGGGACTGTTGCCTAGACATGCGGGGTGCCTTTGAAGAGTGGCACCCAACTGTCTGCTCTCCCCACTTGCCCAGAGAGGAGGAAGGATTGGAGGCTACATTTTTTTGGCTTGTCCAACAAGGCCAGCCCAAAAATGGCAGACCTCTCACCTTGACTAACGGCTGACAGTTCCCTGGGACTTCAGGCACTGGCCTCATCCATCAGCCAGAGAACAAAGGGCCACTGGGAGCCTGCTGTACCACTTGCCTCCCAGGAAGAACAGCATGGCAACAGGGAGACCTTCCTGGCCCCCTGCATTGGCCAGAGAAGGAACAGCTGCAGGGAGCTTGTTTCACTCCTCCCTGTCAGAAGGAATGCCTGGAACTTTGAAACTAAGAAATGCCTGCATTTTGCTCTTTTCCTCCTCCCTCCCAATCCCTTTTCCTTTTGTGTCATGTCTTTTAGATTGCTAGGCCCAGGTAAGATTGCTTTGGGGGACAGATCCCGCTAGCGGCCTCTCCGTTAGCCACCCTTTTGGACTCGGTGAAGTTGGATATGGTTCCAGCATGGCATATTGGCCAGGCAAAGGCGGCATCCAAACTGGAAAGACATTATTGGAATTCAAGGCAGACACACACACACACACACACACACACGACACATGAAGTATTTAGTTCCTTTATTTTAATTAACAGAGTGCAGTTGGGGGGGGCAGAGAAATAATTGAGTATGAATAATAATATTATAATATTAAATGTTCACAGGCCTGGCTCGTTCCCCAGACATCCAAGAAAGAAGACCAATATGTAAACAGGATTCACACCCTCATAACTGGGCTTCCAAGTGCTGCAGCGCCCGCGCAACATAGCAACTCTGCGCCAACCCGCATTGTCCCTCTTCAGGCATTCAGGATTTTGCGCTCTCTGGAAAACACTGCACCCGTGGGGTTTCCGTCCCCACTTCAGGCAGAGTGTTCAGATGTGTCGTTGTCTCAACGGCCGTCAAGCATATGACCAGTACTGTGCAATCTCGAAAGAGCAATGGCTCGCAAACTTCCGATAACTAAGACACATTTTTTTTTAAAGACACATCAATTAAAATGGGGTCAGGTACACACACACACACACACACACACAATCTACTTTTACAGCCGAAAAGACAGTGCTTGAGTTTTGGAGGAAAAGGTAGCCTTCGTTAAGGAAATCCACAAATCCCATCCTCAATGCACACACACACCCCGTTTTAGCTAGTCACACACACACACCGACCTTCTGTAAAACAATAGCTATGTGTCTGTAATGTGCAGGGCCTCTATTCCAAAAAGACAGAATCCACCACTCAACTATGCAATTCCCAATCACCATGTGAGCTGGACGGACTCCTTCAGGGCCAGTCCAAGACATTTTGCTGCCCGAGGCCAACAAGCAAATGCCCCCTCCCCAAGTAGGAACATATGAGAAATTTGTTTCAGTTCATTTTTGATCTGGATTTACCCTGTTCGCACCGTCCGTCCGGAATACAGACTCAGGACGCAATCCGCGGGCGAAGTCCATACATTTCCGAGCTTGGAATGTGATTCACGGACCAAAACAAAAACGGTGTTTGACAGCGTGCGTACATTTGAAAAAAGCACATGAAAAAATATGCTTTTATCCATGGGAGAAGAATGCGGACCTTTCAAAGATGCGCACAACCGATGCATACATTGGGGAAAATATGCACTAAAATGCACACGGATTTTCACGCAAAAGAAGGGGGGGGAAACCCAAAGCTCGCGGACTGATACGGGCTCGAGTCAGAACGAGCTTTGAGATGGAATTCGGAGAACTCCGGCGATTCGCGCATCCCTACACGAGGCAGGAGCTCCCACAAACACTTCTCTCCCCCTCCCTTCCCTAGAAGTAAAAACACGGTAACAATAAATTAAATAACTTATCCATTGGCTGCCATTTTCATGACACCCAAAATTAGCTGCCCAAGGCGGCTGCCTCACTCTGCCTTAATGGCAGGGTTGGCCCTCAGCCCTCTCCTGTTCAGTTCCCTGCTATGGTTCAAGAAGGGGTTTCGCCGGGAGTGGAGATTCTTTCGGATCTGGGACATTTGACCCAGGTATAGATTTCATAGATCATAGAGTTGGAAGGGGCCTACTAGGCCATCGAGTCCAACCCCCTGCTCAATGCAGGAAACTAGAGGCGGGGTCTTCCATCCAAGTAATAACCAGGCCTGACCCTGCTTAGCTTTCCACGCTCAGACAAGCTGAGCCAGCGTGAGCCACAGGCCTGTAGTGAAGCTCTTCCGCTTGGTTGGAAAGTTCCCCCAGCCGGTGTGCTCAGACTCTAGGGCGGCTGGGACCCTTGTGATGTGGTAAGAGACTCTGATTGCAAGGAGAAAGTATCTGGCCAAACCAAGTGGGGGGGGGGAGACGGGCAGGCAGGCAGACCCCTACTTAAAGAGAGATCCTTCCTGGGGACGTAACACGGGTGGATCTGGATAGCCTGCCTATCTATCAATGACTCTCCTCTGCTGGGCACAAAGGTACATGATGGAGAGATCCAAGGGTATGCTCTGGGGAGAAGGTGTGGGGCACTTGAATAAAAGATAAGGCCCCAAGGAGCCCTCTTCACTGCTTTTGTTGACTTTAAATCTACATTTGATAGTATTCCTAGGAATAGACTGTGGGCAAAACTGGAAGCTTCCTCTATCGACCACAGACTCTTAATACTCATCCATGCTTTGCACGAAAATAATACCCGAAGAGTAAGATGCAACCCTCAGGGTTACCTTTCCCCTCCGGTTCCATTAAACAGAGGAGTGAAACAAGGTTGTACTTTGCCCCCCCTACTATTTAATTTTTATATAAATTCTTCCTATCAAACTCCAAATTCCATCCGCCTAAACTTGCAAATCGATCCATCCATGTTTTGCTTTATGCAGACAACAGTTATTCTATCATATTCGGTAGGTCTCAGGAGAGCCCTCTGCACATTTCTCAGTGTACTGCTCTGAAGAGCAGCTTACAATAAATGATCATGAGACCAAAATTTTGGTATTCACAGATAGACCTACCAGGCACAACTGGAGGCTAAATGGTCACGATATCGAGCAGGTAAAGACATATAAATACCTGGGTGTATTTTTTCAAGCATCTGGCTTGTGGAAAGCCCAAATTGCCCATCTCTCTGAGAATGTCCAAAGAACCGTCTCCACTATTTTAAGATTCTTTTTCTCTAAAGGGGTTGGCACATCCCATCTGTGATTAAAGTATTTCAGGGTAAGGTGATGGCCCAATTACTATACGGCTCCCAGATATGTATTTATAATTATTTTCACCCTTTGCATGTAATAATGTCAAAATTTCTTCGATCCATACTAGCTACCCCTCGGGGTACTCCAAATGCTTTACTTAGGTTAGAAGTGGGTCTGATTCCTTCGAAGAACGAGTATGGATAAATGCAATCAATTTTTGGCTAAAATTAAATTTTAGCCCGTAGGGTTTAGCCCCTTTGATTTTGGTAGACAAGCTGTTTGGAGGTTGGGCAGATATGGTTGAAGAAAAATTACAATATTATGGGTTTTCTCCCCTGGCCCTGCTACAACTGAGACCTATAAAGGCTAAAGAAACCATTAACAACCATTAGGGATGTTGCTCTACAAGTAGATAGAGCCCGGGCCGCACGCTATATGCCATCTTTGATCTATAACAACAATTTCTCCCCTGAAAATTATCTTCAAGTTTTAGTGATCTTGAAATATCGTAGAGCCTTTACTTTGGCGCGTTTTAACTCCTTACCATCAGCCCCGTTGGAGGGGAAATACCTATGTATTCCTTATTCTCAACGCACCTCCCCATGTCAATTGGGTGAGATAGAATCAATCACTCATGCTTTACTGTACTGTACATATTATAAGGATAGCCGCTCTCGTTACATCATCCCAAATTTAAAAAATTCATTAGGCAGATCAAATGCATTTTATACTTCCTTCCTTCCTTCTTTCAGGCTCAAGGGACGAGATAACATTTAAAGTAGCAAAATTCTGTGCCTTGGCCTGTACTATTAGAAAGCAGATGATAAATGCATTTTAACTTCTGGTAACTTAGGATTACCATTTTACTGGTTTTTAATTAAACTGTTTATATGCTAAATTATCTTTGTAATATAATTTTGTGATGGATAAAAATTCATTTTGATCGGTCTGAGACCGTAATTAAATGAATTCAATTGATAAGGGAGCCAAATCATGTTTTCTGCCCTCGCCCAGCAGCCTTCTAAAAACAGTAGCTAAAAGGAGCCATCACAAAAGGTAAGGGCAGTCCCCGTCACTCGAGCACTACGAAAAGGCTGCTTCTTAGAGCGCAAGAGTAAGGATACCTTTGGAGAGCACCCTTTGCCGCCGTCTCTCTGCACGAGTCCCTGACCCTGAGCGTATCATTGGAAAGGAACGAGGCAAGACGAGAGCAGCGACTTCATGCAGAGAGGCGACGATGAGGCAGGCTACTTCGCTGCGGGCCTTTACAAGGGAGCGGCCCAGTGCAGAAGAAGCGAAGGCACGACGGAATTCACATTTCCGGGCGAGACCACTGTGGGGCAGGTACTTGGGACACTCGGGGGTGGGGAGATCTGAATCTTTTTTAAAAAAAAATTAAAAATAGCACACAGGATGGGAAATCCCCATCGTAGAGGCCACACCTAGTTCGTGAGAGCAGGAAAGCGAGCGGCAACCCATCATCTGGATTCAACAGCCACGTGTCAAGTCAAGACAAAGGCTGCAGGGCTACCTATCAGGGATGCCGAAGCAATGGATTTCTTGCATTGGCAAGGAGTCAGTCTAGATGACCTTCGAGGTCCCTATCAACTCAATGATTCTTTGACTGTTGTGCAAATGGAAACAGCCCATTCCTACATTAACTACATCCACAAGGTTGTTTTCCCCCCCAACAACAATAAGACCCCGTTAGGACAGTGTTCCCCAGCCTGGAACCCTCTAGATGTGTTGGACCACAACTCCGAGAATTCCCCAGCCGGCGTGGCTTGGCGGGTTCTGGGAGATGTGATCCGACACAACTGGAAAGTGCCAGGATGGGGAAGCCTGCGTTCGGAGATTTTAAAAGCCCAACGACGGGGGTTCTTAGCATCGCTTGTAAGAACAACGCTCTCTGTAGGCTAGGGACCTCTTTTCCCCGCCCCACCCACCGCTGGCCGTCTCTCGCTGAAAACAACTGGGGCAGAGAGCAGATCCATGAAGTAAAGGAAGACAGAAACTGCAGAGATCTCTTCCTTTCCTTCTCTCCAAGGCCCGGCATCATCCTCGAACTCACTCCCCAGTTTTGCCGCCCACACCAGGTCTCCAACACTCACGGCCACTGCCAGAACTGTCCTCCTCCTAAAGCTGGAGGGATTGGCAGGCAGATCCACCCAACAGATCTGGCTTTCCTCTTCACCTCTCCCTGCAGAGGCTCAAAAGTAAAACAAAACAAAAAAGGATTGTTCTTTTCCCTGCCAGGAGGGCACAGCAGCATGAAGTTCTAAGAATCCCTGAGCTACGAGGAGGGTCGACTTTCCTGCGAGGAGGGGAGCCAGCAGACTGGGCTGGGGGGGGGGGGGATAGAACTCCCTCCTCCCAGGGCTTATGTAACAGCGGTCACCCCCCCTCCCCGCCCCACGGCACAAAGGTGCATGTTTCAGAAGCAGGGGTGGCCCTGCAGCAGGGCAGACGGGGCGGTGCCCTGCAGGGCGGTGGCCGCCTTCCGCGAGGCCTTGCGTAGCATCGGGCTGTCGGGGTGGTGCTCCTGCAGGTGCCGGAGGTGCCCTTCCTGGCTGTCGGCCGTGGAGCCGCACTCCTCGCACACGTAGAGCTTGGCACGGCGCTCCTTGTAGGCGTAGCTCTGCTGCACCCCGTGGATCTTCTTCAGGTGGGACTCGAGCGAGCAGCGCTGGGTGAAGGCCTTGTCACAGAGGTTGCACTTGTAGGGCCGCACGCCTAAGGAGGGCGAGAGTGAAGGGAAGGGAGGGAGAGAAAGGTGAGCTTCTGTCTGCAGCAGGGAGCGCTGCTCCGCCAGATAGGTAAGGGCGACCTATTACTTATTACATGGGTGGGGAACCTCAGGGCTGGGGTCCAAATCCAGCCCGCCTGGGGTCCAAATCCAGCCCTCTTGGGTCTCCCCAAATGGCCACACCCTTTCTCCTGGCCCCGCCCCCTTTCCCCAACCACCAATCATTTGGTAGTTTCCTGGCTTTTGTGCAGTTCCCACCCGTCCACCCCTGTTCTAAAAGGTTGCAATGCCTTTCCTAAGGCAGTAAGAGTGTGAAGCTACAGTACGCTGGCATGTTTGGTAATTCTGGCCCCGCCCCTTTTGCCTTTGGTCCCGCCCACCACCGGAACGTGGCCCCCGAGAACTCCTCCGAAATGGAATTCGGCCCTTGGGCTGAAAGAGCCCTAGTTTTTATATCAAAAGTCCTTCATGTGCAATCCTTTCAGAACCCCTGGCAAGAGCAACCTTTCCCTCCCTGGGCAGTTTTCAGGTCAGGGAGGAAGAGGGAAAGGGATGCGGGGAGAGAAAAGGGCTTCGCTCTGTCTGCTTTTGACTCTAGCCCCATCCACCAGCGGCTTCAACTCCACTCACCAGCCCGAGGCTCCCGACAAGAGTAGCCCCTGGGGGAACGCGGCCATCAACAGAAAAAAAGATTCCCTAACTCTGGAATAGGCAAATGGAACCTCACATGTGCAGAGGCAGGTAACCTGTGGGAAGAAACGGTGGGAAGGTGCAGGGGTGGAGATGCCTTCATCTGGCTGGCTGCCATTAAGGACAGAATATTGGACCTGGCAGGTCCAAGTTCGGAACATACGACCCGGCAGGCCCAAGTTCGGGACATATGATCCAGCGGGCCCAAGTTCGGATCATCCCACCCAGCAGGCCTGAGTTCGAATTATCGGACCCAATATTCCCCATAATCAACTCTTCCCTTTGTTCCCCACACACACACATAGAACACAGCATGCTCCGTGCGTGCACATGCTTAGAAACTCAGTTCTGTCCCAAGAAAAGCAGCATTTGGCGACAACCCAAAGAACATAGGCCAAGCTCTTCCTGACCTGAAACATATCCCGAGCACAAGCCAACGTATCCCGAGTGCAAGTCAAGTCTCGAGCCTACTGCCCACATCCACCTCGCCAGGTACCTCTTGGGTCACAATCAGGCAAACCATTCCCCACCACCACCCACCCAGCACCACCAACACCCAAGCTCACCTGTGTGTGTCCGGATGTGGCGCTTGAGGTCAAAGGTGTCGTTGAAGCCTTTGTTGCAGTACTGGCAGAGGTGGCGCTTCACGTGGCTGTGGCACTTCATGTGGCGGTTCAACATGCGCTGGAAGGAGAACCCCTTCTGGCAGTAGGGGCACGAGAGCTGATCACCTGGGCCGTCACCCTGCGTCACCTGGAGGGGGGTGGGTTGGAAAAGAGACCTCATTGAACAGAGTCACACATGGGGCAGAAGATGCAATTAAAAAATTAATGCCTTGTCCTGAGTCACACCACTGCTCCATCCAGCTCAGTGTCATCGGGGGGCCCTGATGAATGCAAATGGGGCTTCCCCAAAAAAAAACTTTTGTCAGGTACAGCTAACCCAAGTGCCGGATCATAGCTATGCCTGGGCTGGAGTGCAAAGGAAGGCTGCAGCAAGAGCAGACTTGCCGGAGTTTCATTGGGTAAGACTGAGTAACAGTTCACGAAACCGCTTACCTTGCCCCCTCCCTCAGGAGAGTGAGCAGGTATCAGGCAAAAGGTTTCTTCCAGACAGGTTGCTCGAGGCCTCAGGCGGTGTCTAGGCCAAGACCAGGCATTCTGCACATGCTCGGGGGGGCACTCCCTGAATCCTTGGAGATGGAGCCTTAATTTCCTTTCCCAACAGCTAAGAAGTCAAACAACCTCTTGCCCCACCACCCTTTTTGCTCTGCTTTCACCCTGTGGTTGATAACGTTGATTGTAAGCTTCTAGAGGCGGAGACCTGCATTCTTGCTTGTGAAAAATTACAAGGTTTGTTTCCAGAGTCCAGTTCAAGGTGTTTACCTTGTAAGCCCCTAGGGCAGAGGTGGGGAAACCTGTGGCCCTCCAAATGTTGTGGGATTACAGCTTGAATTATCCCTGACCATTGGCCCTGCTGGCTGGGGCTAATGGAGGGCCACTGGTTCCTTTCCCTTGTCCTATATTGTATGGGCCTCAGGGACCGCCTCCAGGGAGGTAAGGGCATCATCTATCGTGCAGGGCCTTTTCCGAGAAGGCCCCAAGAGGCATTACAGAGCACGCTCTCCCAGGAAGTCTGCGTGTGTGCTCTTCCCTGGTCTCTCTTGAGAGGCCGGTGAAGACCTTTGAGAAACCGCCATCACTTATTATTTTGCTATTGCTTTTATTGTTGTGAGGATAAAATGGAGAGGAGGAGGACTATGTACACCGCGTTGGGTTCCTTGTATGAGGGGGAAAGGTGGGATATGAATGTAATAATAAACAAATACATAAAAATAATAAAATAACTGCTGGGGAAAAACTGACTACTCACCTCTTCTTTTCTTTTTTTTAGTTCCCCCCCCAAAGGTTTTGTGTGGAGAGAGGCCACACTTTCCCCAGTTCTGGCTCGAGAGCTAATCTGGGGAGACTGGCTTGGTCCCCGGATAAGATCTCCAGAACAGCTAACGGAGGAGCCGCATCACAGCTACACCTGGGCCTGGGTGCGAAGGAAAGCCCAGGCAAGAGCAGACTTGCCAGAGTTTCGTTGGATAAGGCTGAGTAACAGTTCATGAAACCGCTTACCTTGCCCCCTTCCACAGGAAAGCGAGCAGGTACCAGGCCAAAGGTGTCTTCCAGACAGGTTGCTTGAGGCCTCAGGTGGCGTCTGGGCCAAGACCAGGCATCCTGCACATGCTTGAGGGCATGCCCCTTGGACGTGGACCCTTAATTTCCTTAACCAACAGCTAAGAAGCCAAACAACCTCTTGCCAGCCCCCACTTTCTTTTTGCTCTGATTTCACCCCAGTGGTCGATAATGTTGATTGTAAGCTCCTAAAGGCAGAGAACGGCATTCTTGCTTGTGAAAAATTGCAAGGTTTATTTCCAGAGTCCAGTTCAAGGAGTTTACCTTGTAATGCCCTAGGGCAGAGATGGGAAAACCTGTGGCCCTCCAGATGTTGTTGGACAGCTCCTATGATCCCTGACCATTGGCCCTGCTGGCTGAGGCTAATGGAGGGCCACTGGTTCCTTTCCCTTGTCCTATATTGTCTGGGCCTCAGGGACCGCCTCCAGGGAGGTAAGGGCATCATCTATCGTGCAGGGCCTTTTCCGAGAAGGCCCCACGAGGCATTACAGAACACGCTCTCCCAGGAAGTCTGCGTGTGTGCTCTTCCCTGGTCTCTCTTGAGAGGTCAATGAAGACCTTTGAGAAACAGCCATCACTTTTATTTTGTTGTTGCTTTTATCTCATTTTGAACTGTTTCGTTATCCCTGTCCATTGGCCATGCTGGCTGGGGCTGATGGGAGTTGAGTCCGACAACATCTGGAGGGCCACTAGTTCCCCACTCCTATTTTAACTGGAAATGCCAGGGATCGAACCTGGGACCTTCTGCACGCAAAACCGGTGCTCTGCCACTCAAGCTACGGACCTTCCTGCAACACAGGGGGCTTCCTGATACCAATTCACACCTCATTGGTCCATATAACCAACTATGGACTAGCATGGGTCTCAGACAGAGAAAGGTCCTTCCCGTCAACTGCTTACCAGAGATCTGTCAAAACTGGGAGAAGTCGGGGATCGAACCGTTGACCTTCAGCGTGCAAGGCGAGTGCTCTGTCGCTGAGCTACAGTTCAGCCCACGTACACACACACCCCACACACACACATCAGGTCATACGTACCTTGATCTTGGGCCGCAGGAAGCCAGGCTCCACGTCCTGCTGTGCACCACCCTGGACCTGAGCTGCACAATGGGGCTGGGCAGCCATGCAGGCAGAGTTTCGTATCGTCATGTCCAGGGGCATCGAGTACGAAGGCGGTTCGGCCACCGAAGGCTCCGGATCTTTCCACAGGGCATACCCGCCCAAGGAGACTGGGAGAGGGAAAAGGAGAAGCGTAGAGTTGGAGGGGGTTCCCTTGGCTCACCCAATCCGCACCCCTGCTCAATGCAAGGCGTCCCCAGCAGACGGCTGCCTTGCCTCTTATCCACTTCAGGCGTGGGGAACCCCTTGCAACCCGAGGGCCAAATTCGGTTTTGGGGAGGTTCTCGCGGGCCACATTTTATTTTAAAATGTTAGTCTATTTGGCCGGTCATTGAGCCTTAGGAGAGGCATTTCAACCTTTGAGAATGGGGGGGGGGGGGTTTGACGACTGAAAAGGCCAGGAAACCACCAATCAATCAGTGGTTGGGGGAAAGGGGGTGTGACCATCTGGAGAATCTCCGAGGGCCGGATTTGTCCGCCAGATTTGAGGCTGTCCACCCCTGCTCTAGCTGAAGTCCCAAAGCGAGGGAGAACACACACACACCAGTAATTAGTTCCTTCGTCCAATTGCTCTTACCATCAAGACATTTCTCCTCATGTTCAACCAAAATCTAGCCCTCCTATAAGTTAAGCCCATGAGATCTATTCCTGCCCGCTGGGATAGCAGCAGGAAATAACAAAGTCTTTCCCCTCTTCTATTCGATAGCCCTTCAGGGATTTGAAAATTGCTCTCATGTCCCCCTCAGTCTTCTCTTCTACAGGCTAAACATGACCCAGTTCCTTCAACCTTTCTTCACAGGACTGGTCTCCCACACCAGGCAGTACTCCAGATGAGGGCTGGGTAGTGCAGAAGAAAGTGGAGCTGTTACTTTGCCTGACTTGAAAACCGTGGGTGTGCATTAACACAGCCTAAAATGGCATTGGCCTTGTTTGCAGCCGCATCACCCTGCTGACTCATGTTCAGCTTGCGATCAACTGCAATCCCCAGATCTTTTTCACCTGTATTCCAGGTGATGTCATACTAGTGCAGAATAGAAGAGACATTGAGCAAAATGACGTATCGATGCGGTGGAACCGCATTCAAAATTGGGGTGTGGGGGAGAAACCCACCTCTTTCCACAATACAACCATCCTGCACATGTAGACAGAGAAAGGGAATTAAGAAGAGGTAAATGCATGAGGGCTTAACACCTGGATTGATGGCTCTAAGCCAGCCGTGGTGGCTGGGGATGATGTGAGTTGTTGTCCAACACATCTGAAAGGCAACAGGTTGGGTCTGTTCATAACTGTTGGGGAAAGTCTGTCTGTCAGTACCATCCTATACTACTTAGAAGTCAGTACCATTGAGTTCAGTGGGGTTTACACACAAGTAAGAGGGTAGAGGATCTCAGCCTGCATTAGTCTTGAGGAGGGATTGTAGCCCTAGGTTCATTAATTGGGAATAAACAAATACAATCTCAAAAACACACTGATTTTCAATTATTTTGCATGGAGAGGAACAAGGAGCCACACAAAGCAATAAATCCCTCCAGCCCCTGGCTGAGTCCCCTCGTTCAAGCTTCCAAAACAGGGGTGCAGCACCTCTTTCCACCTGAGGGCTGCATTCCGTTTTGGGGAAGCTCTGGGGGATGGGGCGTATTCCAGGGGTGGGCGGGTCCAAGGGCAAAAGAGGCGGTGCCAAATATGCAAGCATGTTTCAAGCTCATACTAGCCAGCAGCTAAGCCCTAAGAGAGGCATTTCAACCCTTAGGAGGAGGGGGGAAAGTTCACAAGAGCCATGAAACCAACAAGTGATCATGGGCTGGGGGTAACGAAGGTGTGGCCTTCTGGGAAACCCCAGAGGGCCGGATTGGGACCACCAGAAGGCCAGATTTGGTGCCCGGGCCTGAGGGTTTGCACCCTCAAGTTAATTAATCTGGAATAAACAACAGATTAATTAAAGGACTCCTTTACCCCCCGCACACATGCAAAAAGCCAGAATGGAGCTTTGTCCAATACAAGCCGAAAATGCAAACCAATATTTAGAGGAGTATAAGGAGAAATGTATAATCTCATTGACTCAGGTGCTAGTCCTCATGACCAGAACTCAACTGGAATAGTTATGGGGCTCTCTCTTCCCCTTCCCCACCCGCCAGAATCCACCCCTCTGCCTACCGCCAACACCATCACTACCACCACCCAACGCCAGCTGTAATAGCAAGTAAACAGCTTAGAACCGGTTAACCGGGATGTTATTGGAAAGTCCGACCCATCCCAGGTAGTTAATTAAGCTTTTCCGGGCCGGCGCCACAACTCCAGCTCCTGTCACTTGCCTCGGGGAAGGCAGAGTGGGAGGGCCAGTGTCGCAACTGGCCTCAGCACCAATCCAAGGAGCATCACCCAGTCTTCCCGTTCTCCCTGGCTCCGTTGCAAAGGGAAAGAACAGCTCAGCACTGGGCGGTGCCCAAGTGGGCGTCCCACACACCTCATGATGCAACCCACAAGGCAGCTTGGAGCAGAGGGGATGTCCAGCCTGAACACTCCCACCAAGTCTACCAGTACAGGGCTGATTCATGGCTGGCAAAAGGCTGATCGATAGCTGATAAGGGGCTGACCGAGGAAAGCCTTTTGTTTTTGCTTTGAATGCTGTTTGTTTTTGCTTTGAATCAGGGATGGTCAACTTGCGGCCCTCCAGAAGTTTTGGCCTACAACTCCCATCAGTCCTAGCCAACATAGCCAACAGTGAGGGCTGATGGGAGTTGTAGGCCAAAACCTCTGGAGGGCCACAAGTTGGCCACCCCTGCATAAACTTCCCAGTGTGAAACAAAAGTTTCAGGAACACAGACTGGAAGATCCACTTGTGTCAAGCAGGACAAAAAAACCCCACACATCTCTTGCACACAGTCAAAAGCTTCCTTTGCACAGAAGCGACAGTGTTGCATTTCACTTTGATTCATATTGAAGAGCCTGAAGTGAACTGACAAGTCATTTGAAGCTTGTCAAATTTGTCAGGGGTGTTTTTCCCCCTACATTTTCTTTTTCTTTTAATTAAAAGGAGTGCGAAAGGTTTTGCACCAAAGTGGTTGCAATTTGAAAGGTGAGGTGCTAGAACACAAGACACCTGGAAAGCCACATCTGCATCCCCTGAAACAGTGGTGTGACAGCTGGGAGACTTTTAAGGGCGCAATCCTGTTTATTTATTTATTACATTCATACCTCGCCTTTTTTCCTGCAAGGAACCCAAGGTGGCTTACATAATCATCATCATCCTCTCCATTTTATCCTCCCAACAACCCTGTGAGGTAGGTTAGGCTGAGAGTCAGTGACTGGCCCAAAGTCACCCAGTGAGTTTCATGGCCGAGCGGGGACTAGAACCCGGATCTCCCAAGTCCCAGTCCAACACTCTCACCACTACGCCACACTGGCTCTCACACATGGCCACAACTCCCAGCATGCCCCAGGCTGGGGTATGCTGGTAGTTGTGGAACTTTTTTTCTGTCTAAACCTGCATAGGATTGCACCTTAAGGGTGCGGTAGAGTTTTGGACGAGGACTGAGGAGACCAGGGTTCTAGCGTCTATTTGGCCACGAAGCTCACTGGGTGACTTTAGGCCAGTTACTGACGCTCCGCCTAACCTACCTCACAGGGCTGTTGTGAGGATAAAATGGTGAGGATCACATAGGGCACCTTGGAAGAAATGCAGGAGATAAATGAAATAAATAAAACAGGTACAACTTTCCCATTCACAACATACAGACGAAGAGAGAGACGCACACGCAGAGAGAGAGAAGCTCTTAATTATAAAGATAAAATAAAACAAAGGGACGGCAAGTCGGCGGCCAAGCCGAAGTTTGCACAAAGGATTTCAAGCTCGCGCTCGAAACTTCAAAGTCTTCCTGACCGGGGTGTGTGTATGTGTGCACAATCTCAGCACACAGGCTCTGGAGACTTCACCAGACCAGGCTGCGAAGTGCTGAGCCCCAGAATTTGTTCTTGGCAGGCACGGAACGCATTCAGATGACGAGGCCTCTGAGGAGGTACAGAGCGCACGCACACCTCACACCAGAGAGTCTAGCGTCTCGCTGCTATTAATAGCAAACTATCCTGCATAATGAGAAGGGCGTGCGCGGAACGGACACGTTGCACTCCCCAGTGGGATGCCGAATAGCGTCAGTGATGGAAGGCCAAGGGGCGGAGTGCCTGTGTGTGCCTGTTGTTAAGCTCGCCATAACAGGATCCTCACCTAGATTGTAGCTGGATTGGTTTTTAATAGCGCATTTTAAACGTGATTTTTAATATTTATGTGTGAACTGGTTAGAGTTTTTATTGTATCAAGCAGCATATATAAGCATTACTAATAAATGAATAAAAACAGAGCTCTGTGCTCACTAATACAAGGGAAAATCAAGGGGTGTCATTGGGGAGTTCCAGGGGTTCCTGGTGGGCCAAAGATGCTCCCCATCTCTGGCCCCTTGGCCACTGAGAATCACACTTCACCATAGACCTGCCCCTTCATCTGCATAGACTCATCTTGGATTCTGTGTTTCTTGGTCACAAGGAGGTAGGATGGAACGTTGGGAAATGGACACAGCAACGTCAATACAAGATAAGAGAGCGAGCCAGTGTGGTGTAGTGGTTAGAGCGCTGGACTGGGACTTGGGAGAACCACTCGGCCATGAAGCTCCCCAGGAGACTTTGGGCCAGTCACGGATTCTCGGCCTAGTCCACCTCACAGGGTTGCTGTGAGGATAAAAATGGAGAGGAGGAGGTCCAAGTAAACTGTCTTGGGTACCTTGCAAGAGGAAAAACAAGTCGGATACAAATAGAATAATAGATAAACAAATGATAGATAGATAAGATACTCTGTGTTGTAAACTGCTTAGACATTTTTGGATATTAAGCGGAATAAAATAAATAAATACACATAGCTGCTTGCAGCAGGGTGTGGAGGAACCAGTGCCCCTAGAGATTATGCTGGACTCCAAATCCCATAATCCCCAGCAAGCCAGGCATGATGAGAGTTGGAATCCAACATCATCCATAGGGGCACAGGTTCCTCAGCCCTGGCTTGCAGAGTAGAATAAGGAACAACAACAACAAAAGTCCCTGCCCTAAAGGAGCTTACAGTCCAACTTTTGATGGTGCAGCAAAGGAAGAGAGAGGCTTTGTTTCTGTCACAGAGGAGGACTATCATCGCCTCCCACTCTAGCCGACCTCACAGGGGTGTTGTGTGCCGTCGAGGAGAAAGTGGGAAACAGAGCTGTGTTAGCGTTCAAAGTGCCAGATTAGGACTGGAGAGACCCAGGTTCAAATTCTCACTCAGCCATGAAGTTCACGGAGTGTCCTTCGGCCAGTCACCTTCTCCCAACCTGACCTATCTCCTAGGGTTGTTCAGAGGGTTAACATGGGCAGGGAGGGGGAGAATCCTGCTCACTGCCTTGACCTCCTTGGAAGGAAGGGCAGAATATAAAATATAATAAATATTGTAAACCAGCCTTGCCCTCCCTCCCGCTGAACCCCAGTCTTTCCCTAAACCAGGGGTGCACAACCTCTTTCAGCCAGAGGGCCAAATTCCATTACATAGACACTCTCGGGGGCCGCATTCCAATGGTGGGTGGAGCCAAAGTCAAAGGGGTGGGGCTAAAATACTAGCATATTTCCACTTTAGGGCGCAATCCGATGCACGTTTAGACAGAAAAAAGTCCTCCGACTCCTAGCATTCCCCAGGAATGCTGGGAGTTGTAGGACTTTTTTCTGTCTAAACGTGCATCGGATTTCACCCTAAAACTCTTTGTGCTAGTAAGTCAGCCTTAGGAGAGGCATTTCAACCTTGAGAATGGGGGGGAAATACTGCACAAAGGCCAGGAAACCACCAAACGATCAGTGGTTGGGGGAAAGGGGTGTGGCCACCTGCGGATCCCTGGTGGGCCAGATTGGGACTCCACGTGGGCAGGATTAGATCCCCGGGCCTGTGCGGTTCTGCACCCCTGCCCTAAACTCATGAACTTTGCTGCCCAACTGATATCGCTTAAAACAGAAATTAAAAGCCATAAGTTTGCATTTCGGTCAGCAAGGGGCGTGGGGGGGGGGTGTTCAAATTCTCTTGCCAGGTCACCAGATTGGAATCTACATGCCAAGCTGCCAGTGTGCTTAATTAGAAGCTAATTATAGGCTCCCAAGCCAGGCCTGCAATACTTGCCAAGTAAGACAGGGAACTTTACGAACCAAACACCAGGCGTCCTCGGGTTCCTCTCCGTCACCAAACCTCGTGCCGTGTTCAGTGGCCACAATCTTCAAGACCGGCCTGATTTGGGGGGGGGGGGTTACTGCTGCTACCCACAGCTCTCAGCTCTGACAGCCAGGGGGGACCTCCAAATCTGGAGGCAGCATACCCCTGAACACCTGTCACCGGACGACAAAGAAGCAGAGGGAATGCTGTAGCCGTCAACCCTTGAGTGTGGGTTGTTGAAATGTGGGTTATCGTGTTGTCTGAACCCAGCCGAGATCACAAACCATGGTGAACAACCCACAGTTCACAACCCATGGGTTCTCTTCATGGGCTGTTCGTGGTTAATGAGCCATGGCTTGCTAGCACAACTGGGTTAAGACAACACAAAAACCCACATTTCAACAACAACCCACGGTTCAAAGACAACCCACACTCAACCCTTGAGTGCGGGTTATCCTGTTGTCTGAACCCAGTCAGTATATCTCTGAATAACAGGTGCTGGGTGGTGAACAGGGGGTGGGGGGCGCTGATGTCTCATTTCCTTGCTTCCTGGAGGCCTCTGGCCAGCCACTGTGGGACACAGGAAGCCGGACCCTTGATAGGGCTCTTCTTATGTTCGGAGCGGGGAACCGTAGAGGCTGTTGACGGCAAGCATCCAAGGTAGAAGCAACAAAGAATCTCTCTCAGCACCATAAAGCAGCCTTTGCCACCTTGGGAGTTTGGACTTCAACTCCCATCAGACCTAGCCAGCATGACCAAAGGTAAGGAATGCTGGGAGTTGTAGTCTAAAACATCTGGAGGGCACTAGGTTGGCCATGGCTGCCTTAAAGACTCTTCACAGACTTATACTGTACTGGGCTTTTGGAGTTCACGAAATACATCTTGTTAGGGCGCAATCCTATCAGCATGTTTAGACAGAAAAAAGTCCTACAACTCCCAGCATTCCCCTGGCTAGGACATGCTGTGAGTTGTAGGCCTTTTTTTCCTGTCTAAACAAGCTATAGGATTGCACCCTTAGCCTTTTTAAGGTGCCACAAAACTCAGGAGTCCCCTCTGTAAAAGGGGTACAGTGCCTAATCAGTAAGAGGAGGAAACTGAGATCTGAAAACTTCTCCCTCAGTTATCTGCTTCCCTGAAGGGGAAGTGATACCTAACAGTTACAACAGAAACCTCCCAGAGCTCTAGTCCCTGTTTTAAGGAAGGGAGTAGTGCTGGCTGGGGCATGCTGGGAGTTGTAGGCCAAAAACATCTGGGGACCCAAGGTTGGAGAACACTGGGTTAGAGCAAGAGGCTGCAATGAACCAGGACTCCTGGGTCCCCCACAAGGATATGACTTGTGTATGCGTGATGGTGGAGGGGGAGATATTGTGAGCAAAGATTTCAGAAGGCTTACAATGCGTTACTAGGAAGATTCTGGATTGATTAAAATATTTCTACCTCGCTTTTCCAACAAATGATCCCAACTGTATTGGGGCTTCACAGCTGTAGGACAGGCAGGAATTCAACAGGTCACTTGGATTCTCTCATTAGGAACCCCACTCTGCAGCCTGCTCAATTTCTGCACTTAAAAACCCAAAGATCCTGCCAGGGCGCCTATTATTATTATTATTATTATTATTATTATTATTATTAAAAACTTTAATGGTGGTGGTTATTCAGGATGAAACAATCCAGATATTTATTTATTTTTAAGGTGTGATCTTGTGTTTATATAAAGTGTTCGCCATCAATTAAAAAACAAAAATAGCCAACTAGGGTGGCTGTTTTAATTATTATTTTGAAGAAAAAAAATTAAAATACAAACCCTAGCTGCCTGTTTTTGTTTTTAAAATGATGGCGAACACTTAACATAAACACAAGATCACACCTTTAAAAAAAAAAATCTGGATTCTTTCATTTTGAATAACCACCACCGGTAGTTGGATGTTGGATTCTATGCACGCTTCCTTAGAAGGTCGGTCTCTCTCTCTCTCTCTCTCTGGGATAAAACGACGAGCTCAGAATCGCGTTGCACGTGATCCTGAGCTTGCGCGTGGGGGGGGGGAGACTGGGGGGAGCACAGAACAGAAGCCCAAGGGCCTGGCGCATCTACCGTGGGAGCAGCAAGAGTGGCGTCTCCGCCGTCCAATCCCGTCTTGCGCCCTCAGCAGAACATCTCCTCCCCCCACACACCGATCCCCCCCCCCCACTACACACACCCTTTCCTTTCCCATTTGCGCCTCCGGCTTCCCAGACAACCAACCAGCCAAATTGCCGGCGAGTTTAAACATTACATACTAAGGGAGGCGGGGGGGGGGGGTTTGCGCTTAATTGCGCTTTCCAGCATTCTTGGGGGGGGGGGCGCACACACGACACAATAGCTTTTGGGTGACTCAGCGCGCCTTGCAGGTGCGATTACCTCCCCCCCCCCAAATAAAAACAAAGTTAAAACGAGCGAGGAAAGTGCTTCGTTAGTAACGGAACCATCTCCTTCTCGCCCTCCCCCCCGCCACAACCACCACGATTCCGGACTTCCCCCCCCCCCCCATTTCCCACCCAGCCTCCCCTCCAGCAAATAAAATGCTTGGAGGTCGTTGCCTCTCAGGAATCCGACTGAGCCACGAAGCCGTGCAAACTTTGCCCTCTCGACCCCTGGGGTGGCCATTATCCGCCACCTTCTTCGCACCCCCCCCCCGCTCCTCCCACAGTTCCGATCTGCCTCGGAGACATTTTCTGCTAAAGCAACTTACTTTTAAAAGAAAGAAAAGGTACCTTTAAAAAAACACACTCTATGAGTCGAGCTATTTTAAATAAAGGGGAGGGCAAATTCTCAATCGCACCCAAGTGCAACAGACGTGACTCCGGTTTTGTTTTATTATCCTAAATCTGGAGTGACCGTTGTTAAACTTTACTCCCTCCCCTCTCCGGGACTCACCTGGAACGTAAATTTCTCCTCTTTCCTCATCGGGAAGTTCGCTCCAGTTCCTCTTGCCGGTGGAAACGCACGTCTTCTTCACCAGGAAAGCTCTGGGCATCTTGGGGGGGGGGGGGTGTTCTTTTTAAAAAAAAAATATTACTCTTTTCCTCCCAGTCTCCTCTGTTTCTCCAACTCGACTCCTTACTCCTTTAGCCCGCTTCTCCTCCCACGCCTCGAAAGAGGGGGGAGAGAGAGAAGGAAGAAGGGGGAGAAGAGAGAGTGAGTGAGAGAAACCCCACTTTAAAAAAAGAAAGAGAAAAAGCCCTATTTGTTTGTTCGCGCTGAGGATGGAACGTTGAAACAAACAAAACCGAAGTTTGGTGTCCTGGGAGTTCGACGGGTGGACTGTTCGCCCCGCGAACGTTCCAAAGCTGGTCAGTTTCACTCTCCCACGCCGGTTCTGAGCCGCAGGCTCAGGCTTTGGCGCGCGGGGCTTGGAGAAGTGGCTTCAACCGGAGATCAAGGCACAGGAGCCCAGCAAGGTGAGCGGAAGGCGGACGAGGGCGAGGAGCAGGTTAAAATCCCCTCTCGCAGTTCGCCGTCTTTCCTTTCCACCCCCCTCTGTCTTCCCCACCCGCCTTCGGGGTCTCCTCCCGACGCGTTGTGTCCTTTGCCGCGCGATCCAGGGGGTGGATGGAGGAAATCTTGGATTTTCTTGACACCCCCCGCCCTCGCGATCCAGAGACTCCAAGCTGGTTGCTCGCGCAAGGCACAGCAGACGAGTCAACTCGTTCCTTTCCTCGGCTTCTAATTAGATCAGATGCTTTTGGGGGGTGTGGTGGGGACGGCGCATGCGTTTGGAAATAACGGTGTCCTTACCTTTTTGCGCCTCTGTGTGTGTTACCTGGTTGCCAAACCGGTTTGTGACTGGGAGAGGGGGGAGGAGATGGTGATCCTGACACGGGATTTCGAGGATAGTTTCTCTGCTGAGCTTTTGTTGCTCTTCCTTGCCCCTTTTTTTCAACACAATCCTTTTTCTTGTTGTTGTTGTTGTGGGGAGGATCCCTCTCCCTTCTGGTTTTACCTTCTAAGGCTGTGTTCGTGCGTCGAATTTCAGAAGAAACGAAAGCGGGCTTGACTTCCAGGTCAACGTGCCCAGGATCGGGACTTGCGTAGCCCACCCACCCCTCCAAAAATAAGAGGAACTGAAGGGATCTGAATGAGAGGTGGTGATGGGGGTGGGGCAGGAAGGGGGGCACTGCCTTGATTCGGCCCCCCCTTCCTTTCCTACCTGGAATGGGAAACTTAGTAAACACAGAGAACAAAGCTGAACCTAACCGTGAAGGAGGAGGAGGAAGAATTCTCAGAGACGCCCCCCTACCCCAAGCAAAGCGCGGGGGGGGGCCCCGTCGGATTTGGACCCTTGCGAGTGTATCAACAGGATCCGTGTCTTTTTTTAAAATCAAGGATTAAATTAATATTCTGGTCCCACCGGATACAATGGGGCTGCAAGTAGAACAACTTGTTGAGATTGCCACCCACCCACTTGTGCCCCTAGGCTGGGGAATAAATAAGAGGGTTAAAAATACAAGTAGGAGCTGCAACAAAATGTTACAGCATGCCGTTCTCCTGTTCAGGGAGCTCGCCCACCATCACCACATATTGCGGGAAATCCATTCTATTTCAATTCTCCTGTTTATGTTTTAAGAGATACTCAGTGTTCGGAGACTACCAAGTATGCACTGTCCACCTTGGGCTGTGTTTGTGTGTGTGTGAAGGGGGAGTATTTGTTTGTTATCACTCTCCTTAGGGTTTCCCCCCCTAAATATTGGGGGGCACTTCTGCAGATCTCAGGGCTAACCAAAGCATGCTGATACCTCCCTCTGGTTTGTCAGTGGCCCTGTTTTTGTTTTATTTTATTTTATTTATGTATTTATATACGTAAGGGTGGAACCCTGTGCATGTTTAGACAGGAAAAAAGCCGTACAACTCCCAGCATGCCCCAGCCAGCCATGCTGGTGGGGCATGCTGGGAGTTGTAGGACTTGTTTTCTGTCCAAACATGCCTAGAATTGCACCATTAATCAATTTACAGCCCACTTGCTATATCTGAAAATATATTTCAGAGTGGTCAACAATACAAGATTAAGATAGAACACATCCTGTTTTGGCTACATAACTGTTGGCACTCAGCTTTTGAGTTCGTTATTAGCAGGAGTGATGAGAATGAATGCCCCATGTATTGATGTAGTAATAATTGATACTACTAAATGTAGTAGTGACTGATGGCATAAAACGATCCATGGCAAACACAGGGCCCAAAATATCACTGGCGCCATGATCCTATAAGAATTTGCCTAGGAGTAAGGCCCACTGAATGCAGTGGGACTTACTTCTCAGTAGGCATGCATAGGATTGCACTGTACCTCGGGATTACAGATTATTCCCTGAAGCTTGAGGATTTTTGTTACTGCTTCATCTGGGTGAAACCAAACTTTTCAAAGTTCAACGGTGCTGTCTTGAAAATAAAATCTAACCTAAAAATCTAGTCCTATGTGCAGTTATTAAGAAGGAAGTCCCATCACACAAACAGAAATTTACTTCTGAGTTAGCATACATAGAATTGGGGTGCATTTAGAAATGCTTGGCTGGGTCCCCCAATTCTTTACTCTACCGCCTGTTCAATTTGGATGGATCGCAATAGATTTCTCCAGCCTTGCATTCCATGGGACTGATTCAACTTGTCCATCCCTGTTCAAAGACTGTTCTTATTTTGGGGGCTCAAATATGCCAACTTGGATGCCCCCATGAGTTAAAATGGACCTTACTCGGTGACTGGGTTCAGACAACACGATAACCCACACTCAAGGGTTGAGTGTGGGTTGTTGTTGAACCGTGGGTTATCATGTTGTATGAACCCAGCTGAGTTCACAAACCACGGTGAACAACCCACAATTCACAACCCAACAACAAGCCATGGGTTTTCTTAATGAGTTGTTCATGGTTAACAAGCCATAGCTTGTTAGCGCAGCTGGGTTCAAACCATGGTGAACAACCCATGAAGAGAGCCCATGGTTAGTTGTTGGGTTGTGAACTGTGGGTTGCTCACCATGGTTTGTTATCTCGGCTGGGTTCAGACAACCCACACTCAAAGGTTGAGTATGGGTTGAGTGTGGGTTGTTGTTGAAACATGGGTTATCATGTTGTCTGAACCCAGCCACACTAGCAAGCCATGGCTTGTTAACCATGAGCAACCCATGAAGAGAAACCCTGGTTTGTTGTTGGGTTGTGAGCTCTGAGTTGTTCACCATGGTTTGTTATCTCGGCTGGGTTCAGACAACACAATAATCCATGTTTCAACAACAACCCATGGTTCAATGACAACTCATGTTCAACTCTTGAGTGTGGGTTATCGTGTTGTCTGAACCTTGTCACTGTAAGGTATATGTTGGATTGAAGTCAAGGAAAAAGTTTTCTCATCATCACCCTGCCTAAGATCCCTCTTGTGTGTGGATGCTGCCATTTTGGCTACATAAGGAACAGTACTCAAAGTATAGACGGCACTATTAGTTTAAGTGGTTTCCCCTTTATTTTATTCTCCTGCTGACTTATAATGAACTCACTACAACTGGGGTTTGGTGGTGTGGAGTTCAAGTGTCCCTTCAGATAAGAACATAGGAAGAGCCATGCAGAATCAGACCAGAGGCTTATCTTGTCCTGCATTCTGTTCCCACTGTGGCCAACAAGAGAGCCAGTGTGGCGTAGTGGTTAGAGTGCTAGACTGGGACTTGGGAGACCCAGGTTCTAGTTCCCACTTGGACATGAAGCTCCGTGGGTGACTTTGGGTCAGTCACTGACTCTCAGTCTCACCTACCTCACAGGGTTGTTGTAAGGATAAAATGGAGAGGAGGAGGACCATGTAAGCCACCTTGGGTTTCTTTTAAGGGCAGGGGAAGGTGAGATATAAACGTGTGTGTTTTTTTAAAGCAGCTGCCCCAATGGGAAGCCCACATGAGTGCAACAGCACCCTCCCACCCATATTCCCCAGCGACTGGTGTACATATAGGCACCATACTGATCCATAAGAGCACCTCTCCTCGTATTCCGTGACTGCTAAGTTTGCTCAGGACTCTTTGATGGCACAGATGTGTGATGACCTTGCTTAAGGGTCTGATGTGCTGCAAAAATGTGGGGTTGAGAAGGAATTGAGAGCGCCAAGGTTAATGTCAGGACAGACTGTAGGTCTTTTTGGTGTCGTCTGTGAATAACCACAGCTCTGCATGATAGATAGGGCTGCTTCCCAGCCTTGGTGTCCAATCTCCTTTTAACTGGAGATAGGAACATAAGAAGAGTCCTGCTGGAGGGTCCATCTAGTCCAGCATTCTGTTCTGTCACCAGGCTGTGTTCCATCCAATCTCCCCGTCTTCACATACCCATAGCCCACCCCAGTCAGATTGAGATCCCCTCCCTCTTTGTGGTTTGGCTCTTCTTCAGTAGCGCCATCAAGGTAGGACTTTGGGGCAGCGGTCCAGAGCCCCACTCAGCAGAATGAGCAGGAGGGGTCCCCAAGCACAGCAGGGCCGGCTTACCACAGTTTGAAGCAAGCAAAGTAAGACACGTGAGCATCTAAAGCGGCCGGTGACCGGCAAGGCTGTTAAATCCAGAGGTTTCAAATGACCTAACTGCACCACTTGCTCATCATCTCTCTGGCTAATTGGCCCTTCTCATGATGGGGGGAGGGCAGTTTAGTGACTGCATGGCCTTTCAAGCAGAGGTCTTTTGGGATCATACCCCGCTCATGAATTTCCCAGAAACTGGCCGGCTGTCATTGGAGACAGAAATGGCTGGACTCGATGTACCTTTTGGTCTCATCAAGTCATCCTCGCGCTCTTTCCAGCTGTTGCGTACAGTGCTTTAAACAGCCTTTCTCCCCCACCTAGCACCCCCCCAGATGTGTTAGACTACAACTTCCATCACCCTCCAGCCAAGCTATGGAGGAATGCAAACGGGGTGGTGGTCCCACAAGGATCTGTTCTTGGGACTGGTGCTTTTTAACTTGTTCGAAAATAATCTGGAATTAGGACTGAGCAATGAGGGGGGCCAAGGATAATGGGAGTTGTAGTCCAACACGTCTGGAGGGCACCCGGTTGAGGAAGTCACGTGACCAACCATTCCTTTAGTTTGCCGTATGTGTTTTAAGGCCTTTTTTCATCCTTCCGATCTTTCTGGGAGGGTGAGTGTTGTTTGGGCTGTTGCTTTTTTTTTTTTTTTTAAGTTTCTTTACAGCCTCCCCACCTGCTCCAGAGGTGCGTGCCTGAATTCTTTGAGGTGAGCGTTTGGGCAAGGTCAGGCCCAGGTGTGTATTCTTGGCCTCCCAGAAATGACAGGGCCCTTTTGCAAACAACTGCCTCAAAAGCGCCCCAGGGCAATGGGGTGGGGTGCGGGGGAGAGCGTGCTGTTGTTTTCTCCAGGTTGCGGCCCGGAGGATCCTTCTGGAGGCGGGCAGTGGAGCATATTCCAGCGGTAAGTCAGCTGGGCGGGTAGCGCTAGGTGGTAATTCCGGCCCTTCCTGCGTGGGCTTGAGAGGCCCTGGTGCCTTCCAAATCATGTTGCCGTCTTCTCAAAACATCTGGGCGTGGATCATGGGGCCTCATCTTTCCCAGCAGGGAGGTGGAGAACTTCTTCCCCAAGGGATACAGAGATGCTTGTCACTTCAAGGAGAGAGTTGGCCTAATTGCCCACCTCTGTTACCGACTGTGGTGTGGAACCTTGGTCACCTTACGGTCACTCTTCTGCAGTCCTGTCTTTTTAAAAAAATAAAATAAAAATTGTGGGGTGGGCTGCAGCAGGACTTTCCTAAAATATTTTGCTGCCTGAGGCGAAGGCAACGATGGCTCCCCTGCACACCTCATCCCACACACACAAGCCCACAAGATCGAGAGCTGAATCTGACTTTAATACTGGTGGTAATGCCATAGGGTTTTGCCGCCACACCTGAGGGCAGCAGGCTAGCTTCAGCAGCCCACAGCATGACCACATGCTGCTCCAGAAGAACATCAGAAGAGTCCTGCTGGAACAGACCAAGGGTCCATGTAGTCCAGTATTCTGTTCACACAGTGTCCAACCAGCTGTCCACAGGAAAGCCACAAGCAGGACATGAGTGCAACGGCACCCTCCCGCACATGTTCCCCAGCAACTGGAGTACTTAGGCATACTGCCTCTGATACTGGAGGCAGCATATAGTCATCAGGACTAGTAGCCGTTGATAGCCTTCTCCATGAATTTGTCTAAGGCAGTGTTCTCCAACCTTGGGCCCCCAGATGTTTTTGGCCTACAACTCCCAGCATGCCCCAGCCAGCTACACTGGCTGGGGCATGCTGGGAGTTGTAGGCCAAAACCATCTGGGGACCCAAGGTTGGAGAACACTGGTCTAAGGGCACAATCATATGCATGGTTAGACAGAAAAAGGCCTATTACTACATCAATACACAGGGCATTATCACTCCCGCTAATAACGAACTCAGGAGCTGAGTGCCAACAGTTATGTAGCCAAAACAGGATGTGTTCTGTTTTAATCTTGTATTGTCGACCACTCTGAAATATATTTTCAGATATAGTAAGTGGGCTGTAAATTGATTAACAGTGCAGTCCTAGGCATGTTTGGACAGAAAACAAGTCCTACAACTCCCACCATGCTCCAGCCATCATAGCTGGCTGGGGCATGCTGGGAGTTGTAGGACTCCTTTTCTTTCTACACATGCCTAGGATTGTGCCTTAAGTCCCCTTTTAAAGCCATCCAAGTTGGTGGCCATCACTACACCTTGTGGTAGTGAGTTCCATAGCTGAACTGCACGCATGTGAAGAAGTCCTTCCTTTCATCTGTTCTGAATCTCCCAAAATTCACCTTCATACTCCTTATGCCACAGCCTGACTCTCCCTAAACCTTGCAGATAATTGAGGTGGCAAACGCAATAAAGATTGTAACAAAGATTCTCACAAATGAAGAGAATGGAGGGTTTCAGTCGCAGTGGTATGGATAATAGTGGTCCACGGGTGGGGGGAGAGAGAGAAACCTAAATATTTATAGGGCATGAGTTTGAGAGACCTCTATGGCAGCCTTCCCCAATGTAGGGCTCTCCAGAAGTGTTAACAGTAGGGAAAGTAGATCTGTGGAGAAAGCAGATCTCCAGATGTTTGGGACTTCAACTCCCAGCATTCCTGACCATTGGCCATGCTAGCAGGGGCTAGCAAGGCCCAGGCAGCTGGTGATTTACCTTCTCTGCCCACCCCCCACCCCCGTGTTAGGCTACAACTCCCATCACTCCCCAGCCAGCATGCCCTGTGGTCATGGTGACTGGGGATGGTAGGATTTGTAGTCCGACCCACCTGGAGGGCGCCCAGTTGAGGAAGGCTGGACTGAGGTTTAATAATAAGATGCGTTCAGAACGTTCTCCGCACAGGCTGGGGGAATGCCTTGCAAATGTAGGCCTCAATTTTCTGAGCACGGAAGAAAAACAGCAGACAGTGACTGGGTTCAGATAACATGAAACCCACACTCAAGGGTTGAATGTGGATTGTTGTTGAACTGTGGGTTGTTGTTGAAAAGTAGGTTATCGTGTTGTCTGAAGCCAGCTGCGCTAACCATGAACAACCCATGATGGGAACCCATGGTTTGTTGTTGGGTTGTGAACTGTGGGTTGTTCACCATGGTTTGTGATCTCGGCCGGGTTCAGACAACACGATCACCCACGGTTCAACAACACCCCACGCTCAACCCATACTCAACCCTTGAGTATGGGTTATCATGTTGTCTGAACCCAGTCACTAGTAGGCACACCAAAACAAAGGAATATGCATTCAAAAGGACACCATCTTAAATGTTCATGCCAGCAGCGGGGGTTAGAAATGGGAGACCCCAGGGCCAAATATGGTTCTCTCAAAAGGACCATCTGCATGGATTGGCTCAGTGGCAGAGCCCCCTGCTTTGCATGCAGAAGGTCCCAGGTTCGATCCCTGGCAGCATCTCCAGGTAGGGCTGGGAAAGATCCCCCTCCCCCGTGTGAAACCCTGGAGAGCCACTGCTGCCAGTCGGTACTGACAATACCGGGCTATATGGACCAAGGGTCTGACTCAGTATAAGGCAGCTTCCTGTGTCCCCTGCCCCCTCCACCGAGGCAAAAGCACTGTATGTATAAAGGTCAGTGGCTGTGGCCATGGGACCAGCTGCCGTGCCCTTTCAGGCTTGTGGTGAGATCCTGGCCCGACATCCAAGAGCCCCTCCTTTGAAGTGATCCTTTGCTTTATTTTAAAAAAAAATAATTGCTGACCCAGAACTTATACAGGCCTGTGGCTCACGCTGGCTCAGCTTGTCTGAGCGTGGAAAGCTAAGCAGGGGCAGGCCTGGTTATTACTTGGATGGGAGACCCCTCCTCTAGTTTCCTGCATTGAGCAGGGGGTTGGACTCGATGGCCTTGTAGGCCCCTTCCAACTCTATGATCCTATGACTTAGGATGGTGACCAGCAGGCCCCAGGACTCCTGGGTTCTCTTCCCAGTTCTGGCAGAGGAGCTGAGATCAGGTACACGACAGCAGGGGGATAACAAAACCCTTTCCAGTTTGAGGAGCAAGGATCTTGGTCGAAGCTCTGTTCCAACAGGATAGGTACCTAATGAACGGGCTTTAGCCCAGGTTTTTTTTTGGGGGGGGGGACCTGTAGCCATCCAGCTGTTGTTGGACTCCAACTTCCATTAGCCCCAGCCAGCATGGCCATTGGTCAGGGACAATGGAAGATGTTGTCCAACAAGGTCTGGAGGGCTACAGCAGGTGCCTTTACCCCAGGGGTGGGTGGGAGATCTCCAGATATTTGGGACTCCAACTCCCATTAGCCACAGCCAGCATGTCCAATAGTCAGGGACAATGGAAGGTGTTGTCCAACAACGTTTGGAGGGCTACAGCAGGTGCCTTTACCCCAGGGGTGGGCGGAAGGGAGATCTCCAGATGTTTGGGACTCCAACTCCCATCAGCCCCAGCCAGCAGGGCCAATAGTCAGGGACAATGGAAGGTGTTGTCCAACAACGTCTGGAGGGCTGCAGCAGGTGCCTTTACCCCAGGGGTGGGCGGAAGGGAGATCTCCAGACGTTTGGGACTCCAACTCCCATCAGCCCCAGCCAGCATGGCCAAGGATCAGGAATAGTGGAAACTGAGGCATTCCTGATCCTTGGCCATGCTGGCTGGGGCTGATGGGAGTTGGAGTCCTAAACATCTGGAGATCTCCTTTCTGCCCACCCGTGCTTTAACCCCCATCAAAGCTCTTTGCCCAGCAAACGCACCCTCCTCCTCCAGGTGTCTTTCCTCGACGCTGCTGGAATCCGTTCCGGGATCCAGTTCTCCCCCTCGGGGAAAGGAGCGGAAAGTTCGGAAGCAGCGTGTGCGGCTTTCCTTGCGGTGCCAAGCGGGCGCCTCCTCCCGCCCACACCCCTGTGTCGTCGTGCCGCGCTTCAGGTTCCTCTGCTTGGGCGCGGGCTGGGCCCGCACATGAGTCAGCCGGCCACGAGGAGGCCTGCCGCGTCGCGTCCCTTGGCCGGCCCGCTGCGTTGTGGAGAGAGGCTGTGCCGGGGCCGCTGTCCCGCAGGCCAAGCTGCAGGCCCTTCTGGGTTGCATCCAGGACGCTTAATGGAAGCTAGATCAGCAAGCACCTGTCGTCC
This sequence comes from Shinisaurus crocodilurus, assembly GCA_021292165.1. Taxonomy (NCBI): domain Eukaryota; kingdom Metazoa; phylum Chordata; class Lepidosauria; order Squamata; family Shinisauridae; genus Shinisaurus; species Shinisaurus crocodilurus. The sequence goes on along the minus strand of CM037882.1, from coordinate 32,513,736 downwards.
TCCTGGCAGGCGTGCACCCAAAGGTTCCTGCAAACATGGATGTCTCCTAGTATGGGGAAACGGCAGGGATTGCGGCCAGGGTGGCCAGGTGCCCTATTTTACCATGGACAGTCCTCTTTTTTGAAGGGCTAAAAGAGGGCAGGCCAATTGATTGATTGATTATCACATTTATATCCCACCTTTTTTTTCCTCCTGCAAGGCATTCGAGGCGGCTTACATGGTCCTCCTCCTTTCCATTTTTATCCTCACAACAACCCTGTGAGGTAGGGTTAGGCTGAGAGTCAGTGGCTGGCCCAAAGTCACCCACAGAGAGCTTCATGGCTGAGTGGGGACTATAACCCGGATTTTCCAAGTCCCAGTCCAACACTCTAACCACTACCCCACACTGGTGTCCTCTCTTGGAAGGGCTGTCCAGTCCAAAATCCAGAGCAAGAACCTTCAGAAGGGAGAGCAGCAAGGGCCGTGAAGTTGCCCCTCACCTGGACCAGCAAACTGAGCAGGTACACAGATCACCTGCTTCCAGTCTTCCCCACTAAGGTGAAATATCTCTTCTCTCTGCTTAAATCACAGCAGTTACTTCTAAATTTGCATCTATACATATAAATTAGCATGTGAGATGTGTAGGCGGCCACTCTACCAATTGGGCAGGGAGGCCTCCTTTATGACTTTCGAGCCATTTTTTAAATGCCGGTAGAACATTCCCCCCCCACACACACCTTTCAGAGAGACCACTTCATTCCTTCTTTGGGAAGAAGGCTTATTCCATGGGGGGGGGGGCAGCATGGGCTCACCTTCAAAAGTTGGCGAGGCCCTTGGGAAAGACACCTTTTGTGCGCCCTCTTTCACCTGAACAAACCCAGGCCCAAAACTCAGCTTTCCCCAGCTCACACTTCAACTTGCCACACTCTGGGGCAGACCTATAGCCACAGGGGTGATTGGGAGGGTGGGCAATTCATTTCATCCATTTATTGCATTTCTGTCCCACCTTTCTTCTTCTTGCAAGGAGTTCAAGGTGGCTTACATAATCTTCCTCCTCTCCATTTTATCCTCACAACAACCCTGTGAGGTAGGTTAGGCTGAGAGTCCATGACTGGGCCAAAGGCACCCAGTGAGCTTCATGGCTGAGCAGGGACTAGAACCCGGGTCTTTCGAGTCCCAGTCCAACACTCTCACCACTACGCCACACTGGCTCTCAATTCAGGCCCGATAATTATCCTTATTCATAGCTACTTACCCCTCCCTCTCTCTCTCTCTCTCTCTTTATTTATTTATATGGTGAGGTATCTAACAGTAACCACAACAAAGGTTCAAAGAGCCAGTGTGGCGTAGTGGTTAGAGTGTTGGACTGGGACCCGGGAGATCTGGGTTCGAGTCCCCACTCAGCCATGAAGCTCACTGGATGACTTTGGGGCCAGTCACTGTCTCTCCGCCTAACCTACCTCACAGGGTTGTTGTGAGGATAAAAATAGAGAGGAGGAGGAGGATCACCTAAGCCACCTTGGGCTCCTTGGAGGTAAAAAGGCGGGATATAAATAGAACAAACAAATGAGTAATAAGTGCTTGTCTCACTCAGCCTGGTGCTTTTTGCATTCCTTGGCCAGGAACCTGGAAGGCAGAAGCAACTTTACTACAGCAAGTGAGTAAATGGGCTACCTGCACGTTCCGCCTTATTTCTGGCCGCTGCGGTTTAGGAAGGGCACCCACCAACAAGATGGAACGTCTCCAGAGGGGGCCACAAAGGTGGGGAGCAGCCTGGAGAGGAAAGTCCCACAAGGAAGAAAAGTTGAAGGGGTTGGATCTGTTTAGCCTGGAGAAGAGCCGATTAGGAGGCGGTAATTGATGGCCATCTTCAGATACTTGAAGGGCTGTAGCCGTCTTCTGCACCCAGGTGCCCTCCAGATGTGTTGGAGGCTGGCTGGGAGTTGTAGCCAACACATCTGGAGGATGCCAAGGAAAGCAGCACATGCTGCTGCCCCCCTCTTGAATCTTTCTGCCTGAGGCTTTTTTCTGAAATCAGATCAAACCACTCCCCTGTCCATACATCCCTTTTGACAAATAGGGGTGTGTCCTTAGGAGACAGAGTCCTTTAAAGACACACACACACACACACACACACACACACACACCACGAGACTTTAGAGCAGGGCTCTCCAACCTTGGGTCCCTAGATGTTGCTGGACTACAGCTCCCAGAATCCCTTACCATTAGCTATGCTGGCTGGGTATGCTGGGAGCTGTAGACCAGCAACATCTGGGGACCCAAGGTTGGAGAGCCCTGCTTTAGAGCATATTAAATTAGCATATGCAAATTTGCATTCTTTTTGTCCTGTGGGCCTGAGCCTCCGATCGGTACCTAGTACCACCCCACCACAGAGGGCAGTCCTCTGTTGTGGAGAGCTAGCAAAGGACAGTTCTCTAGTTGAAGGTGTCCTCTGTTTCATGGGCTCTCCAGTCCAAGTCTTGTAAAGATAAAGAACTAAGAACTTAAGGACTAGAGCTTTGAATTTGCCCAGGCACAGTTAGCAGCACCTGGACAACAGACCGAGCAGCAGACACACAGGTTACCTAGTCAGTCTTCTCAAGTACGGTGAGAAGTCTTGTATTTCTGTTTAAGCAATAGTTATAATTCCTAAATCTGCACCCGGACACATAAATTTCTATATGCCTATGTTGTGCAAATGGGCACCATCATTTGCCCTTTTGGCAATGCATTTGCACTTTGGGGGGCCACGCCAAAGTGGGCCACCCTACAGGCCTGTTGTGCAGATGATGGAGCAAATCTGTTCTCCGTTGCTCCCAAGGATAGGATTCTAATGACAAGAGAGGGGATTTCAACTCAACATCAGGAAGTGTTTCCATGATGCCTCAGAAGCTGGCGGATTTGCCTTCGTTGGATTTTTTTCAAGCAGAGACTGGAGGGCCCACCTAGTGGGGATGCTGTGGCAGCAGACTTCCTGCATTGTCAGGGGGTTGGAATGGATGATCACTGAGGTGCCCTCCAACTCTAGGATTCTAATTTCCCTAACTAAAAGAGCTGGAGACGTTTGTTGTTGTTGTGTGTGTGTGTGTGTCTGTCTGTCTGTATCTGTGTCTGTTTAAGGCATGTGTGCTGAACATTCAGAGAGGTGGCCTGGAATATCCTTGAGGGAGATGAGCCTACCCCCCCTCCTGTGCAGAGAGAGCTCCAATCACCGTCTCAGGCCACATGGACACCTTGACTCTGACCGGACCGTGACTAATGATTCTGTGAGGAAAGTGTGTGGCCTGGAATGGCTAATTGCTTCCTACCTGAAATTCTTTTGGCCCCATTGGGTGAGGAAAGGAAGCTGATTTCTCTGCTCTCTGGGCACGTAAACAAAAACAAAAAGACAGTTTGCACAAGTGGTTATATCTAGTGTTTTGAGAAAATCAGGGCACAATCCCGACATATTTAGATGGGGGGGGGGAGTCCTACAATTCCCAGCATTCCCCAGCCAGCATGACTGGCTGGGGAATGCTGTGAGTTGTAGGACTCCCCCCCCCCCCTGAATATGCCCGGATTGTGCCCTGAATTTCTTTTATCAAGGGATCTAATTCAAAGCTTTTCGGAAGACTGAGCAGGACACTTTGTCTCAAAGCTCAGCCAACCTTAGTTGAGTTGCAAAGCGAAGGTTCCCTGAGCCAGCGGTGAGCAGACTTCAGGTTTGCAGGTCCTTTGTTTGAATTTTACAAGAACCCAGAACTCCACCTGCAGCAGCCAGGTACGAAAAGACGCATGCCTCGAATGAAAGAAGCGTGCCTGAGCCCAGGGATTTGTCCTGAGTACCAGAACCGAACGGCGCTCCGCAGGCTTCCCACACAAAAATCCCGCTCCAAGCTTTCTTCATTCCAGCCGCCTAATTTAGGGCAACGGGGAAGAGTCGCAAACAACCAGGAATCAGAAATCCTCCCTGATCTCTTGCAAAGCACTCGGATATCTAGCAATGCAGCCTGATCGACCTTCTCCTTCTCCTATCCTGAGCAGTCTTCCCCCCCCCCCGCCCGCCCAAAAAAACCCACCCGGTACTAATGGAAGGTTTTGTTTCTCAGCTCAACTGCCATGCGGACGGCAACTTTCAAGGGGGAATTGCATGCTGCGACATCCACACACACACACACACACCAAACTTTCCTCTGCATGGCAATTAAGTTTGTGGGGGAACCCCTTTTCCATTGGTTTGGGATGATCTGGGACAAGGTGCCAATGAACTGAAGAATTCATTTTTTGATCTGAGATGATTTGGTTGAGAACTTACGGTAAATGGCTGGCTTTGCCTCCCCTCCCTTGAAATTTAAAGAAATCGTTGGAATTATTTCTAAATTTGCATATATAGATATAAATGAGCAGATGCAGATTTTTATGGTAATTTGTGTCCTATGGGCCTGCCTGGGCCCCGAATCTTCTAAGTGCCTAGCAACAACCAGTGCCGGTTCCAGGTTTCTGAGCGCCCTTGGGCTAGACGCCCTCCGTGGGTCCCCTAACCGTGGTGAGTCTCCCTTCTCCCCGCCATTGTCACCAGCTGCCCCTGCTCCTCCTCCTCTTTCTCATCATTGCCGCCACTTGCTTGCTTGGCAGGCAGAGAGCCAGGGAGCAAGCAGGCCGGGGCATCTGCTGCTGCTCCTCACCACTGCCGTTGTCTGGGCAAGAGCGAGAGGCAGGCGAACAAACAGGTTGCAGTGGGGAAGAGGAGGAGCAACTCCGAGTGCTCTTGTCAGTGGGCCCCTGCTGGGCTCTGGGCCCTCGGCAGCTGCCCGACCATGCCGACCCTTGCCAGCAGCCCTGAATCTTCACAACCATTCATGATGTAGGACCGTAGCTGGCTGGGGCATGCTGGGAGTTGTAGGCCAAAAACATCGGGGGACCCAAGGTCGGAGAACACTGTGCTAGATGAACCAATGAGGCAGCTTTCTGTACTAGGAGGGGGCCTGCTGCTAGGACAGCCTTAGCTTTGCATGCAGAAGGCCCCAGGTTCAAGTGTTGTCCAGATGTGCTGAACTTCAATTCCCATGACCCCCAGCCAGGCTGGCCAATGGTCAGGAATGCTGGGAGTTGTAGTCCAAAAAAAACAACCAGCAAATGGAGGCCATCAGGTTGGGGATGACTGATTTACAGACTAGTGCCTGCCCCAGGTTTATGGGAGCCCTCAGGCAAGACACCCTCCATGGGCCCCCTCCCTCAGTGACTCGACCTTCTCATCGCCATCATCACCAGCTGTTCTTACTCCTCCTCCTCTTCCTCATCATGGCTGCCACTTGCTTGCTTGACAGGCAGAGAGCCAGGGAGCAAGTTGGCCATGGCATCTGCCGCTCCTCCTTCTCACCACCTCCATTGTCTGGGCCAGAGAGAGAGGCACGCAAACAAGGCGGTTTGCAATGGCAAAGAGGAGGAGCAAGTCCAGGGGGCTCTTGTCAGTGGGCCCCTGCTGGGGTGTGGGCCTGCAGCAGCTGCCCGACCATTCCTACCCTTGACGCTGGCCCTGGCAACATCACTGCTATGCACTATAGCAGCTGAACAGAACCTGCTTGTGTAGAGGCAGTCTATCTCCGAATGACAGTTAGTGGGTGGCAAAAAAGGGGAGGGACATTGCCTTCCTTTCCCTGCTTGGGGGCTTCCTGGAGACAGCTGGTTGGACAGAGGACACTGGAATAAGTTGCCCCTGGAGATCATCCAGCCGTTACCATGAAATTTCCCACTACAGAGCAATTTGGGGGGGGGGGGTGCAGCAAAGATCAAAGGCTTTCTCTTGGACATATTCAACACTAACTAGCTACTCCCCCCCAAAAAAAAACCCTAACTGGTTATTTTAATAGCATTTGTTGTGGTTACTTTTTAAAACCTCATGTAATTAGAGCTCCAGAGTAACAGTAATCGCATGTCATGTAAAACGTTATGGTTTGGGAAGGGGTAAAAGACTCTCCCTTTTCTTTCCAGGCTGCTTTTTCAATTGAATACTCAACTATTTGAAGGGGGGGATCACTTTCAAACTGGACCAAACCCTTCTTTAAGTGATTCCGTCTTTGAGTTCCTTGCGCATCTTGCTTCTTTTGCCATTCTGTTAATTAATTAACCTCTGGATCAGATTACCTAAAGCTTAAAGGAATAAACTGCAAGGTCTTTGCCAGAAAGATAACAGGGAAGGCGCCAGGCAAGTGTCCCTGGAGAGGGCATTCCATAAATGGTGTGCCACAACTGAGAAGGCCCCGTCTCTTCTACCCACTCTCCTAACTCCCTTTGGTGGAGGCACCCGGAGGAGGGCCTCCGAAGAGGACCTACGGATCTGAGCAGGTACATATGGGAGGATATGTTCCTTTAGATCCCTGGCCCCAAGCCATTTAGGGCTTTAAAGGTCAACATCAACACTTTGAATTAAAATTACATGGGTCCCATAGAGAGGTGTTCAGGTGACTGTCCGGGCTGATCCCAGCTCTCATTCTCCTCGACAGGGCCGGTGCTACCATTAGGCCAACCAGGCAGCTGCCTAGGGCGCAGGGCTAAAGGGGGTGCCAGAAATAGGGAGGGAGGGCTCAAGTGGGAAGGGGGGGCGCTAAATATCTAAATACCAAACTGCCTTGCACTGGCCCTGCTCCTCGAGATGCTGCCAGGGCCCCGAAAGGGCGTACGTCAAGGGCCGGCATGGTTGGGCGCTTGCCACTGGCAAGAGCCCCCTGGAGTTGCTCCTCGCTAGTTCACCTGCCTCTCGCTCTGGCCTAGACAACGGTGGTGGTGAGAAGGAGGAGCAGCGGATGCAACGGCTGACTTGCTCCCTGGCTCTCTGCCTGCCAAGCAAGCAAGTGGCAGCCATGATGAGGAAGAGGAGGAGGAGGAGGAGCTGGTGACAATGGTGCTGAGAAGGTACCGGTAGATTCGCTGAGGGAGGGGGTCCAGTGAGAGTGTCTTGCCCAAGGGCCCTCCAAAACCTGGAGCTGGCACTGCCTGCCACAGTCCCCCTTTAAAAAATAAATTTTCCGGTGCCAGGCAGTTGGTTCTAATCTAGTCTCTGTTTTAATTTCCCACAATGCCTCGGGAGCAACTGCTAAATCAGGGGCATTGTGGGACCTTAAAAGGGCAACTACAAGGCACAGCCGCTTGGGCATACGGCTTGGAGGGCTGCCATCGGGTAAACCCAACCAGGCCCACAGAAGGAGGAAGAGGAATTCCACATTGTCCAGGGTCTCTCCTTTTTTTTTTTAATTTAATTTTCCAAAACAAAAACAAATTGTATTTGGCTTCTGCCTCATTGTCTGACAAACATTACCAATCCTTATCCAATCTAAGTTTTCTCTATTTTCACAGAAAGAATTTCTATCACCTTTACTAATATTCAAAAATCAAACCCCGAAATTATTAAGTCACTTTCCCTCCTCCTCAAAAAGTCCACCAGAGGTTTCCAGTCTTTCTTAAATGAAGATACTTTTTTTTTTCTCTAATTAAACAAGTCAATTTCGCCATCTCTGCCAAGTCCAAAATTTTCAACAGCCAGTCTTCTATAGTTGGTATTGCTGCTTCTTTCCATTTTTGAGCGTAGATTATTCTTGCTGCTGTCATCATATACAGTAATACCTTGGATTGCAAGTAACTTGGTTTGAGAGCATTTTGCAAGACAAGCAAATTTTTAAATATTTATTTTTTAAAAATTGACTTGATATACAAGCGACGTCTTGCAATACAAGTACTGTAGTACGGCTTAAATTAAAAATCTCTACAAATTTTGGGGAGGGAATTTCGTTTTGATATAAGAGTGTTTTGGATTACAAGCACGTTTCCGGAACGAATTATGCTCTAATCCAAGGCATGACTGTATTGTAATAATGTTCCACTTCCATAGTCTTTCTCAAGTTGTAAATCCATTATACCCAATGAGAACATTTCTGGTTTCAGTTGAATATTCACTTTTAAAATCCTTTGTATCCATGTGTGTATTTGTATCCAATACGTTTTCACTTTTTTACATGTTCACCAAACATGATAAAATGTTCCTTCATGATTTTGACATTTCCAACATACATTTGACACATTTTTATACATCTTAGCCAATTTCACAGGGGTTAGGAACCAACGGTACATCATCTTATAAAAATTATCTCTAAGATCAGAACACAATGTAAATTTTATACCTTTAGTCCACATACATTCCCATTGTTCCATCATTATATTATATCCAAAGTTCCTTGCCCATTTAATCATACAATCCTTAACTTGTTCTTCTTCTGTCCCAAACTTCAGCAGAAATTTATACATTTTTGCAATTACATGGTCATCACCTGTACACAATTGTATTTCAAATTCAGACTTATCCTGTTCTGTATCAGGATATATGTCCAGGGTCTCTCCTGAAATCTGGCACTAGCCCTAGTGACTAGAAATGAAGCAGGCCCTCTCCAAAGAGACTTATGACCTGCTGAACATTGCAACTAAGATTCTAGTGCCTGTATTCGCTGCTGCTGCTTCTTTTTTCCCTCCTCCCTCCCAACACCGTTTCCTTTCGTGCTGTGCCTTTTTTTATTCTAAGCCTGCAGGCAGGGACTCTCTTGTTCCTCATCTTTGCAAGCCTTTTTTAGCTATAGGGCAGGATTTAAAAATGCTATAAATAAATAGGACCTCCGTAATTTAGCTGCAGGGGTGGGACACGCCATGACCTTCTAGGGTGTTGGATTCTGACTCCCATCAACCCCAGCCAACAATGGCCAATGGCTGGGGATGATGGGAACTAGTGCAACAGAGCCCAGAGGGTTGCCAGTTTTGCCTGCCTGCCTTTGCATATGCTCTAAAGTCTCTCTCTGTTTGTGTGTGCGTCTGTAAAGGACCCTGTCTCCTAAGGACACTGCTTTTTATAAAAAGGGGTGTATGGACAGGGTAGAGGAGGGCATTTGATTTCAGGAAAAAACCTCAGGCAGAAAGATTTGGGCGGGCAGCAGGAAGTGAAGCACGTGGGCAGAAAGCCAGCTAATCCAGGGGGATCTGATGCAACAGAGATCATCAGGGCCCCTGTGCCTTTGTTTCAGCAAGTGCCCCTGGACAGCAGAGTGGTGGGGCAGACGGCCTCCCAGAGATTTGGGGCTCCACATGAAAGATTCGGGGCTCCAATGCTAGTGGGCCACCCACTAACACCGCCTATGGCTGGAGGGAGCTGTAAAATTTCCGGGGTGGCACAGTTGCTAGGTGGCGGTCCCAGAAAGGTAGCACTGTGAGGGCTGCACCTTCGACAGCAGTTCAGGTTCCAGGTCCACCCCCACACCCTTCCTCCCTCCCCCTTCACCCCATAACAGGGCCTGTCAGCAAGAAATCCAGAGTGGGAGAGAGAGAGAGAAAGAGCGAGAGAAAGACGCTGATCACACCCAAAGGGACTGGCTATGCCTGGCGCCAGTGTAACAGGTTCTTCCAAATACCAGGAGGAGGAGGAGGAGGGAGCATCTAACAGGAATGGGTGGCGTGTTATATAGTGGGCATCCCAGAAGCGGCGCAGGAAGCCCTTTCTCTGAGTCACAGTTCTTTGGAAGCAGAGTTCTGGAGTCCTATTCCAAGGGTGTTGGGGGTTTTTTTTGCAGAGGAAGTAGTGACTGGTGCTTAGAAGAGAGGGAGAGAATTTGGGTGGGGTGGACAGGGCCTCCAGGAAATGGGGTGGGGTGGGACAGAGTGGACTGCGCCCCAAGAGTTAGGGCCCCCAGGAAGTCAGCAAGACTCCTTTCCCTAATTCTTTTTAAAGCAGAGTTCCCGAGTCCCTTTGCTTTGTTTGTTTGTTTGTTTGGAGAGGAAGTAGTGACTAGTGGTTAGAAGAGAGCATTTGGGTGGGGTGGACAGGCCACAAGGAAGTGTTATGCTCCCAAGAAAGGTATTTATGATGGTTAATGGATGCAAGCCCATCAGCCGACTGGGCTTTTTACAGAGGCTCCCCAAGCAGCAGACAATGGGAAAGAGATAATGGGCAGCACGGAAAGAGATTAGCTGGAACAAAGGCCGGGGCCAGCCGCCTTATCTGCTCAAGGTGGTGGTCCGTGGCCAGGATTTCTCAATCTAATCCTGATTTGTGATGTGATGCGGAGAGATTTGGGAGTTGCCTAAGGGGGCTTGCAGAGAGAGGCGAGGAAGGAGAACTAACAGTAACACTCTGGGGTGGCTTTTCTACCTTAACGGATTTTTTTTTCCTGGTAAGCAAGAAACAACGGTGGGGGGAAACACGGGAGGGCTACAAATGGAAGCCATGGTTGTCTGGACTCCCTATAAAATTCTGGGAACAAGGCAAGGGCAATTGCACAATAAAAGCCTTCTCTTAGTTTTTAGGAATGGGGGCTGGGAGGGTGGGGGGGGAGGGAAAAGTTTCTTAGAACACAGAGCCAGTGTGCTGCAGTGGTTGGAGTGTTGGACTGGGACTCGGGAGATCTGGGTTCAAGTCCCCACTCACTCACTGGGCGACTCTGGGCCAGTCACTGACTGTTAGCCTGACCTACCTCACAGGGTTGTTGTGAGGATACAATAAAGAGGAGGGCCACATACACCGACTTGGGTTTCTTGCAGGAGGAAAAAAGGTGGGATTATAGAAATGTAATCTGTGGGTAACAAGACACCCAGAATCCTACAACAGTCCATGGCAAATGTGCCCGGCACGCTCAGCATTGTTAACAAGCCACCATGGCTTGTTAACTGCCTCCCAGTTATGTGAACCAGGTCACTGATTGACAGGGGCTCTCCGGGGTTTCAGGCAAGCGTTCAGTTCAGACAACACCATAACCCACACTCAAGGGTTGAGTACGGGTTGTCGTTGAACTGTGGCTTGTAGCTGAAATGAGGGTTAGCACGTTGTCTGAACACAGCTGCACTAACAAACCGTGGGTTTGTTAACCATGAATAACCCACACTTCACAACCCAACAACAAACCCTGGGTTCTCTTCATGGGTTGTTTGTGGTTAACAAACTATGGTTTGTTAGCGCAGCTGGGTTCAGACAACACAATAACCCACAGTTCAACAGCTTATTATCATGTTGTCTGATCCCAATCAGGGAGTCTTTCCCAGCCCTACCTGGAGATGCTGGGGATTGAACCTGGGACCTTTTGCATGCAAAGCAGGGGCTCTACCACTGAGCTGCAACCCCTGTTCATGCCAATGCAGCCTGTGGAGAAAGCGTCCTGCTGGATCTTAACTGTCCATCTCTGCCACCCCCAGCAGCAGCCCAAATCTGTGCGTGCACGCACACACACACTGAGGTAGCCGATTCTCCATCCTTAAACCTGCTATAAGGGACTTTAGTGCAGCGATGACTGTTGGACTGCGACTCAGGAGTCCCGGGTTCAAGTCCCCACTCAGCCATGAAGGTCAATGGGCAACACTGGGCCAGTCGCTGATTCTAGCTAGCCTACCTCACAGGGTTGTTGTGAGGAGAAAATGGAGAGGAGGATCATGTATGGTGCTTTGGGGTTCCTTGGAGGAAAAGGTGGGATGTACATGTAGCAAATAAATGATTAAGTCGGCATAGCTGGGGTTCCAGGTTTGGCCTCAGATGTGCAGCCTTATGTGTTAGGAGGGGATAATTTTTTCTCTTATAGGGGCGGTGCTAGGTGCCGAAAAGATCCGGGCCTCAGGCCCACACACAAAAAAAGCACAAATTTGCAGATGCTAATTTACATCTGTTCTAAAGTGTGTGTGTCTGTGTGTCTGTCTGTCTTTAAAGGAGCCTGTCTCCTAAGGACACCCCTATATATCAAAAGGCATGTATGGACAGGGGAGAGGAGGGCATGTGATTTCAGAAAAAAACCTCAGAAAGAAAGATTCGGGGGGGGCAGGAGGGGAAGCACATGTGGGCCAAAAGCCATCTAGTCCAGGGGGATCAGATGCAACAGAGATCCTCCAGCCCCCTGGACCTTTATTTCAGCAAGTGCCCCTGGACAGCAGGGTGGTGGGGCAGATGGCTCCCAGAGATTCAGGACTCCAGCCCTAACAGGCCACCCCCTAACACTGCCTCTGCTTATACCAACTAGCCCAGAGGTGGGCAGAATGGTAGTTTGGGATCTACCGGTAGATAACTGGGTGATTTTTCAGCAGATCAGAGCAGCATCACAACATAATCAGAGGCGGGAGGACACACTGCAGCCTCCTCTTCTGCCTCCCACCACCACCACCAGCTCTCCACTTCAGTGCCTCACTCTGATGGGGCCTCCTTCCCCAGAGCGAGGCATAATTGGCAAGGTGGCTTCGGGTGCCTCAGTTTCCCTGCCACAAATTCAGAGCAGGCTACATGTGGTTGGCAACCTAGCCATTAGCTAACTGGTCGCGCTTCCTTTGAAGCCTCCTTCCGGGCCCCAGCTTCAAGTGCTCCAGGGCTGAAGCTGCCACCGAGGCCATCCAAGCACGTGACCCACAGCGATCACCTCCCAGTTAATATCAATTTAATCACAGCCTGGCGTGCTTCTGTTGGTTTTTGCTACTGCTTTCATCTCCACAGGCTGGAGTTGCCTCACCTGCATTCACTAGTGAAACCGCCCGCCCCTCCTTGGGGGACAGGTGTATCATTAGCTTCGTTCGGCAGGAGGGAAACTAAGGCACGAGGGAATTGCTGGTTGCAAAACAGGTCGGGAACGAGATCCCAAACGGCCTCTCGCTATGCGTGCATGCCAACCATACGGAAATCGGTACCCCCAAGAAGTTGCGGAGTTCTCAAAAACCTGCGTTAAAGCCACTGAGGAGACCGATTTGCTTCTTTCTGCATCGTTTGTTTTGCTCCAGCCCAGACTCCCACACCCTGGTGCCCTCCAGATGTGTTCGATTATGGGACTTGTAGTCCAACACATCTCGAGGGCACCAGGCTCTGTCTTTACCACTGAGAAAGTGCTACCCTCTTTGGGGCAATGCGGGTGGATTCCTGGAAAGCCTGGGCATCCTCCTTTCTTGGGGTTGAGCCATTGCGGGTGGATGAAACAGAAGACCAAAACATAACCATGAAAGGCTGGCCAGAATCCCCAAGGATTCTCCTGGCTGGCTCAGGTGGGTGTCCCAGCATCCAGATTCCTGAGAGTGGGCGAAAGCACAGGGGTGGAGCAAGTGGTTTGCATGTGTACGGTCCCCAGGTTCAATCCCTGCGGTCCTATATCTTTTTATTTCAAAGATTTTAAAGCCAGCTTTCAGGGCGCCCTGCCCTCACAAGGTGGCTTACAATATTATAAAGAATTTGAGCGTACAGACAACGGCTAAACACGCACACGGCTAACGATTTTTAAGCACCAAATGCAGACTGGAATACATGTGTCTTTGGGTTTTTAAAAAAAAGCCGGCAGCAATGAGGCCATACATATCTGCCCAGGGAGCAAGTTCCAGAGGTATGGGGCCAACACTGGGAAGACCATTATCCCCACTGCCTGACAGCCGAATGGCTCTTGCTGGCGGGCCAGAGAATATGGCCTCTGACTGCTGATCTTACTGCTTGGGTGGGCTCATATGGGAGGTCCTTCAGATAACATGGTCCCAAACCATTTAGGTTTGGCTGGGGAATGCTGGGAGTTGTAGGCCTTTCTTCTGTCTAAACTTGCACAGGATTGCACCTTTAGGACTTTAAAAGTCAAAAACAGCACCTTGGATTGGGCCCAGAAACTAACAGGAAGCCAACAGAGGAAGTAATACAGTCCAAACACCTAGCTCACGTTGTGACCTTCCCCTACCCATGCATCTGTTACTTGGGAGTAGAACGCCTCTGAAAGTGGTGGTACTCCTTCACTATCATGGTGAATGCCTCTGGACCGATTTGCCCTCTGTCCATTTATTCAGTCCTTAAAAATAAAAGCAATCTAAACCAGTAGCAATAGTTATACACCTAAATTAAAAAAATTAAAATGAAGGCAATATCAATCTTGTGGCGGTGAGTTCCACAAGTTTTGTATACAAGGGCTCGCTGGCTGGTTGGCTGGCTTGCACTGTTCCTGTACGTGCAGTAGATATAGTCCCATTTGGAGTTCTTCTTGCCTTCCAGCCTAATGAATCTTCAGTGTCATGTCTATCACCAGTGACTTACTCCTTCCTAAATCCTTTCAAAGACAAATCTTATTAAATAAAAAGTTAAATACCCTATTTTTATCCAGATGAAGTTTGCCCCGGGATCAGTTTGGGCTGTTACTAATCCACGGAGCAGTATGTTCTGGAGGAAGGCCAAAGGCTGTGCATATGGGGGGGGGGAACGGTTTTGTCGCTTTCTCAAGTCCTGATCACCTGCCACCCAAGGCTTTCCCTGCATCCAACTCGGCGACACTGCATCCAACCCGACAGATGTTTGATGTCGTTTCCTCCTCCTCCTCCTCCTCTTAGGGGAGGTTCAGCCCCAGCAATCTTGGCTTCCTCCCCACCCCGTCCCCCCACCCCGTTTTCCATCCCAGCTGATCCCAAGAAGGGGTTGTTTTGATGCCCAGATGGGTGTCTGTGTTCTTGCAACTCTTGTTCTTGCCCTCGCCTGGGGATGAATCCCGAAGGCAGGATGGGCGGCTACCGCTTTCAGGAACAGCTCAAGGGACAGGTTGCAAAAGGCGTGTGTAACTTCGGCAGGAATGTAGAAGCAAAAGTGAGGGAGGCTTGGTGGGTGGGACAGGGACCCCAGAGCGTTCTGATACCCAACCAGCAACCTCCTGTGATCTTTTCCCCTTTTGTAACAACCTCAGTGCTTCGGAGCAGCTGCCCTGCAGCAGGGCCTCTATCCAGCTGGATACCCTGTGGTTCTCAACCTGCAGCTCTGCAGTTGTATACGGATGGCAGCTTAGTTTTGAGTTCTGTTTCAGTCACGGTTAGACTCTGAGCATGTGCAAAGCAGCCTAGAATCCTCACCTCTTCTTGTTTTTAGGAGGGGGGGTTTTAATCCAAAGTGTCCTACTAAATGTAGCAAGTGAGACCAGCTTTTAATAGACTGGCTTTTAGTAGCACCTTTTCCTGACCTAAGCCAGTGCAGTGTAGTGGTTAGAGTGTTGGATCTGGACTCGGGAGATCTGGGTTTGAGTCCCCACTCGGCCATAAAGCTCGCTGGGTGACCTTGGGCCAGTCACTAACTCTCAGCCTGACCTACCTCAC
The DNA here is from genome assembly GCA_021292165.1 of Shinisaurus crocodilurus. Classification (NCBI taxonomy): domain Eukaryota; kingdom Metazoa; phylum Chordata; class Lepidosauria; order Squamata; family Shinisauridae; genus Shinisaurus; species Shinisaurus crocodilurus. The sequence goes on along the minus strand of CM037882.1, from coordinate 32,498,682 downwards.
AGGGTTGTTGTGAGGATAAAATGGAGAGGAGGAGGAGGAGGACCATGTAAGCCTCCTTGGGTTCCTTGCAGGAGGAAAAAAGGGATATAAATGTAATATAATAATAATAAGTGGCATCCCAGACTTGGTGGGATGAGAATAGGTTTAATCAGCAAAACAAGAGGCATAGCTGAGACGTAAGCCAGTGCCCAGAAGCCATGCCAATTGCCGGAGGTGTCCCCTACCCCGAAGGATTAGCACTCTGCACATGGTCAAAGGCACTCTTCCATGAGCCCCAGCTGAAATGTACCCTCTGGTGGCAAGATTGCCAAGTTGAAGGGCCTACTGTGCAGGCATCTCTCTTTAAAAGAGCCAGCGTGGCGTGGTGAGAACGTTGGACCGGGACTTGGGAGACCTGGGTTCAAGTCTCCACTCGGCCATGAAGCTCACTGGATGACTTTGGGCCAGTCACTGACTCTCAGCCTAACCTACCTCACAGGGTTGTTGTGAGGATAAAATGGAGAGGAGGAGAACTATGTACACCGCGTTGGGTTCCTTGTATGAGGGGGAAAGGTGGGATATGAATGTAATAATAAACAAATACATAAAAATAATAAAATAACTGCTGGGGAAAAACAGACTACTCACCTCTTCTTTTCTTTTTTTTAGTCCCCCCCCCCCAAAAAAGTGCAGTACTAAATATAGCAAGTGAGACTGGCTTTTAACGAAGAGCACCATTTCCTGGCAGGACTTTGTGGAAACCGGTTTTGTGTGGAAAGAGGCCACACTTTCCCCAGTTCTGGCTCGAGAGCTAATCTGGGGAGACTGGCTTGGTCCCCGGATAAGATCTCCAGAACAGCTAACGGAGGAGCCGCATCACAGCTACACCTGGGCCTGGGTGCGAAGGAAAGCCCAGGCAAGAGCAGACTTGCCAGAGTTTCGTTGGATAAGGCTGAGTAACAGTTCATGAAACCGCTTACCTTGCCCCCTCCCACAGGAAAGCGAGCAGGTACCAGGCCAAAGGTGTCTTCCAGACAGGTTGCTTGAGGCCTCAGGTGGCGTCTGGGCCAAGACCAGGCATCCTGCACATGCTTGAGGGCATGCCCCTTGGACGTGGACCCTTAATTTCCTTAACCAACAGCTAAGAAGCCAAACAACCTCTTGCCAGCCCCCACTTTCTTTTTGCTCTGATTTCACCCCAGTGGTCGATAATGTTGATTGTAAGCTCCTAAAGGCAGAGAACGGCATTCTTGCTTGTGAAAAATTGCAAGGTTTATTTCCAGAGTCCAGTTCAAGGAGTTTACCTTGTAATGCCCTAGGGCAGAGATGGGAAAACCTGTGGCCCTCCAGATGTTGTTGGACAGCTCCTATGATCCCTGACCATTGGCCCTGCTGGCTGGGGCTAATGGAGGGCCACTGGTTCCTTTCCCTTGTCCTATATTGTCTGGGCCTCAGGGACCGCCTCCAGGGAGGTAAGGGCATCATCTATCGTGCAGGGCCTTTTCCGAGAAGGCCCCATGAGGCATTACAGAACACGCTCTCCCAGGAAGTCTGCGTGTGTGCTCTTCCCTGGTCTCTCTTGAGAGGTCAATGAAGACCTTTGAGAAACAGCCATCACTTTTATTTTGTTGTTGCTTTTATCTCATTTTGAACTGTTTCGTTATCCCTGTCCATTGGCCATGCTGGCTGGGGCTGATGGGAGTTGAGTCCAACAACATCTGGAGGGCCACTAGTTCCCCACTCCTATTTTAACTGGAAATGCCAGGGATCGAACCTGGGACCTTCTGCACGCAAAACCGGTCCTCTGCCACTCAAGCTACGGACCTTCCTGCAACACAGGGGGCTTCCTGATACCAATTCACACCTCATTGGTCCATATAACCAACTATGGACTAGCATGGGTCTCAGACAGAGAAAGGTCCTTCCCGTCAACTGCTTACCAGAGATCTGTCAAAATTGGGAGAAGCCGGGGATCGAACCGTTGACCTTCAGTGTGCAAGGCGAGTGCTCTGCCGCTGAGCTACAGCTCAGCCCATGTACACACACACACCCCACACACACACATCAGGTCATACGTACCTTGATCTTGGGCCGCAGGAAGCCAGGCTCCACGTCCTGCTGTGCACCACCCGGGACCTGAGCTGCACAATGGGGCTGGGCAGTCATGCAGGCAGAGTTTCCTATCGTCATGCCCAGGGGCATCAAATATCAAAAAACTTTTGAAATATTTTTGAATCGCCCTGCATTCAATGAGCGCTCAACGTGATGGTACAAGTAAAAATGACGAAAAAAGCCGAACAGCTTTTCGTACAATAAAAGCTGGGGTTAATAATTCAGAGAGTGACATTGACTGGGTTCAGGCAACACGATAACTCATACTCAAGGGTCACGTACGGGTTGTTGTTGAACTGTGGGTTGTCATTGAAACGTGGGTTATCGTGTTGTTTGAATCCAGTCGAGATAAGAAACCAGGGTGAACAACCCACAGTTCACAGCCCAACAACAAACCGTGGGTTCTCTTCATGGGTTGTTTGTGGTTAACAAGCCATGGCTTGTTAGCATGGCTGGGTTCAGACAACACGATAACCCATGTTTCAATAACAACCTACACTCAACCCTTGAGTGTGGGTTATCATGTTATCTGCACCCAGTCAGTAACTACTAGATGCTCGGAAGATTATTAACTAATTAAGGGTGCAATCCTATGCCTGTTTAGACGGGGGGGGGGGGGAGTCCTACAACACCCAGCTTGCTGGGTGGGGCATGCTGGGAATTGTAGGACTTTCTTTCTGTCTAAATAGGCATAGGATTGCACCCTAAATGTTCATGTTGAATAATGATTGAATGCCGGTCTCGGAGCATGTGGAAAGTGCACACCTCCTTTCCCTAAGTGCCCAGGCATTGCCGTGGGTGGGGATTGATTAGGGAAGAAGCCTTCCAAGGCAATGGCTTCTGGGCAGTCTTGAGCCCCGGGACCTCTTCTTTTTTTCCTCCCCACCCAAACGAAGCCGCCGTTGCTTCTGAACGCGGGGCGGGCTGCTCCTCCAGGTGCGTTTACCTGCGCCCAGGTAGGACGCGGGCGCCTCGCCTCTGTCTTGGTTGGGCTCCACCGCAGCTCGGTTGCCCTCTAGCGGCGGCCGGCGGCATTGTCCGGAAGGGAAGTCGGAAGCGCCGCTCGGCCGGCCCGGGCCCGGAGATCAGCAGAGCCGCGGCTGCAAATCGCAGAGAGGCGGGCCTGAAGGTACGTGCCGCCGGTGGAAGGGAAGCGCTGCAAAGCGGTGGGGCGCGTGGCCCCTTTGCTTTCCCTGGACCCGTAGATCCCCCCCCCCCGCCGCCGCCCTATCTACCTGCGCTTGCAACTCCATGCTGTTTGCACAACCCATAATAATCCTAAAGACCCGATTTCCCACCCCTAAAAAAAGCAACAACAACCCCCTGTTGTTCACTCGTCCCCCACCCACCCCCAGGCCAGGCTTCCCCAACCTGGTGCCTTGCAGATGTGTTGGACTACAATTCCCAGCGGCTCCCAGCCAGCATGACCCATGGTCAGGAATTCTGGGAGTTGTCCAAAATATCTAACCTGGTTGGGGGAGGCCCATAAGCCCCCACATCACTACCACTTTATGGAGTTGCATGCATCTGTAAGCGCTCCTGCTATGGAATCCTTTCGAAATCACTTCCTCTCCGCACCCTCCAGTCTCCTGTAGAGAGACTCCCCTCTCCCTGCACAGCCCCACACAATGTGTCCCCCCACTTTGCTGGAACACACTATTAAGGCCAATACCACCCATGGCTCACAACTCCACAGGGTATTCCTCGCTCTCTCTTACGTATTTGTAGGACCCTTGGGCCCCAATGGGGGTACCTTCTCCCCCCAACCCCGGCACCCTCCAGGGGTTCGGGACTACAACTCCCATCAGTCCCAGCCAGAATGGTCAGTGGTCACGGCTGATGGGAACTGTAGAGCAAAATGACCCACTTACAACCCATAATTGCCTTTGGGAAAAGGCAGTAAGGGTGCAATCCTATGCAAGTTTAGACAGAAAAAAGGCCCACAACTCCCAGCATACCCCAGCCGGCTGGGGCATGCTGGGAGTTGAAGGTCTTCTTTCTGTCTGAAATAGGATTGTGCCTTTACGCACGTGCGCACACACAACTATGGACCTGGAACAGATAGGAACGTTCATCCCATCTATATATTGTCCTTGGTTATAATGTGTGGCGGGAACTATATTTGGGTCAGTTTTTAGAGAGAGATTTGGGAAGGTATGTCCAAGAGACTAATCTATCTCATATTCTATGCCTTCTGTATGTACTCCAGTTGCTGGGGAACATGGGCGGGAGAGTGCCATTGCACTCATGTGTGTCCCGCTTGTGGGATCCCATGGGCAGCTGGTTGGCCACTGTGTGAACAGAATACTAGACTAGATGGATCCTTGGTCTGATCCAGCAGGGCTCTTCTTATGTTCCTTTGCGAACAAGATAGATAGCAAACTGCAAAGACTGCATGTTTTCTATCTATAGTAACTGGTGTTAGGGAAAAATGCTTAAAAGGAGAATGCTGTTCTTTGTCAGGGAGATTCAGAGCATTAAGTTCATGAGAGATTTTATATAATTTTATATAGGTTTGTGTAACTTTACTTATTTAGCTAGAGAGCCAGAAGTTATTTATTTATTTATTTCATTTTTATACCGCCCAATAGCCGAAGCTAGAGAGCCAGAATTTTAAGTTTATCGATCTGGGCTTGTGCTAATGTTATGCAAATATGTTATCTTCATATTGATAGCTTGTATCTTTTGTTAAATGTTTGTTTTGTTATGTTATGATGGCTATTTAGAAACAAACGGATCTGATCTGATCATCCCATGTGGGACTCAGACCCACAGAGCAATCTCAGTTTTGTTTTGAACACGTGCTTCTTTTTATTTTCCCAGGCTTTAAAATAATGTGTTAGTAATCCAAAGGTTTTAGAAACATTTTTCCCCTGACATTTTAAAGATCTAGTTGAACATCTTTTGAGCTCCTGTATTTTAGAAATATCTGGGCTTTTGTATTTTTGAAATATTGCAAACCACTTTGAGGACTCTAGTAAAAAAAAAAAAAGGATCTAAATCTAGTCAGGGCATAGCCGGCCAGGGAATGCTGGGAACTTTTTCTGGACTTTTTCTGTCTAAACATGCATAGGATTGCACCCTAATGGGTTTTCTGGAAAAAGCAGAACTGGAAAATTTTCCAATGCTCTAAATAATGTTATCTGATTTAGCACCTCCGTTTGACTTATTTTTACTCCCCAACACACATTTTCCCTCAATAAGCACACAAAATACCTCATATTTAGTAAACAGTTAACTAAAAATGTATTCCATGTCAATTTTATGTGCAGTAGAAATATCTCAAAAGTTTTCCCAGTAGCTACAAAATATTTAAACTGAAATATTTGCTTAGGGGGGAATTAAATTAACCATACAATATAGTTTAAAGTTACATTCAAACACATTCAAACTTTTTGTGGAAATTATTTCATTGGAATATTTGTAAAAATGTAAAGACAATAGCATAGGCTTCCCTTATGATGTTTGTTTATATTTAACAAAAAAAATGAGTACAGCTGAAAGAACACACTTTTTACATGCCCAAAGAGGGCTGTACCTGATATATCTTATATCAACATTTTGACTTTCTTTTACTGAGGTAACAGTAAGCACCTTCAGCTTCACTCACTCACTGCAACTGAGCACTAAAGGTTTGTCAATGCTTGCCTTTAGAAGAATAACTTACAGAAGTTCATATGCTATATGTATCCCATCTAACATGATTGATTGCAGTACAACAGCCCAGACAATTATGGATAAACGCGGACATATATGGTGTGGGGAATTTTCCACAAAAATACAGCATCGGAAAATTTTCCGTTTTGGAATATTTTCCGCCCCACATCACTGACCCTAAATAAATAAATAAATAAATAGATAGATAGATAGATAGATAGATAGATAGATAGATAGATACCAGGCAAGGTTGCTACCTGTTTAGGGCCTCTCAGATAAGGCCCTATAACTATATTATATATCCTATATGAAGGCTTATAACTATATCCTCTCAGGTGAACGTAACACGGCCAAGATGAAAGTAATCTCAAACGGTTAGAACTAGGATTGCTACAAAAGTGGGAGGGTGAAAGCTCCAACATCAGTGGCATTAATTTTCTCTTTTTTTGTCTCTATTTTCCAGTCTTCGCCAATCGCCATGGGGTCGAGGGGCAGAGAGGGCTGGGCCAGTGCCATTGCCTCTTTCCGCTCATGCCCAAAGGCTTTCCTCTTATCCCACGGGGCCAGCGACACCTTTGTGACCGAGCTGTTGCTGGAGCTACGAGGCGAGAAGCTGGGGGAGCAGGTCAAGGTAGGCAACTTCAGCTCATCCAAAAATGGGACCACGGGATAGTTAACTGGGCCTGGACGGTTTGCGGGGCCCAGTACAAAGCGCCGCATTCACCTTTAAAGCCCTAAACCAGCCTTCCCCAACCCGGCACCCTCGAGGCACGCTGGAACGCTGAGCATTTATTTATTTATTTGAAGTACGGTATTTTTAATGCTGCTCCACAGACAAAACGGCTCCCAGATGCGGCTTACATATAATCTTCAGCTGGGAGCATGAAGTTGGTTGGTATGCCCTCTATTAAGGCTAGAATACCTACCTGAAAGGGTGGTTGTGAGGATACGTTGGAGAGGAGGAGGAGGATTATTTAAGCCGCCTTGGGTTCCTTGCAGGAAAAAAAAGGTGGGATGTAAATATAGTACATTAAATAAATAAATATATGCTACTGAGTTGTCCCGTCTTAAAATATTTACAAATATTGCAATTTCCAAGTAAGGCTTTGAACGTGTTTGCATGTAATGCTTAAACTCCGCAAAGGACTGCAATCCGATACCCGCTTACCTGAGAGTAAACCCCACTGAGTTAATAGGACTGACATCTGAGCAGACATGCATAGGATTGTGCTGCGTAGCTGCAATCCTATGCACACTTACTTGGGAGTAAGCCTTATTGAACTCAACGGGACTTACTTCTGAGTAAGTATGCATAGGATTGCACTGTACATGCACTTTCTTGAAGTATTGGGGGGAGCACTTCTAGCTATTAGAAAAACATTTTTCAATTTTTATAGTATGTAAATTTAATACATACTACCTAATTACTATCTTTTAAATGTAGTGGTGTTTCTCAGTGTAAGTCAGCCATTCCCTCTATATCTGATATTTAGGCTGTGAGTGCTGTTGCATTTGTAGACGAAACAGCTCGGGTAGAGATGTGAAGGCCCATAAAAATTCGGGGGGGGGGATGTTTTTTCCCCAAAAAATGTGGGGAGGAAATGTGTGTGTGTGTCCCCAGAAAAAAATCTCCCCCCCCCTGATTTTTTCTGGTTTTGTCCCGGGCTTTCACATCTCTACGCACACACAAGACAGAGGTATCAACAGCTTTGGGGTGAACCCCCAGATTTGCAGAAGTGCAAAAAAATCTTTACAGGGGGGGAAACCTCCTACCCCAAAACAGCCCAGATAAGACTGAGTGTGCTCAGTGGCCAGGGAACGCTGACTGGCTGTTGGGTGGGTAGGGAAGGAACAGTAAACCTGGGGTGGGAGGAGTGGCTGGAACCTTGAACAGAAGCACTCCATACTGCAACATTTTGTTGCAGGTTCTGCTTGTAAATATGCAAAATCAGACCTCCGTCCATTTAGGGCCACAGAAAACATTCCGATTCAAAATATTCTGGGAAACCTGTGTGTGTCCCCCTCCAGCCTCCATTATTTATTTATTTAAGAAATGTCTTACCCGCTTTTCATTATAAAATGTTCCCAAAGCAGGGTATAAACAATAAAACAGTAAAATAATACAGCATCGACACACACAAGAACAATCAAACGTGGGAGAACAGTAACAGTAACAATTTACATGATGCAGCAAAAGAAAGGAGAGAAAAATTCAGTCAAAAAGCCCTGGGCAAACAAATAGGTTTCAAGACTCTTTCAAGATTCTACACCGCACATATATAAGCGGGGAGGGAGTTCCACGGTCGGGGTGCCAGTATGGCAACCCAAAAAAAAACCTTTTGGGGGGTTGCTGCGAATTGAATGGCAGGCCATCAAGAGGGCATCCCCGCTCAGTTTGACTATCTGGCCAGGTACAGAAGGGCAAAGGTGCCCTGTCAAATAACCGGGTCCTCACCTGCCCTTTCCCAGCTGGTTCTCTCTGATGATGCGTGTGTGTTTCTTTGCAGGTCTCCATGCTGACCCTCCTCCTGGAATACCCCACCCTGCTGTGCCCGGATGCCAAGGCAGGCCAAGAGGCGGCGGCGGCCCTCCTCTCTCTCTTTGCCAATCTGGGCCCTCCTCCCAAGCATGTGTTTCTGCGGCGCCACCTACTCTTCGCCACGGGGACAGTGCTGGTGACCACGGACGCCTTTGGCGAGGGCTGCCAGACCTCCTGTGAGTACCTCTCCCTGCTGCTTTCACCTGGCTTCCGACCTCAATGACCGCCAGGGGGGCTCCGCGGAGCGGCCCGTCCGGACAGCTGCTTGCGAGTGCCTGCGGGAGCTGGAGAGCTGCTACCCTGGGCTGCTCTCGCAGCGCCTAGAGGTTCTCCGCTCCTTGCAACGGCAGGAGGTTTCCTCTGCCCACCAGGGCTACACCTTACTGTATGGCTTGGCTTTGCGGAACGCTGTCTTGCTCCTGGCCCGGAATGGCCAGGGGACTCTCGGGGAGGTCCTGGCGGGCAGCGGTGGCCTGAAGTGGGAGGCGACAAAGGAGTGGGGCGGGGTCTCTCCGGCCACCATTGACCAGCTCGCCCTTCTGCCTTCGCCTGGAGACCTCAAGGAGCTGAAATCGGTGGTATCGGCCCTGCTGGAGAGCTCCTACCTCCTATCCTCGGCCACCCAAAGCCACCTCCTGTGGCAGCTGGCCCAGGTGGTAAGCACCGTGCGAACCCAGTCGCCTGCCATCTTCAAAGCCCAGCTGGTGCGCCTCTTTGGCACGGCAGATGCGGCCCTCCAGCACGCCATCCTGCAGCTGAAGTCCCTTTTCACCGACAGCCTCTTCACCGCCGAGGACGAGGCGTTCCTGCTGCGCCGCCTGGTGGGGCTTGCCCAGCACCCAGCATTGCCCGCTCCAGTCAGCCTCTTCCACTTGGACTGCCTCCTGCACTTCCCCGAGAACCGGCCACTGGGCTCGGGCCCCGAGGAAGGGCTGCCGGTCCTGCTCACGCCCCGCACCACGTCCGGCCTCTTCCCGGGGCTCTTCCAGGACCAGGGCACTGTCTTGGCCCGGCTGAACCTGATGTGCCTGGTGTGCGTGGAGAGTGAGGGCCCTGCCGCCGAACAAGGGGCAGGCTACCTCCTGGAGCACGTGCTGGCCCTTGGAGGGCTGGTGGCCAGGGGAGGGGGGGCAGAGGACATCCGGCTTTTCTTCAGAGCAGTCTTCCTTTTTGCCCGGTACTTTGGCTCCCGGGCGCAGCCCATGGCAGAACTGACCCGGTGCTTGCTGGACCTGTACCGCCATAACCGTGCCCTGGCCCCGAACGTTATCAACCTGTTGGACGTGGCGTGGGGGACGCTGGAAGAGACTGGCTGGGCCCGCTCTCTCGCCTGCTCCTTACAAGAGCTTGTTGTGAGCTTCCCCTTGCACGAAGAAGACCTCAGTTGGCACCTGAAGGTCTTGGCCCGGCTGGCAAAGGAGAAAGATATTCCCCAAGCGAGCACCCTGGGGTTCCTGAGGCATCTGGTTGCCTCGGGTCAGCTCGGGGACTGGCGCTTGGGACAGATCCTCCTAAGCGTCTGCCGTAACCTGATGCAGCTCCGCCCGCTGCCTGGCCCAGCCCGCCTAGCGGACCTCCTGCAGACTGTGTCCCTCAGCCACGTGGACGTGGATGTCCAAGACCGGGCCCGGTTTTACTACACCCTCCTGGCCAACCTGTCCGATGAGAAACTGAGGGCCGTGCTGGCCTCGGAGGGCACCATCAAGGCCCGGACACTCTCCTCATCCATCGTGGCCGACAACGAGAGCTTCGTGGCTGCCCTGACGGTGCACCCAGCCAAGCAAGCCCCCCTGAGGCTGCAGCGCATGGAGACAAGCGGCAATGTACCGCCAGCTTCACCCACCGAGCAAGATGTGGAGGGCTGTTGCCGGTGGTTGCTGGAGGCCCGCTCCCCCTCGCTGCTCAGCTTGATGTACCAGCTGGTCCACACGGGTCCCTCCACTCCCCCCTACGACCTCCTGCTCTGCGTGGTGCTTCGCTTCACTTGCTCTGACCGGCACTACGAGCCCGTGCCAGAACTCTGTGTGCCCTGCCTCTCGGCGTACCGCCCACCCCGGACGCTGACATTGACACTGGAGCCGCGTTGCCCGTACCCGACACGGGTGGACGTTTCTGCCCTGTACACAACACAGGAGGGACTCACCCATTGCAGCCAGTTGGAGCCGTTGGAGGTAGCCTTCCCTGATCTCTTCATGCCCCTGTCGGTGCCCGCTTGGCCTCCGGAGAAGCAACACTGTCTGTTCGATGCCCTTTGGCACCGGCTCTGCCCTGAGATCAATGAAACGTGCGCTGAGAGCCTAACCGTCTGGCCCGTACCACCTCAGTCCCTGGGGGACCTGGTGCATGATCACTTTGCGAGATACATTGTGGCCGAGCCGTCGGGCTCCTATGAGATCGGTGTGGCCCTGCCTCCCCGGTACCACATTCTGCTCCAGGTGCAGAGTGTGGAGGACGCGGCCCGGGTGGCCATTCGCACCGACAACTGGAAGTTGTTGCCTTCGCTTAACAGCTACTTGCAGAGTCTGGTGGGGGCTCGGTGAAAGTGTACAGCGAGGAGCCTGTAGTTTGGGGGGGGGAAGGGGGAGCCCGCTAGGCCCAACATGGTCTGGACTTACAAGGGGAGGTGTTCTCTGTAAACATCTTGGTCGTTCTCAAATAAAACCCTAAAAATGCAACTCTGAATTTGCTGAGAAGCAAGTTAGATGGTGAAGGGAAAAGGAGTGTGGGTGGGTGGGGAGGGGTTTGTCAGTCCAATGCTCTGGAAAAGATTAGGAATTGTGTGTGGAAAGGTGAGAAACCGGGGGAGATGCATGGTGTGGAGAAAGTGTATAATACTCCCATAGTACTAGAACCCAGTGGGGTCATCCCATGAAGCTGAATGGTGAGAGATTCAGGACAGCTACAAGGAAGGACTTCTTCACATGGCGCACAGTTAAACTATGGTATTCGCTACCCCAAGATGTAGCAATGGCCACCAACTTGTGTAGGGCTTTAAAAGGTGTGAAGAGAAAGCCATAGCCCACACACACACACACACACACACACACGTATATGCACACATACCGCAAGATAGCATCAGACACCCAAGAATCACAATAGGAGTCATTAACATGCCCCCTGGCAAGTCCCTGGTCTGGCAGCCGAAGGAGCTGTGGAATATTCATTCCCAGGTGTTGGATAGAAGAAAGGAACAGCCAAAGACTCCTAGGTGCCGGGCAAACAAGAAAAACCAGTCGTGCCAGGAGGGGGCACGACAAGAAGGAGGGGGCCCAACAGAGGGTATAAAGCCCAGGGTCAGTGGCGGGAAAAGGGTTGTTGGTCGTGAGGCAGCAAGCTGCAAGGTCCATGGCTCAGGCCAAACCACCTTCAACCCTGAGGGAGCTCCCAGTGAACAACACTAACAGAACAGCCCTTTTGGAGTTAAGCAGCTTTCTAGGAACAAGGCATTTCCAGGTACGACTGTCTGTATTGCTTTTGCGGCTCGCTACCAGCTCAATTGTAGGTGTGTGCTTAGCGTGGTGCTTTGTATATGTTCTGTTACGCTCCATTAAACTCTGTTTACCCATAACAGTGTAGTAGCGTCCATTCAAAACTCGGTCTCCTCGCTTTGCCTGCGTTATAATTGGTCGCCGCTTCTGCCAGAGAGCTGCGTACCGCTGATAGAGGGCTACCCGAGTCCGGGTTAACCCCTGAGTGGCCGAACCCGCCAAGAAGGACAGTTGCAGTCTTTCTCCACATGGTTGTAGCGCTGGGATTATAACGCAGGATCAGTGACGAGACCTACGTAGAAAGGGACGTGGAGCCTAGTGGATTGGTGTGGAGCAAGCCGTAATAAATACAGACGGAGTGCATGGGGAAATGGACACCGGGGGACTGAGTTCGGGAGGAGATTTCCAGACGCCGCAGACCCCGGCGTCCCGTTCTAGGGGGAAGACCAAGGCGGTCTGGACCCCAGGGAACGCCTCAGCGCAGACTGCTAGAGCCGCATCCACCCTCGCCACCCTAAAGAGTGGGGGTAGCGGACGGCGATCGCTAGCCAACCGCGTCCGCCTGATCAACTTCTCGGATGATGAGAGTGAGGGCGAGGGAGAGGAGGATGACCCTGAGGAAGAAGATGAGAGAGCCTCAGGCCAGTCCGACGACCTGGACCTTCCCCAAGTCCCAAGTGGGGGGCTGGGGACCGAGGACCGCGTGCCCAGGGAGCAAGGGACACAGCCCCGGCTGGTCAGCCCTGACCAGGAGGAGTGGCGGAGGACCGAAAAGGTGATGAAGCACAAGCGTGAGATGATGGAGCATCAGCGCGAGGTGCTGCGCATGAAGCTGGAGTTGGCTCGCCTGGGGGCCCCGACGACCGTCGCCGACTCGTCCCCCCAACCCCGACCCTCCTCCTGGGACCGCAAGTTGTTTCCCGTATACCAACTCGACCAGGACCCAATGACCTTCTTCACCCTGTTTGAAACCACCTGCCGGGATGAGATGGTGCCTGAATCCCGCTGGATGGCGATCCTGCGCACCCAGGTGAGAGGGGAATTGGCAGAGCTGCTGGGGCTAATGGTTCAAAAGGGCCCCATAGACTATGAGACATTTAAAAGGGCTGTCCGGCAGAGGTTTGCACTCACGGCTGAGCGCTGCCGGCTGAAGTTCCGCCAGGGGCAGCCTCGGCAGGGGGAGACCTACGGAACTTGGTGGGCGAGACTGGGGCAGGCCTGGGACGCCTGGCTAGATGCCACCGGGCGGCAGGGCTGGGAGGAGTTGCGGGAGTTGATGATCCTAGAACAGTTCTACGCAACCCTCCCTGAAGACCTCGCCACCGCCATCCGGGAACGGGAGCCCGCCACTGGCTTGGAAGCCTCCCGGTTAGCAGATGAGGTGGGGCTCTACTGACAGTCCAAAACCAACCGGGCAGGGGTCCCTAACTGTCCCAGCAGCAAAGGGAGTGGAGATAAAGCCCCCACGAGGACCCAGAAGGAGGCGGGACTGAAGCCGAAAGGGGGCCCTTTCTCCAATACTGCCCCGAGGTCCAGTGGGTGCTTTAACTGCAACTAGCTGGGGCACATCAGGAAGTATTGCCCCAAGCTGCAGGGCAAGAAGACGGAACCGCGGGGACTACCGAGCAAGATGGGGCGGGTCGTTGCCCCCACCCCGACTCCTCGGGAGGAAGAGGGAGACGATTCCCCCACCCATTCTCAAGGGGAGGACTCCGACGACCCGGCACTGTCTGAAACCCAACAAGCCGAGGTACGGGCAATGTTAGAAGACTTCACCCCCATGTTCTCAGACCTTCCGGGTCGGACCCCCCTCGTACAACATTCCATCCTCACGGGGGACAGTCCGCCCATGCAGTCCCCCCCGTACCGTGCTGTGGGTCCCCATGCTGAAGCCATTGCCAAAGAAGTGCAAGCAATGTTAGAGCTAGGCGTCATTGAACCTAGCTCCAGTCCCTGGTCGTCCCCAATCGTGTTGGTAGCTAAGAAGGATGGGGGGGTGCGCTTCTGCGTGGACTATAGGAAGGTGAACCGGGTGACTGTCCCCGACCCCTACCCCATCCCGAACATGGATGTTCTGCTAGAACGGCTAGGGCGGGCCAAATATATCACCACCCTGGATCTGACCAAGGGCTACTGGCAAGTTCCCTTGGATCCCGATGCGGTGTTGAAGTCAGCTTTTGTCACCCACCTGGTGCTGTTCCAGTTCACTGCCCTCCCTTTTGGGATCCGAAATGGACCCGCGACCTTCCAGAGACTGGTTAACGGGCTCCTAAATGGGTTAGGGGAGTTCGCCTGTGCCTACTTGGATGACATTGCCATCTTTAGCTCCACTTGGGAGCAACACTTAGAACATGTCCGCACCGTTTTCCATAAGATCCGTCAAGCCGGATTAACAGTGAAGGCAAAAAAATGCCAGGTCGGGTTGGGGGAGGTCGAGTACCTCGGACATAGAGTGGGGGGGGGCAACATCAAACCCCTAGAAGCCAAGATCGAATCAGTAAAAAACTGGCCCCAACCGCAGGCGAAAAAGCAGGCCCAAGCCTTCCTCGGGCTAGCTGGCTATTACAGGAAGTTTGTGCCTCATTTCAGCCAGCTGGCTGCCCCCCTCACGGATCTGTGTAAAAAGCAGTACCCGACCAAGGTCCAGTGGTCGGAAGCCTGCCAACGTGCGTTCGATGGGCTGAAAGCCTGCCTGGTGGCAGCCCCCATCTTACGAGCACCCGATTTCGATGCCCCCTTTATCCTACAAACTGATGCCTCCGAGGCAGGGATGGGGGCTGTCCTGCTACAGGAAAGCGAGGGTCAGGGGTTGTGCCCGATTGCCTACCTCACTAAGAAACTCCTGCCCCGGGAACGCAGTTTGGCCACCGTAGTTTGGCCTTGCAGTGGTATGGGCAATTACCAAACTCCGGCCCTACTTGTGGGGGCGGCCCTTCAAACTGCAAACCGATCACTCCCTCCTGTGCTGGTCGTGAGGCAGCAAGCTGCAAGGTCCATGGCTCAGGCCAAACCACCTTCAACCCTGAGGGAGCTCCCAGTGAACAACACTAACAGAACAGCCCTTTTGGAGTTAAGCAGCTTTCTAGGAACAAGGCATTTCCAGGTACGACTGTCTGTATTGCTTTTGCGGCTCGCTACCAGCTCAATTGTAGGTGTGTGCTTAGCGTGGTGCTTTGTAGATGTTCTGTTACGCTCCATTAAACTCTGTTTACCCATAACAGTGTAGTGGCGTCCATTCAAAACTCGGTCTCCTCGCTTTGCCTGCGTTATAATTGGTCGCCAACACACTAACCACTACACCACACTGGCACATTCATGGAGGATCAGGCTATCAATGGCTACTAGTCATGGTGGCTATACATTACCTCCGATATCTGAGGCACCAGTTGAAGGGGGAACACGAGCGGGAGGGTGCTGTTGCGCTCAAACCCTGCTTGTGGGCTTCCCATTGGGGCATCTCTGGTTGGCCACTGCGTGAACAGAATGCTGGATTAGAGGGACCCTTCGCCTGATCCAGCAGGGCTCATCTGGTGTTCTTATGGGGTGTAAGGTCTGTGGTGGCTCAGGACCCTAGTGTCATCACCTGTAGGCTTAGTTTATTAACTTTTGGATTGTTATTTTAAACTGTGCTTTTAAATTTGGTTTTTAATCTTTTTAACTATTTTGTATGTTTTTATTGTTGTTTTTATGTAAAAAATGTTGTGAACTGCCCAGAGAGCTTCGGATGTGGGGCGGTATAGAAATGAAATAAATGAAATGAAATGAAATGTTAAGGGATGCAGCGGCCCTAGGGGCAGCTTGCTGTCTTCTCCAACAGGAAGCTAGGGAAAGAAACACCCGAATCCACGCAGTGACCTCTGGGTACCTCCCCTTCACATGTGTCCGAGCCTTCGGCAAGCTTCTAAATTGCCAGAGATCATATTTTAGCTTAAAGGGCCTTCATGCTAAGGCCTGCGACGTTGTGGGAGACAAGGAGGGGAGGTTTCTGAACCCTTCCTTCCCACCATTACATAGAGCAGCTTTACCCATGCTGGTGCTCTCCAGATGTGTTGGGACTACAGCTTCCAGCATGCCCCAGCCAGCCTGGCTCAGAGAAAGTGACTGTCCCAAGGTTACCCAGTGAGCTTGAGGCAGTTTACATGGTCCTGCCCCCTCCCTTTTATCTTAACAACAACCCTATGAGGTAGCTTGGAGCTGAGGGAAAATGATTGGCCGAAGCCCCACCCTCCCATTTTGCCTACACAACAACCTTGCGAGGCAGGCTATGCTGAAAGAGAGTCACTGGCTCACGGTCACCCCGTGACCTTCATGGCCGAGCGGGGATATGAACCTGGCTCTCCCCAGTCCCAGTTTGACACTCTAACCACCACACTACACTGTCTCTGGGATGAGGAGAACAAACGGCAAGTGTGATGCCCTTACGCTATAACGAGCTTCCTGAAGGCCCTTCTGAGTCAAAGTCAGGGCATGGGATATCCATCCGCTCTTTCTTTCTCCCAGAAGTGTTCTGTGTGATCTTGGAAACGTGCACCCTTGCAGACATAGCTGGTTCAACAGAAGTTGGAGACAAGTAGCCCCTTTTAAGAACCCTGTGCAGGGTGCTCTCACGTGGGGTGGGCAGCATTTGGCATAACATCCATAACTGCTGTGAGCTAGCTCTTGGGTGGGACCAGTGCAATGGGATCCTAGGCATGTTTACTCAGAAGCAAGCTTCACAGGGCCCCCTTTAAAAAAATATATACAATTGGGCCATAGCTTTATTCCTTATAAAGGTATTGCCCTACAGTGAATTTCGGGGGGGGGGGTTTCTCCTGTACCAGCACCACTCTTTGCTTTTAAAAAAATGCAGACAACCATGCCTCTGAGCACATGTAAAAGTGAAATGCTGCCTTGCCACTTTAGAGCCTGTCCAGATGCTCTGTAGCTTTGGCTCGATCAAAGCAGATGGCGAACACACACAGGCACACGCACTCTTGCGAATGGGTGGGTAACTTGGGGGCCTTCCAGATGTGTTGGCCTACAACTCCCGTGATCCCTCACACCATTGGCTACACCGACCGGGGAGGCGAAGGTCTAAACATCTAGAGGGGCCAGAAGCTGCCCAGCTCTGGGTAAAAAACGTGCGTGCAATTTGGCTGCGAAGTCGCTTTTTACTGAGGAGCATGTCCAACGGAGCACAGTGGGGGGTGCTTTTGGGTGGGGCTCGTGTCCGCAATCGGGGCTGACTTCCGAGTAAAACCCAAACCAGGCAGCAGGTGGTGGGAGGAGGAGGAGGCGCTGCGCCCGGCGCGACCCGGGAGTGGATGCCGGAACGGGGCGGAGACAAAGGGAGGAGGAGGAGGCGGCGGCTTCTTAGCGGGAAGGAAGGAGCAACCGGGTGCACAGGGCTCGTCATGGCCGGCGAGGATCGGGGCCCAGCGCGACTGGCGCTGGCTTCCCTGCCGGGAGCCCCCCGAGACCAGCTACACTTGCTCCCCTGCGCGGTGCAGCACGACGGCAGCGCCGCGATCCTGCGCTACTTTGCGCCGGCCATCCGACCTCCGGACGCGCCCGACGGTGCGCGCCAGCCTTCCACCGGGGCAGGGAAGAGTATCTCCCCACCCCGCATGGGATTTTATGTAATGGGGGGTGTCTCTAAAGGCTGCTATCCTAAACCCCACTTTACCCGCGAGTTAACTACGCGGGGTGGCTTACGTCTGTGAGTAGACGTGCTAGGATTGCGTGTCCGGCGGGAGGGGGAGGTACAGCGCGCGGGGGCCAGGAGCCTTGAGTGGTAGGGATGTATGGGGAGGGGGGAGAGCATCGTGGGTGGTGGGGATCTTTGTTAAATCGGGGAGAGGGGTACTGCTGGGGATTATGGGAGTTGTAGTCCACCACTGCAGGGGCAACCAGGTTGGGGGAAGGCTGCTGAAGTAGCTTACATAGTGGGCAAAGGAGGGGGGGCTGAGCCTTTTCCTCCAATCCTGAAGCCTCTTGGGGCTGGCTGGGCTCCCTACCCCTCCTGATTTTAATTTTAAAAATATTTTTAAGAATGTTTTTTTAACTGGGTGGCTGGTTTTTGCTGCAATGCGAAATGCCGCCCTCCAGCTCCATCTTTATTTGGGTTCCCCCCAAAAAGTGGTTTTGTTTTGGAGCTCAGACCCCCCCAACCCCAAATCCAAGCTTGTCTTGGATTTATGTTCTTGGTCAAGTTACTTTGCTTTTAGCCTCACCAGTTTGGCTTCTGGGAAATGAGCATTCTGTGATCAGCTGTGCCCAGTGTGGCATTTTATAAATGGGCAAGCCTCACCCTCTGGCAGCCATTTTGTGAAAGTGCTCACAACATTCAAAATTCCAAACGTGTCCAAAATGTTTGAGGACCCCTGCTTTATTCCCTTACGAATGTTCCCCTTTTCTATCCATGTCTTCCATGACTAGTAGCCCTTGATAGCCATAGCCTCCATCTTCAGGGGCCGTTCTTCAGCTACCCCTGCCAACTATTTGTGTGAAGTTTTATACTGTGGTTGCTTTTGTTCCATTTGATCTTTGCTTGTTTTATTTTTATAGATATACATATACATTTATTGTTTATTGGGAGCCAGCATGGGTCCCCAGATGTTGCTGGACTACACCTCCCAGAATCCCTGGCCATTAGCCATGCTGGCTGAGTATGCTGGGAGCTGTAGGCCAGCAACATCTGAGGACCCAAGGTTAGAGTGTTGGACTGGGACTCGGGAGATCCAGGTTCTAGTCCCCACTTGGCCATGAAGCTCCCTGGGTGACTTTGAACCAGCCACTGCCTCTAAGCCTAACCTACCTCACAGGGTCATTGCATGGATAAAAGTAGAGACTAGAACCCAGATCTCCCAAGTCTCAGTCCAATGCTTTAACCACTAGGCCCTATTACATATTACATTTATATTCGATTAGGTTGAGAGTCAGCAACTGGCCCAGAGTCAGTGACTGGCTCTAACCATTATGCTACACTGGCTCTATGTACCGCTAATACTCTTACCCATATGTTTTGGCAATGTCCAATAATGGCCTCTTTTTGGGAGGTCATAATACAGATAAACTTAGTATTGGAATGCTCTTTTAATATTTACTGATACACATATTCTGTTAAATAATTTACCTGTTGCTTGGATGTTAATGCAAGAGCCATGTAAATGGATTTTCCGCGCCCAGCTAAAAGACTGATATTACAACATTTGGAAGATGAACGCCTGCCTCCTATAACACAATGGATTGAGGACCTAACGATGTTTTCAACATCTGAACTGGTGGTAGAGGCCACCTGTGAATGGAGAAATATAGGGATATTTGGTCTGCCTTTCTTGAAGTTTATGCGTAACTGTTTTTATTGATAGCTGTATTTTCATATGCACACATATACTCATAGATGCATATTTCATATGCATCTGTTGTAATCTTTTTTCTTCTGGTTTTGTTTTGTTGAAATTCACAATAAAAAATTAATTTTAAAAAACTCCCGTCGTCACCCACAGCCATTACAGCAAGCTCTGCAGAGGAAGATGAGAGGGGGAAGCAGGGCCATTCCACCAGCCCTGCTGGAAGATACTTAATTTTTTTCCTCTTCCCTCCCCATCCCTTTTTCCTTGTGTATCGTGTCTTTTTAGATTGTAAGCCTGCACATTAGGGACCGTCTTGTTTTACCGATTGCGTGTAAGCCGCTCTGGGAGCCTTTTGGGCCAAAGAGTGGGATAAAAAATACCTTAAACACTTTTGGGTCAGGTACATTTGGAATTTTGGGAGAATGTTATTGGGGTGCTCTCCCAAAATGGCTGCAATGCCAGGGGGTGGGGTGGCGGCTTGCCCATTCATCAAATGGCTGCCATGGTGGATGTGGCTGGTCACAAAACACGCATTATCCCAGAAGGTAAACTGGTGAGACAAAAAGAAAAGTAAGCTGCCCAGGAAAGTATATACAAGGTAGAGGTGGGTTCTGAGTTCCAAAATGCAAAACCACTCATTTGAACCCAAATAAAGATGGTGCAGGCACTTAGCACCATGCCAGCCTTCTTGCTATTTTTTTTTTTAAAAAATAAAAAAACAGTATTAAGAAGGAAAAAAAAATTGAGAGGGGTCCATGGGCAATTTGGCACCCATGGGCACCACACTGGAGATCCCAGCTTTAAACAAACATCTGCTGAGGTGAACATAGATGTCAGTCGGGAGTCCTATAATTCTGGTATATATTCTCTCAGCTGTGTCATCCGTGTCCTTCCGTGGGCGAAGTCTAAAGGGGAAGCAAGCCATTGTTCCCAAGGGGTATGTGGGACTGGTACTGGAGGAGGATGTTGCACCTTTATCGCCATTGGAGGTGAGTTCCTTGGCCGGCGGGTGGGGGGTAAGATCGACCCCCTGATCTCCATCAACTGCCCCTTTTCCCCTCCCCTGCAGGAACGGCAGGTGCAGGTGAAATCGACCTTTGAGTCGCTGACTGTGTGGAACCTGGAACGGGCGCCAAACAGCACGGACGAGATCCTCATGGCCCTCGATTGGCCAAAGATTGCTGAGGGGGTGAGTTATCTGGAACCTCTTTCAGCCGAATGGCCAAATTCCATTTTGGAGAAAGAGGGGGGGGGAGTGCATTCCAGGGGGGGGGGCTGGAAGGCAAAGCGGGCAGAGCCAAAAATACCATAATACCAACATATTGCGACTTAAAGCTCTTTCCTGCCAGTAACTCAGCTGCCGCCTTCTCGTTCCTCTCCTACGGGATCTTTGGTATCATGGCTAAACAGTCTTTAACGGCCACTCTAAACAATGACGTTGTGTTGCCCCCAAACCATTCGTTAAGGTTTTTCAGCCAAGACCACCTTTCTACCCTCCTTTTCCCATTTATTTTCCCTTGTCTAATCAGCTGCAACAGCCTCTAATTTTCATTTCTCATTATATGACCAGAATAGTCTAGTTTTCAGCGTTTTATAATTTTTTGATCTTCATACATTCCCTTGAATACTTCTTCCTCGGTCACCCTCTCAGTCCAAGCAATTTGTTAGCATCTTGCGATAAATCCACATTTCAAATGCTCCTACCTTTTTTATGGTAGTCTGTGTTAAAGACAGGAGTCAGCCTTAAGAGAGGCATTTCAACCTTTTAGAATGGGGGTGAAACTGCACAAAAGCTGAGAAACAAAGCATCAGTGGTTGGGCCCATCTCAGGACCCCCGGAAGGCTGGATTGGAACCCCAGGAGGGCCGGAATTGGCCCACCGGCCCAAGGTTCCCCACCCGATATCTGTCTAGGAAGGGCTGCAGTCAGTGGCAGGGCACCTGCTTTGCAAGCCAAGGGTCCCAGTTTGGATCCCCAGTATCTCCAGGTATGGCCAGGAAAGACCCCCGCCTGAAACCCTAGAGAGCTGCTGCTGATCAGCGCAGTATCTGGTGCTGAGCAAAATGGGCTAATAATCTGATGCAATATGGCTTACGCTGGCTCAGCTTGTCTGAGTGTGGAAAGCTAAGCAGGGTCAGGCCGGGTTATTACTTGGATGGGAGACCCCTCCTCTAGTTTCCTGCATTGAGCAGGGGGTTGGACTCGATGGCCTTGTAGGCTCTTTCCAACTCTACGATCTATTAAATCTGTCGATGAAATCTATGAATAAAAGCAATTTCCAGAGGGGTGACCGCGTTAAGTCTGCTGCAGCAAAAACAACAAAGGGTTGAACAGATTTTGGTTGAACATCAGGATAAACTTTTTAATGGTAAGAGTCTCAGCAGAGACTGGGCAACCATCTATCTTAGGGATGCTGTTGCTCTCAATTTTCTGCACCTGGGGCTGGGCTAGTTGGCCTCCTTTGATACTGTGTGGTAATCACTTCAAAGAGATGGCCATTAGTAGCCCTGACTGGCTTGGAGGCTAAGGATTGCCATGTGGTATGTCTTTAAGTCCTACTGGGGCACTTCTTTTGCTTGTTTTACAGCCTTAATCAGTGGGAGGGGAAGGCTTTTGTGGAATGCAGAAAGCAAGTAGGGCAAAGTTGAGCAAGTGTAGGGCTTTCTCAGTGAGTACTAGAAGCTTGGCGTCGATGGGGAAGATTGCTTGCCTTAGGTCTTACTTTACTTTATCACCTTCCTTGCCCCAACTCCCATCTATCAGTGGTTTAATTCTGAGGTTCTTTCTCTCTGCCCAGAAAGGCATTTCAGTCTTGGAATTGGGGGGGAAGCTGTTCAAAAGCTAGGAAAACAATTGGTGGTTGGGAGAAAGGGGGTGGGGCCAAGGGAAGCAGGCATGTTGCCAACTGGGGAAGTCCAGAGGGCCGACTTTGGCCCTCAGGCCTGAGGTTCCCCAACCCTGCTGTAGAGCATGACCTAAAAATTGATTCTGTGTCTTACATCCTTGTAGATCCACGCCCCTGTGGCTGACTAGGAGCGAGGTGATAAGGAGCTGTGGTTGCAACACACCCGAAAAGTACACTGCTGTAGAAAATACAGTGCTTGGACTCAACATCTGGATTTCTATGTACAGCAACTCCCAGTGACCATGCTGGCTGGAAATGATGGTGCGGCAGCCCAACACATCTGGAAGGGACCAGGTTGGAGAAGGCTGCTGTACAGTTGGACCCCAGAACTTGGCTTTTTATAGATCTCAGCCCCCACCCCCCTTTTTTTGTTTTTAAGGACCTTTCTGTGGGCTTAATATTGCAGAGGCTTTGGATATGTGCTGTAGCTGGTTGAAGGCAGAGACCACCTCGGTTAAGATTGTGGCATCTTACTGGGTTCCTGTTTTATAAACTACACACGTAAGACAATTTCAGAACTAGTTTATATCTCATGATTTCTGCCCCAACCAGGCCCAGAATTTCGGAATTAGCTGAGAACTCTTACACACTCTTTCACCTGATAGTGAAAATTAGTTTTAAACCACTTTCAGTTTGTACTGTAGTCTCTCTCTGCCTTGGAACCCCTGTGCTGGAAGTATGGTGTTTTTTGTTTTACGATGCATAAAACTAACCTAACATGTTTAGGTCACCATGATAGGCTCTGCAAGTCCTCTCCCTCCTTTGGGTCACGTTTTCTTGGCGAAGTCTGTTTTGTGAAAAACCAAATTAAAAATATACATGCAAGGAAAATGTACACCGTGTTAGTTTGTTTTTAAAAAACCTACTTCGTTAATTTATTCTGACCACAGAAGTTGGGTGGTGGTGGTTGGTTGAGTTTTTTAAAAGAGCCTACACGGAGCTCTGCTCTGGTTCACGAAGGCCCTTTGTTTGGTGGAGGGGCTGAGAGAAGGCCTCGCTGTGTGCAGCCGTAGAAGAATTTGCCCTTCTTCTCGGAGTAGGGCTCCCCTCGTTTCCTCGGCTTAACCACAACGAACGCTACTGCGGCATCAGACACGCGGACAGTCTACTGGAGGGCGACCTCCTCATGAACAGAAAGCAACTTTGGAAGTTAACAGCGGGCACCCGGTCAACAAGACTGCAGCCTGCTTGCTTTTCTGGACCAGGGACAGCTGCTGAAATGAAGCTGTTTTATAGCCTATCACTGCAGTCTTCTTAAAGAGGCAGTGGTGACCATCTCTCCTCCCGCAGCAGAGCACCATGAGGAAGTAGCTTTGTCACTCCACGTTCTAAAGTGTTTGTTCTCGGTGGTGTTTGTTTCTGTACATAAGTATCCAAGCGGTGCAGATAGGGCAGCTGGCCTGTGCCCTTTGCGCTTCTGTACACAACGGCTTGCAACGGATCTGCAAAAGTCTTATATACAAATAAGCCAGGCAGTCCGGGGTGTACAAGTCCCGACTTCCCGGAGAGGCGTGTCAAGCCAACAATGCCTACATTTGGAGGGCTGGCTGAAAAAATATTTCAAGGAGTGTTTGTGTAGGTGGGGGGAACCTGCCTGATCTCCACTGTTGCAGTACACAAGAGGGTGGGTGGGCCCATTCTCCAGTCAAGCAGACAGACCTTCACCCTCACCACTTTCCCCTCTTGCTCCAGTCCTTGGGTGTAAAGTGCAGACACTTGGAGTCGATGCGCAAGATTCGCTTCAGCATAGCCCGCTCATGTCCATCCACGATGTCCTCTGAGAGGGTCAAGATATACTGGCCCTAAAAGGGAAACAAAACAAACAAAAAGATTCTAGTCCTCATAGCAGGGATAAATTTACACAGGAGACACTGCTCACTCTGGACTGTTCAGCTCCTGAGATTTGGTATAGTGCTGAATTTGAAGTGCCAGCAAACTCAACTATGCCCTGAAAAACCAAATCTTCCATTTTTCTAGTCCTCTTTGTTGTGGGGGTAAATCTGATAGGGCAAAGAACGATAGACAGCAGAGAGCTTCGGCCTCCCTTCTCATCCAGCTCCTCAACCTTGTCTGGAAGGATTATCATGTTTTTAAAATGCATGAAAATGTCTCAGTTCTAGCAGGGCCGTTCTTTTTTTCAGAATCTCTTGAACACAATTTTTCCCATTACTTACAGATGGGGAAAACTGAGGCCGACAAGATAAATAAGCTGCACACGATCAGACTCGTGTCTCCTTGTGGTTCAAATCCAGCCGTTCTACCGCTAATCCTGAAGTCCACAAGTTTCTAATCTTGCAACCCTACTGCCCTAGATCTGATGCCTGTTACCCTATGCTGTTTCCTGAACTCCCCGCCACCAAGAACAGACACCTTTCTCCTCTGAGACCTTCTATGCCACCACAAAGACTCTAGGTCACACTCCAGTGCAGGCCTGTGTTTCCACCCGTTGACTTGTGGGCTTAAGAATGTGTTGAGAGAGTTTGCCTGGTGTGTCACAGAGAAACCTGTGATCCTCTAGATGTTGGACTCCCAACTCATCATCCCTGACCACTGGCCGCACTGGCTGGGGCTGATAGGAGTTGGAGTCCAACATTTATCTGCCGGGCCACAGGTTCCCCACTCCTGATCTAAGCCTTACCTTCAAAAGACGGAAAAAAGTTTCTAGATCACATCACTGAATTTCAAGTGGAGCAAGGGTGGTGCTTCAGTACCCATCCTAGCTCCTTGTCCCTCAAGGCTAGCAGAAACAGAACAACTTGTGTAAAACTAAAACAGGTGACAGAAAGCTTCTTGGCACAGAACTCTGTATTTATTTTTTTATAAGCACCAAGTTCTTATGTTCCTCCCTCTGCTGAGCCCATAAGCTGTGGGCTCCCCTCGTCTGCCAAATGCCAAAATTCACACACAGAAACTTGCATGGACAAATCTACCCCCAAATGTCTCCTGCGTACAGATCCTGCTCCGGTTACTCCCATCTTTTCTGGACAATTTAGCAGGGGTAGGCAGAAAGCAGATCTCCAGATGCTTTGGACTCCCAACTCACAGCATTCCTGACCCGTTGGCCAACCTGGTAAAAGGATTTTGGGAGCTGAAGTACACCAGTTGCCGGGGAACATGGGCGAGAGGGTGCTGTTGCGCTCATGTCCTGCTTATGGGTTTCCCATTGGGACAGCAGGTTGGCCGCTGTGTGAACAGAAGGCTGGATGGAATGGACCCTTGGTCTGATCCAGCAGGGCTCTTATGTTCTTAAGACCAAAATACCTGGAGATCTATCTTCTGCCTACCTCTCATTTAGACAATCTGTATTCTGATCTGCTGGGTGCACCAAACAAACCCCAACACATAAGCCAAATCAAAGACACACCAGGTAAACTCAACAAAAGGCGCAATCCTATGCATGTTTAGACAGAAAAAAAGTCCGATTCCCAGCATGCACCAGCCAGCCTACAATTCCCTGCATGCACCAGCCACATGCTTGGAGTTGTAGGACTTTTTTCTGTCTAAACACGCAGAGGATTGCACCCAAAACCACGAAAGGGTCTCCAAATAGGACTGGGTCCTGCAGAGTACTTTGCACAGCGGTTCATTAAGCCCCAGTACCTTGTAGTAGTTGATGAGGTTGAGGTACTGAAGCGTGGAGATGACATCTTCCTTCTTGATGCTCGTAATCTCGCTGATCTCGCTGGAAGGGGGCAGGGAGAGAAAAGAAGACGAGCACGATCAAGGATAAGGAAGCGCCAGAAAGAGGCCAACATTACCATCTCAGCATGCACTGGGGGTGATGGAAGCGAACCTAGCAGGCCTTCTTAGGTGACTTAGTTTTTGCTGGTCACACCTACCCACCTCATGTTTTCGGCCAGGGGTGGGCAACACACAGGCCCCCGTGCTACTGAATGCAGCAGTTTCAGCGCTATGGAGCGGAAAAGGTCAAATTTAGCATTGTTCTCAAGCTACATTTGATCGTTTGAGGGCAGTGCCAGCTTGTGGAGCGAGGGGTGCCCAGGGTGTGCGTGAAAATGGCCCATGGACCCTCTCAAAGTTGCCCACCCCGTTTTAGGCATTAACAGCGCCTTCATCATGTCCCCATCTGTTACTTGGCCCTCACTTGATGGTGATCTGTGGACGCTCTCCGGTCTCTGATTTGAGGTTCATGAGGATCTCAAGGATGGTCTGGGACCAGTAACTGCGGTAGGAGAGGAGTCCCAAGTCCGAGAGGGGTTTCTCTGGAGTGCCAGTCTTCCCTTCCACCTTGGAGAGCTCGTAGCCTCAAGAGGGAAGAAAAGAGAGATGCTGTTTGAACAGAACTGCTGTGGATTTCAGGAAGATGAACGGGGTGGGCAGGGGGTGGAGAGAATTGAGGAAAGTGCCACCCACCTCTTCTCAAGCCCTGCACTTTAAAATGAGGGCCAAAAGCCCTCGAGAATCAGTCTCACAAACAGACACGTGGCACCAATTGTCATTAAAAAGGGGGAAATAGATTATGGAGAACAGTGGCTCTTGGTGGAAGATAGGAATCCTCTGGAGGAGCTGGGGGTCAGCAGGATTATTAGGAGCGTCTTCTCTCAGCCTTGTATTTAAGCATATGCCTGATCGCCATGGGCAATCAGTAATTCCATGCAGGCGAGTGGGCTGGCGGAGGAGGGAGGGAGGCTACTAGAGGGGCCAATACAGAACATACAACCAGGGATGTAGTGAGGGCCTAGAAAAAGAAACAACCTGTTAGATTCAAGTTGGGGATAGCAAAAAGAGGTTCCACTTACTGAATTCAATGAGCAACTTGCCATAGCCCCGTCTCTGATAAGGGGGCAAGGTCAGAATACAGGCAACATTGTAGTCCTCCGTGGACTCCTTCTCCTACAGGGAGGGGCAAAGCAAACAGTGTGTCAACTTCATTGATGGAACTGTTCACCCCTCTGACATTGACCTGACCATTCCCAGGACCCCTGACCAGAAGTACACTGGCTCAATAGTAGACGTCTTCCCCCACTCCACAAATCCCATCTCTTCTTGTCCAGAAAAGGCTGCTCCAGTTTGATCAGGGCTAGGGTGGTGCCCAGCCCATGCAGACAGCATCCATTTTGTGTGTTTGCAAGTTTCGTAACGCTCCAGAATTTAGCAGTGGTAGGCCCTCAGTTTTTTAAATTTATTTCTTCCTTTACAGAATTTATATACTGCTCTACATCCATCAAGATTCCTGAGCGGTGAACAATTTAAAAAAAATCAGAAGTCCATTTTAGTTTAGTCTTGTTGTATGGTTGTTGTTTTTTTGGTAGGGTCTGTTTTCCTTTATTTTCAATAAAAAAATTTAAAAAGAGGAAAATGCAATAAAAACATTTAAAGTCAAATTAAGCCAATTAAACTGTGGCTGCTCACTCAGGGAAGGCTTGTTTAAATAAAAATGTCTTCAGCAGATGCTGAAAACAAGACAAAGCATCAGTGCCTGCCTGACATCAAGAGGCAGGGAGTTCCACAGGGAGGGAGACAGTACACCTCATTTCATTTCATTTTCATGTATTACATTTCTATAACGCCCAATAGCCGAAGCTCTCTTGGCGGTTTGCAAAGATTAAAATCTTAAAAATTGATTTAAAAAACTGTGTACATACAAATGTATAAACATACAACACAGAGAGAGAGAGAGAGAGAGAGAGAGAGAGATCTAAAAATACTTCAGGCTCTACTCCAAGTGGACCCCCAACGGACCATAGGTCCATGCGGAACCACTAGGAGCGCCTCATCTCGTAACCTCAGTGACCAGACAGGCTGGTAAGGGAGAAGGCGCTCTCTCAAATACACTGTGTTTCTAGTTCACAAGACTGCAAGGAAGTCCTTGAAAACAGAAATGCAACGTCTAGTGATATATCAGAAGCCAGAGAGGGGTTAAGGTGGACTTCTGATAGACAGGTCTCCACTGTTCTTTGTACTTTCTCGCCTCCCTGCCCCATGAGTAACGTGACCTCTGCTGCTCCCACCAGCTCTCTCCCTAACCATCACACACTTTCCTCCTACTCTCATTCTGTTGCCTAAAAAATTAATCTGAAAATAACAAATTCTTTGAAATCTCGATTCTCAGAGGCAGAGTACGTAGGCATAATACTGAAATGTGCTGTGCTTGCACTGTCATCTGGATGCCTAGACTTTTATTCCTGGCTCTGTCCAAACGAGAGAGGGGATAAGGAAAAGGTTAAGAAGGGATGTTTACATCACACAGGAGGACCCCACCCTCCCGCCACACTCCAGGGCTCCAACAAAGGCCCCTCAAACATCACCTTAGAGAAGTAGCCAACGATGTGGAAACCTTTGCTATCATACTCGGTCATGACGTAGAAGAGAAAGGGGTCTGTGTCGTAATAGAGGGTCTTGTGGTCCAGGAAGCACTTTGCCAGGAGGCAGAGGTTCTGTGAGTAACTCTACAGGGGGGGGGGGGGAGAAGAGACATGGAAAGGGTGAGCACAGCCTTGAAGAAGAAGGTTGTGCCTGCTCCAGCGGCATGGGGTTTGGAGGCAAGACTGGGCTGGGGGGCAAAAGCCTTGGTGGGGGCAGGGGGTTCCAAATTTGAGGCTAGGATTGCAGACCTTTTCTCAGCTCTGTGTAGCACCTAGTGCATAAAAACTGGATGCATCCTCCTAGGAATTTAAAATGGTTCCTTCCCACCAATTCTGAAAGGGAGGTTGGTGTGGGATGCCCATTACTTTTAAGTCAGTCTTCCCCAACCTGGTGCCTTCCAGATGTGTTGGGCTACAGCTTCCAGCAGCCCCCAGCCAGCTGGCCAGGAGCTGCTACAAGCTGTAGTGCAACACGTCTGGAAGGCACCAGGTTGGGGAAGACTGCTTTAAGCCTACACAAAAACAAGGAAACAGAAGGGGGAGAGGAAGAATACGGCTCGTAAGTTTCACTTCCCAACACTCTCCCCATCCAATGCCCCAAGTACAAAGGAAAACTGTCTTGTAACCTAAGCATTCCCCCCACAAACACACACACAACCCCACTGCAATTTGGGTGGGACAGAATGGAGTTCTTCCTCTCTGTTCCAACAGCGAATCAGAGGGAAACACCTCCAAAAAAATTTGGGGGGGGGGATGTTAAAGAAACTGTTGCATGACAAAAATACTTCAATGAAGAACTGAAAGTGACCACTTCCCAACCCATTCCCCTCCCAATGTCAATTTCTGCCCCGTCTGCGTGAAATGGCTGGGGACTAGTCTAGTTCATGTAGAAGTTGAGCACTCAAGCTGCAGAGCTGCGGTTCCTATGACTGCTGAATAAAAACTTGTAACTGCCTTGTAATTTTGACTTTTTTGGGGTGACACAACTAATGCTTTCGCGCCGTTTTCCCTCAGTGCTGAGCGTCTGTCCGAATATTTTGCATTTCAATTCCAGGCGAAGTGTGAAGGGCCGTAGCTCAGTGGTAGAGCGGACTGCAGAATGCCCTGGGTCCAATTCCCAGCATCTCCAGTCAGAAGGATTCAGAAAGCATAGCTAAGGAACATCTTGCTGCCCAAGTCCTAGAGAACTGCTGCCACTTAGACAGCCCTGGGCTAGAGGAAACCATTGTCTGACTAGGTGCAATCCTGTGCATGTTTAGACAGAAAATAGTCCTACAATTCCCAGCATTCCCCAGCCAGCATGGCTGACTGGGGAATACTGGGAATGCATAGGATTGCACCCTTCATGTGTTTGTGTGAGTCACAGCTGAGACCTGTGCTGCCACCAGCCATCACTAATGCTTCCTTCCACCCCCACCACCCCCAACTGTGCCCCAACACTGTGCAATCGGGTTTCCTGGAATGCCCAGTTTGGCCCATGCCTAGAAACCACTCTTGCCTTGTTCTTCCGCCCATCGATCTCGAAGAAGGAGATTGTCCCCTTGCGATAGATTTCATTCCCTGGCGGATGCCTCAAGTCGCACTTCGTCTGTGGACAAGAGAATCACAGGCTGAGCTCCCCCCACACAAAAACCTCAAAACGACAATGTATTTATCGTTTTCCCTGTTCTTTCACTCTTTGTATATTGGCTTTGTATTATATTTTATGTGTGTGTGTGTATTGTAAACCCCTTAGAGATCTTAAGTGGTTTAAAAGTAGTAGTAATAATATCAATAAAGAGACAGTGTGGCATAGTGGTTAGTGTTGGACTGGGACTCGGGAGATCGGGAGATTCGGGAGATTTGTGTCTCGTGAAAAAATACCGAAGAAAACAGGAAAGGCAGGGAGATGCGTTGGGCTAGCCTTCCTCCATGCAGAGGGGATTTCCCTACAAGAGAGCACTCAACCCCGCCTGGAGCTGTGCAGCTCGGGAGAGGCTTGATTTATCTTTCTTTCTTTTTTTAAACATGTACCCTGTCTTGTTTAACAAAATACAACCTCAGCTCCGGAACGCCCTTCCAAGGGAGACCCGTCTCACTTCCTCATTGATGAAGCTGCTAAAGACCTTCCCTTCTTAGGAAGTCATTTGGTCTGTCTTTTAAAATTATTTTTATGTGCTGCTTTCATCTATCTGTTTTTGAAGACTGAAAATACCTTTGATCACTGTTGCATTGCTTACTACTACTGATGCTTTCGAGTCTTAATGTTTTAGTGTTTGTGTTATTAATGGAAAGAATTTTTTTAATTGTTAAACTTCATTTCTTAATTTCTATTTTCTTCCATTTCTTATTGCTATCTTGTTCTATTTCTTATCTCTGTTTTGTTCTATTACTTATTGCTTTTTAAAAATTATTATTTTTATTAGACACGTTTAGCTCCTTGGAGAAAGGCAGAGTATAAAAGTTTTGGGGGTTTTTTAAACCCAAAATAAATTGTCCTCAACACAACATGAAAATCATCAAGTTACTAAAACTATCTTTCACAAAACACAACCATAAAGGAAGTGGTATTAAAGCAGACTGTTCAACCAAATGCCAGGCTTTAACCAAATGCCTAGAAGAGTGTAATGTTCAGGGCCTAAGAGACCTCAGGTTTTTCCCCTCATAAGAACATAAGAAGAGACCTGCTAGAAGAGACCAAGGGTCCGTCTAGTCCAGCATTCTGTTCACATAGTGGCCAACCAGCTACCCACGGGAAACCCACAAGCAGGACATGAGTGCAACAGCACCCTCCCGCCCACGTTCCCCAGCAACTTGGGTATTTAGGCAGACTGCCTCTGATCCTGGAAGTAGCATATGGCCAATCAGGACTAGTAGCTATTGATTGCCTTCTCCTCCATGAATTTGTTCAATCCCCTTTTCAAGCCGTCCAAATTGGTGGCCATCACTACATCTTGCGGAAGTGAATTCCACAGTTGAACTATGCACTGTGTGAAGAA
This sequence comes from Shinisaurus crocodilurus, assembly GCA_021292165.1. Lineage (NCBI taxonomy): Eukaryota > Metazoa > Chordata > Lepidosauria > Squamata > Shinisauridae > Shinisaurus > Shinisaurus crocodilurus. Next base: position 32,467,364 of record CM037882.1, on the reverse strand, counting down.
GCCCTTTCTTTTCATAGGATCATAGAGTTGGAAGGGGCCTACAAGGCCATCGAGTCCAACCCCCTGCTCAATGCGGGAAACTAGAGGAGGGGTCTCCCATCCAAGTAACAACCAGGCCTGACCCTGCTTAGCTTTCCACGCTCAGACAAGCTGAGACAGCGTGAGCCACAAGTCTGAATCTCCCACCAATCAGCTTCATGGGATGACCCCACTGAGTTCTAGTAAGATGAGAGAGGGAGAAAAATGTCTCCCTTTCTACTTCCTCCACACCATGCATAATTCTGTACACCTCTATCATGTCTCCCCTTACTTGCCTTTTTTAGAAGACTCCCCTCGAGGCTTCTAATGGCATGATCTAGCACAGGGCTCTCCAACCTTTGGACCCCAGATGTTGCTGGCCTACACCTCCCAGCATACCCAGCCAACATGGCTAATGGCAAGGGATTCTGGGAGCTGTAGTCCAGCAACATCTGTGGACCCAAGGTTGGAGAGCCCTGATCTAGCAGAATGAAACGTGTGGCCTTCGTGAGGCCCACGGGAGGGTGCCAGGAGCAGTACCTACCAGGTGCCGCTGCAGACATTTGAGGCTCTTGACGTACTTAAGGCAAAACTCGCACAGGTACAGGACGGGCAGCGTGGTGAGTTCCTGTGGGTACGGCGAGAAGTACCAGGGCTTCAAGCGGTGCCGTCCGAGCTCAATGCACTCGATGTTTTTCATGCGCGTAATGATATCGTCATGGCTGCGGTCCGACACCAGGCTGCCCGTCATGCGGGGGGCCGAGGGGATGCCGTCCGAGCTGTCCTGGGAGTCCTGCTCGCAAGAACCAGGGGGGATATTCTGGATGAATGGGGAAGAGCCACAGTCTTGCTTCCAGGCTGGTGCCCCCGAGACGCAAGCAAGTGGGCACCACCCTGAGCCCCGGTGCTTACCTCATCAGTGCCCAGACAGTTAGACTTCCTCTTCCGGCCGGGCTGAGCAGCCACTGCTCGGCGTGCAGAGCCATTCTGGAAAAGAGTGGGCCAAAGAAGGCATCAAGACAGAGGCGGGGAATAATCTGCTTCAGAGCCACGTGGCTGGAAAGGCTCCTGCTGCACTTGTCAAGCTCACACAGAAAATATATTTATTATTGTATTTATATCCCACCTTTTTTTCCTCTTGTAAGAAACCCAAGGTGGTTTACAAGGTCCTTCTCTGTTTTATCATCACAACAACCCTGTGAGGTAGGTTCGGCTGAGAGTCAGTGACTGGCCCAAAGGCACCCAGGGAGCTTCATGGCCAGGTAGAAACTAAAACTTGGATCTCCCCAGTCCTAGTCCAACACTCTAACCAGTGGCTAACTTCACCACACAGGCGCCAATGGAGTCGGATCGGGAAAGCCACCATTCCTCCTAGCAGGGGCTTGGACCACCCCCCTCCAACACTGTTATTGATCGGCTCAGGGGATCTGAGGCCAAGAGGGGAGCAGAGTTGCCATGGAAAAACAGCTCCAGAAGACTCACCGAAGTGAGTGAATATGTACCAGACACAGGAGCCCAAGGAACACTCCCACCCCTTGCTCTAAGTCACTAGTCCATTTGACCTGGCTGGGGAAAAAACCACTCCTGCGCCTGAATCAGTGGTGAACGTGTGGTCCTCTAGATATTGGTGGACTGCAACTCCCATCAGCCCCAGCCAGCATAGCCCATGGGGAGGGATGATGGGAGTTGCAGTCCAACATTCTAACAGACCCTAAATCTGGACTGCAGAGCTGCATGAAGACCTGGTCATTGTTACATTTTTTAATATTATAATTACTAATACTCGTATTTTTCAGGTGAAGAACACTGGGGCTGGGAGACAAGCGATTCATACAAGGGTCAGCCATGGCAGATTTGGATGTATGTTTCACTTGCAGTTTTAGTTGCAATTTTTAAACTACTGGGATTCAGTAACCCTCGGAGATTCTACTGCAAATTATTCAGAGATCTACTAGTAGCTCCTGATCCACCTTTTGCCAGCCCCTAGTTTAGACCACGCCCCCACTGGCATGTGAAGGAAGCCCAGCCAGCCTGTCCTCCCAAAGGAAAAATATTCCTACGGTGCAACTCCATGCCACCAACTGCCCTGCCTGCGTGCATCACGCCTGCCCTCTCATGCAGTCCTATAAATTGAGGTCCAAAGCAACATGGCTTTACACACAAAAAGGAGGGCTCGGATTTGGTTTCCTAGCTAAAAACAAACTAACTTTTCACCAACTTTCCATTTGAGTAATCGAAGAAGCGGTTTCTGCTTCCTGGGAGATTTGAGACAGTTGCAGGTGCCTCTGCGGATTCTGATCTCCCTTCTGCCCCACATCTCTTCCTCCCTGCCCTTACCCAGAGCCGTTCATGCAACAAAATGCTAGACTCCTTGGAGGGTTAGCTGCAGTTTACCTGGGGGAACACCGAAGCCTGCGTCGTCTCAGTAGGAGTAGGGATGGGGGTTGCTGGAGAAACCACCTCCACCTTCCGCTTCTGGAAGAAACCAAAACAAACAAGTTCTTTCAGGCTACCTGCCCGTTTCCCCGGTGGCCACTTGTGCCCCGCTGCCTCTAATGCCACCCCCCGAAATCCCAGGACAAAACCCCCACCTACAATCCCCCATTGCAAAGAGGGGGACTTTGATGCACAGTGACACAGCCCGTGTGGGAGGTTGGCCATGCAGGGGGGCCCTCAACTACCACTGAAGTGAAAGGGGGTTGTGGGGACCAAGACAGTCATGCGTGGGGATAAAGTCATGGGGATCCCTTTGGGAATAAAATGTACACAGCGCTTGCTACTCCCCTATTTCAGGAATTGAGGCCTGATTTATACAGCACCCTCACACTAAGCACCGTGGGGCTGAAGGGGGCTGTATTTCTGTCCCAATCTGCATAGGAAAAAGAAATACTTCCACAATGGATGGTCCGATTGTAGCTTTCGTCTCTGGCATTGGAGACTGTTTATAGAGGGACAGCTCGCTGCTTCTTGAGACAGGGTAAGAAGCCAGATCAAAGAGAACGAGGACTGCTAAATGTGGGGCCCCATCCTTGCTTGAAGGCAAGACACAAACCCTCTGGGCAAAGGATGTTGAGCAACTCAGTGGATGACTCCACAGCTGTTTACAGGAGCAGAGAGAGATTTGGGGACATGTTGAAGCTACAAATGCAAACCAGTTTCTAGACTGCTTAACAGCCACAGTGCTCAACTGAGAGACCTTGAGTCTTGTGATTTGGTGAAGGGACTTCTAAGGAAATTCAGTGACGTCCGCTCACCAAATGCTTCTCATGAAGAATTCTTTGCACACAAGAAACTACATATCCCAGGATTCCTTGTGAGAAGTCGTGGCAGTTAAACTGGATTCAAACCGGGTTAAATTTGCAGCACCTTCCACTAAGCTGGCAAGAAGTGATAATCTTCAGAGGGACTCCATGGTCATTCGCAGACCTCAGATCCTGAATGACACAGAGAGCTTAGCTCAAGCCATGTGTTTGGAATGCCAGGCTCCCATTTAAAATAAAGAGTGTTTCTGAACTTGTGAAAACAGCACTCCACTCAGGGCTTAACCTGAGCTAGAGGGTAGCTGGTTCTTTATATTTTTTGTGTGCTGTGGGGGCCACTTGCACCGCTCTGGTTTGACTTGAGGGATGGGGGGAAGAGGGTGCCCTCAAGGTGAAGGCCACAACGCCCCTGGGACTCTCCCCGGAGGCCTCCCTTTGCTAGCCCAGACCTAGCCCGGCCCCGCCCAGCTGGTGCGGCCTCTTGAGAATGTGCCGGGTAGAGAAGACACAAAAGGAGCGAGCCGGGGCGGCCGAGCGCCGGTTCGTACCGTCGAACGATGATTTGGCTGGACGCAGGAGCTGGAGGAGAGGGGTTGGTCGGGCGAGCCGGGGACGGCCTCCCTCTCTTTAGGTAGGTTAAAACGGAGGGTTATCTGCACCGGAATGGGCAGGGTTTTACCGCTGGATGGAGTTGCAGCTGGCTGCAGAGACAGATCCAAGGTCTTCCTCTGAGTAGGGAGGAAGACGGGCGTTACCAACACATGGGGAATGGGCAGCGCTGCCGCTCTGAGGGAGGCCCCCACACGCTGCAGGGCCAGGCGGCGCAGTAAGAGGACATGAGGGGCCAGGAGAAAACCACCAATGCTTTCAAAGGCCCCGTCCTTACGATACAGAAATCTCTGTCCAATGTGGCCTGGGGGTTGGGACATTAGCCCCAACACTGCTAAAAGCACTCACTTCCACGGGTCCGCCCACACAACCACCCGCCAGATGGCATTCTGCCAAAAGTTCCCTCCCTCCCCCAAGCCTGCAGTTCCTCATACCACGTCACGTTCTGGAGAGCTGGGCCGCGATCCGGGCAGCCCGTTCTTGGTAGGGGTCTTGGCCTCCTTTTTGGGGAACTGGATCTTCTTCAAGTCCAGCCGGTCATGGGTCACCCATTCATCCAGACGCTTGTTAACTGCATGGTCAAGGCAAGGTATAATTTCCCCCCCGCCCATCTTTAGAGGCATGTGGTGAGGACGCTGGAAAACCTTCCAAAGCCCTGCTTTGGAGACCACAGTAGGCCCACCAGGTCTCTCCCACCAAACTTCTGCCTCTCCCCTTCTGCCACCACACCTTTTGTGCTGATCATGGTGGCGGACAACTATCTATTCTCGGTCATCCTGTTTCCTTATGAACAGGCACACACACATCAAAAAAACAAAAAGGTTTAAGGGGCTAGGGTCAAGAGTCCACACATTTTGGTCGGCCTTGGTTGCCAGCCAAAATTGGTGATTGACAGAACCCTGCCCGTCTCCCAAATTTAGGAGGGCTGGTACTGATACTTGCTAGAAATGGGAGGGATGTTTGCCATGGCAAGTGCATTCATGGACCCCTAGCCAGAATGCTAGTTGCCACCGTGGCTCAAGAATAGAGCATAAGCGTTGCATGCAGAAGGTCCCATGTTCAATCCTCGGCATCTCCAGGTAGAACTGGAAAAAATACTGCCTGAAACATTGGACAGCCAGTGCCAGTCAGTGTCAACAATACTGGGCTAGATGGACCAAGGGTCTTACTCAGTATAAGGCAGTTTCCTATGTTCCACTGTGAGCTGGATGTGCATACTGCAGACAGGACCCTTGGGGACAAAGTTGGCCTACCCCACCACTTAACGGAATAACACAGCTTTACCAATTATCCTCCCTTCAGCTTCTCAGCTCTCCAGATGTGTTCGTAAGGAACCCCTGCCTTCCTGTACCAACCTCCCGCTTTTCTAGTCCTGTTCAGGAAGTGCCTGTTACATTTTCCATTCAGGACTTCCCCGCTCCCCCTCAAGGACTCCTTCGCTGACCCACCTACTCACAATCAATATAGTGAACGTAGAAAAGTTTCCGGCCGCTGATGTCCTTTACGCTAAGAATTTCAGCCAGTGCTGTTGAAAGAAGAAAAGCACGTACTGTTAGGGGTGGTATCTCCTGCCAGGCTCCCTGCCCCTGACTTTTATTTGATTTCTTACGATTTGTTTATTTATTTATTTCTAACTGGCAGGCTGGCAGGCTGCAACGTGCTACCCTCCAGCACCATCTTTGTTTGGGTTCAAGAGAGGTTTTGTGTTTTGGAACTCCGGCCCCACCCCTGCCTATACTTTGGTTCTTGGGCAAATTACTTTTCTTTTAGTCTCACCAGTTTACCTTCTGGGAAATGAGTGCTCTGTGACTGGCCATGCCCCCCACCCCATAAATGCAACAAATGAATAAATGACAGCCATTTTTTGAATGGGTGTCCCCATTCAAAATAGCCCCACGCCCCATATCAGCCATTTTGTGAGGCAGCCCAGGACACTCTCAACATTTCAAATGTGTCAACTGACCCAGAAAGTTTGGAGAGGCCTGTGTTAAAGGAAGGCAAAAGAGACTGGGAACCATGACCCCTGCTGCTTCCACAACTCTGAAAGTGCTCAACAGCAGGGACAGGCAAATGTCAGGCTTGCAGGATCTAGTTTGTTTGTTCATTTTTTAAAATCATGGTGCCATGACTTAAAAGACCCAGGTGAAATTCTGTGAATCATTCTTCTAGTCAGGGCCTTTCAGTTTTAAAATCAGTGCATTTAATTTTGGTGTACTGCGAGTCTTGTTGTCATATTTTGCATTGCTTTTAATGGTATAATTTTTAATAGTTCCTAGGTTTGCTTATTGGAAGACGCCCAAACAACTTTTGTTCTGGGGTGGCATACAAATGTCATAAATGAATAACTAATGAAATTTGCCCATCCACATTTGTATTCCTCTTAACAACCCTGTAAGGCGGGTTGGGCTGAGAACTGGTCCAAGGTCACACAATGTTCTTCATAGCCAGGCGGACATATAGAGCCCCGGGTCTCCCCTGGTCCTAGTCCAACACTCCCTAGCTCAGCCTTCCAACCCGGAGCCCTCTATATGTTTTGATGGCTGGGGCTGAAGGGAATGTCTGACCCAATCCTGACAAACCTGCTATAAGGAGGTGGAGTCAAGAATCCCACCCTCTTTTGCAACCCACATCTAGCCCCTCCCCTCCCCTCCCCCACAAGCCCCGCCCCTCCCGCCTTGGCCCCTCCCCTCACTCACGCCACTCATCCTCGTTTTCCTGGTTACGGCGCAGCACGGGGAGGCGACACCCCTCGGTCACTTCCTCCTGTAAAGGGAAGAGATTAGGAAGGAGGGCACCCTTTAGAGGGGCCCTGTCATTTCGCCCCCCCACTCCCCCCGGCTCCCCACTCACCACCTCCGCCATCTTGGACCCTCGCCGTTAGCCAGGGCCTTCTTTTCCGGCAACTAACGAAATTACTTCCGGGAGGAAAACGACCACTTCCTGTGTCCACTTGACGACCACTTCCTGCTTCTTGAGGTCTCGGTTCAACTCGTGTCATGTGACGAGGGATGGCTACCGTAATCAGCCCATAGAGTCTTGGATAGACTGGCCAAAGCGATAAGAAAAGACTGAGAGGCACAGACACTTACCCTAGTGTCACGTGATGTGGCAGGAAGTGAAGCTTAAAGTATTGACACGTGACCTGGCAATGGTACCCGGATGATATTAAAAAAACAACAGCAACCCACATGTTGGCATCTCTTGCTGTTGTTTATGATAATGAGATCTTTTCATTATTGTTTATCATTTAAATTTAGGATATACCAGACTGATTTCTAACACTGAGACTTGGCAGCCGAGCTATCTATGTTCTTCCTTCTCACAAGCATTTCCAAATTAGCCTAGTACAGCCTCCCTCAACCTGAGGCCCTCGACTACAACTCCCAGCATCCCCTCTGTACTAGGCTAATCATGGGACTAGGCTTCTCAGGGACCTCTGGAGAAGCTGGGAGTTGCAGTCCAACACATCTGGAGGCTGTTCTAGGCTAATCATGGGACCTGCATCGGCCGACTAGAACATAAGCAACCTTTCAGCTATCACAGAACTCTTTGCCTGAGAAAAGAACAGAAACATAATTAAACTCGGATAGGAGGAAAGCTGCACCCACCACAGGACCAGCTGCTCCTCCCTTTTCCTCATCATTGCCACCACTTGCTTGACAGGCAGAGAGCCAGGGAGTAAGGAGGCTGTGACATCTGCTGTTCCTCTTCCTTCTCACCACCGCAATTATCTGGGCCAGAGTGAGAGGCAGGTGAACAAACAGTTGCAACAGTGAAGAGGAGGAGCAAATCTAGAGGGCTTTTGTCAGTGGGCCCCTGCTGGAGTGTGGGCCCTTGGCAGATGCCAAACCATACCTACCCTTGATGCCCACTTGTCCACCTAGCTCAGCACTGTTTACTCTTGACTGGCAGTGCCTGTCTTTCCAGGGTCTCAGGCAGAGAAAGGCCTTTCCCATCACCTGCTACCTGATTATTTTAACTAGAGATGTCAAGGACCGAACCTGGGACGTCTGCATGCAAAGTGTATACTCTACCACTAAGCCATGATTAAGTCAGCACCAGTCCATGAAAACCTATGTCACAAGAAGGCTGCAATCCTAAACACACTGGAGAGCAAGTCCCACTGAGCTCAATGGCACTTACTTCTGAGTAGGCATGTATAGGCTTGTGCTGTTAATCTCTTAAGTCTTTAATGTATCACAAGGTACTTGTTTCTTCTGCAACAGACCCAAGTTCCTATGTAGAAGGACAAGAAGAATGCAGGAAGCTTTGTTGGTACATTAGAATCCCATAAAGGAATAGTAAGGTAATGCTTTTACTAGAACTAAAATAAAATAAATCACCACAAAATAATGTGCAAGCTTTGGAGTTCAGCAGAACTCTTCAATATCTAAGAACTTCTAATTGTAGTGGGGAAGACAGAGGCCAGGTGACCTGAGTGCCTGCTGGTTCTCCAGGTGCTGCTAACTGTGGATGGGCAACTTCACATCCCACAGGGAGATCTCCCTTCTTACAGTTCTTTATCTTTAAATGGGAGTTCATAGATCATAGAGTTGGAAGGGGCCTACAAGGCCATCGAGTCCAACCCCCTGCTCAATGCAGGAAACTAGAGGAGGGGTCTCCCATCCAAGTAATAACCAGGCCTGACCCTGCTTAGCTTTCCACGCTCAGACAAGCTGAGCCAGCATGAGCCACAGGCCTGTGTTGGACTGGACAGCTCTTCAAATAGAGGATACTTTCAAATGTGTGGGGGAACGGGACAAGAAGTACTATCTCTAATGGGAAAATAATATTTGGCATAGAGTATTAATGCATAAGATCTCATGTTATAAAAACATATTGGATGTTGAAGTTACAAAAAAAAGGATTCTTTAGATTTAGGAGACAAATTTATTCTGTACTGAAGAAAAAAGAATAATTATTATTTGAATATAAGGAAAGATGCCTTAGATGATGTTTTAACAGCTGCAATTGATTATCATCCAAGTTTGATTGGGAAAGAGTAAGAGAAGTATCGAATTGAGAAAGTACTGTGAATCGAGAAAGTGCTGGAGGTATTTCAGCAGAGACTGAATGGCTGTCTGTCAGGGATTCTGTAGCTGCACCCTGCAGTGCAGAGCTTGTGCTGAGCAGGGGGTTGGACTAGATGATCTCCCAGGTACCTTCCATCTTATTGATTGATTGATTCAAGATTTTCCCCCTTTTGGAATAGTACTTGCTCTTTTATGTTAAATGATATTGTGTCCCCTACAAATGAGGTGAGGTGAGTGGCTACAAAGGAGAAGGCCTTTTCAGTGGTGGCACCCCAGGTATGGAATGATCTCTGCACAGTGGCTCGCCTGGCCACCTGCACTGTGGTCTTTTCAGTGCCGGGCAAAGAGCTTTTTATTTTCCCAAAGGCTTTTTAGCCCTTCAGTTTTACAGTTGTGTTAGGTTTGCAATCCTATGCATGTTTAGATAGGAAAAAAAAGTCCTCTAAGTTGTAGGACTTTCTAAGCATGCATAGGATTATGCCCTTAGTGCATTTTTAGATCTTTGCACTGCTGCTGGCTTTTGTATTAGTTATTACTTTGGTTTTATTCTGTTTTAAACTTATGGTTTTTATATTATATTTTATTGCGTTCTTGTATTGTATGGTTTTAAGCTTTGTCTTGTAAACTGCCCAGAGAGTTTCAGCTAATGGGTGTTATAGAAATATAATAAATAAAATTATTTTATATAATTTATTATTTTATTTACTACACTTATTTATTACATTCTAAATATGTACATTTAATATGAGCCAGTATGGCATAGTGGTTAGAGTGTTGGACTGAGACTTGGGAGATCCAGGTTCTAATCCCCACTCAGCCACAAAGCTCATTGGGTGACTTTGGGCCAGTCACTGACTCTCAGCCTAACCTACCTCACAGGGTTGTTGGGAGGATAAAATGGAGAGGAGGAGTATTATATAAGCTGCCTTGGGTTCCTTGCAGGAAGAAAAGGGGGATATAAATATAATAAATATAAAATGAAATAAGCATTAGGAGAGGCATTTCAGGCATTAGGAGAATCACTGACTCTCAGCCTAACCTCATCATCAGGCGATCACTCGTGACCGAGTAAGAAATAAACAAATAGGAAGACTGTCCGGTGGCAGCCCTTCGAATAGAGGATGTCAAGCAGGACAACCCGGCCACTGTGGGCCACTTCGTTTTTCTCCCGGGTTCGGGATTTGCCCCCGGTCCCTCGGACTCTTCCGCCTTTGCCGGACTGCTCCCTTTCAGATTTGCATAAGGGGCGGAGAAAGATCAGGGAAAGGAAGGGGGGAAGCGAGACGGGGAGTGGGGTGGGCGGAGCTTTCCCAGCAGGCGGCCGTGTCATGCGGGGCGGGGCGTTTCCTTTGGCCTGATACAGACAGTGTAACGAACGTTCCATCGCGGCGGGCTGGGCGCGCCTCCGCTGCCGCCTCTTCCCGCTGCCTTCGATCGCCTCTTCCTGCTCCTGGCAGAGGGACGAGGCGGGGAGAGAAAGGCAGAGCAGAGCCTGGGCTTGCCGCCCCGGGAGGGCCCGTGGGCTTCTTTGCCAGCCGGATCCCGATCCTTGCAGGCTCCTCTTTTGCTACCTTCCAGGGCCTGTGCGCCCCCCTTCCTCCTGACTGCTATGGGGGACCCCCTGCCTCAGATGCAGGGTGGATTCTCTGGTACAACCATGGACGGTGAGTGCCTGGCTTCTTTTAAACTCCCTTTTTAAACTTTCTCTCTTTTGCTCTCCCTTTGACAGCTTTCCTCCCTCCCTTACTCTTGAGGAGCTACGTCACCCTTTAGAACAGGGATAGATGTTTTGGCCACAACTCCCATCATCCTTCACCATTAGCTATGCTGGCTAGGGCTGATGGGAGTTGTAGGCCAAAAGGAGGGTGCATTATCTCTCCCCCCCCCCCAATTATTCGGAGGGAGAAGATTGTCTGGGCCTCTGTTACTGGGAGAGTGTCTATTTGTGTGTGTATTCCCGATTTGGGGGGGTGGTACTTGGGCCCGTTAATTGTTGCTGGGATGGGAGACGCTCCTGAGTCAGAGGAATTGGGGGTGGGAGTGGGGGGGCAGAAATAGCAGCAGCCTGTGGTTGTCTCTGGGGCAGGCAGTGGGAGCGAATTGCCAGCAACAAAAACATAGAAGACAACATTGTCTTCAACAACATTGAAGAGTGAGGGATATCTGAGTTGAGATGTGGGTATGGGGGGGCTGTGTCCCCCCCAAATCTTGGTGTTAACCCAGTTCGAAGACCTGCACAGGAGCCTCATTGAGCCCATGGGTGCTCCCTTGAAGAAACACTTATATTTTCAGATATTTTGGTGTGTAACTGAGGACTACTTCCCGGTTGTTTTGAACCGCTGCTTCTTTTCCTCTGTTTTCGGTGGATAGGGCCCACAGTTCAGTTTTCTAGTATGTCTTAACTTATGCCTGAGGTTTGGCCCATTCCTGGCACCTGGCTTCAACTTCCAACACCCCAGCACTGGAAGTGATAGTAATAAACCAGATTCCCCAGAGCATGTGCTGAATGTTTTCCCTCTCCGCTTCAGTAAGGTTACTTGGGTAGGAGTTTGGCTCCCGGCTAGACTTGCAGCCTTGGCAGCTCTGTCTTCAGAAATTAAGCATAGTTTAATTTCACTGACGTTTTAGTGAAGATGTCTAGCCAAAACATGCCTGCTCCGGAAGGTGTTTTAGTTGATTGATCTCTTAGCTTTATTATTTAGTGCAGTACCTTCCTGATGGATGTGCTGTGATGTTTGGTGTCCCCCCCCCCCTGTTATTTTATAGTTGGATATGTTTTATGTATCGTCCTAGTGTTTTTCTTCACGTGGTACGCCGGCGTAAATTGGTTTGTAGGAAAAAGTACAAATGGTTTTTTAAAAAAATATATGGATGATGGTGCCCAAAAAGTTGATATGGTCCAGCGCAGTAACTAACGCTGGTCAGCTACATGAGCAGAAGGCAAGTTTGCATGAGGCCGTGCTGGAAAGGGCCATCCCTGTGGCTTGGCTTCATAATCTGGTAGAGGTAGATTGTCTTAGTTTGTACATGGAGGTTCCGTTCCTAGCAGTTGTGTGTGATCAGCCACTGACAGGTTATCCCTTGGGTATTGTGGAATTGTTCAGTGATTGTGAGAGTTGCAGTCCAAAACATCTGGGGCTCAACAAGTTGCCTACCCCAGACTACCCCTTGTAGGTTGATGACATCTTATTTTTAAAAGCCATCTGTGCTAGTGGGTTAGGGTTAGAGTAATTTTGGTTACTTTTTGGCTACAATGTGTGGATAGCTGGGGTGGTTCTAAAATGGTAAGATATTTATTTAAATTCAGAGCCAGCGTGGCATAGTGATTAGTGTGCTGGACTGGGACTCAGGAGACTCGGGTTCTCGTCCCCCCTCGGCCATGAAGCTCACTTGGATGACTTTGGGCCAGTTGCTGACTCTCAGCCTAACCTTACCTCACAGGATTGTTGTGAGAATAAAAATGGAGTGGAGGATTATGTAAGCCGCTTTGAGTTCCTTGCAGGAAAAAAGGCAGGATATAATTATAATAAATAAATAGAGATATCAAAACTAATATGTTGATATAGTATATATTAATCATGATGTATACAAGGCAGCTCACATAACATCAAAATAATACAAAATATGATAAAATGTTGTCCAAAAAAACTTAACATTGTGCAAAATCGACAACAATTGAAAAGCTTGCATCTAAAAGCAGCAGCAGCAAATCAAACTTTTAGGCTTTTTTTTTTTTCATATTTGATTTTATATGATGATATGTGCGAGGCCTGTTAGCGTGAGTGCCCTCTAACCAATCCTTGTACATTAGAGTAAGGAGAGAGCGGCTCATCCCTGTCAAAACGACTCTAAACAAGTGTAAAATAATTATTTTTATTTATTTTTATTTCAAGTCCCCCCTGCTTTATCCTCGCAACAGGCCTGTGAGATAGGCGAGGGAGAGAGATTGTCTGATGAAAGGTCACCCTGTTACCTTCATAGCTTGGGGGGGGGTTGAACCCGGGTCTCCCCCATCCAAATCTGATACTCTTAGCCCCCTACACCACACTGTGGTTTTCTGGCAATGGCAACAACTTCCAGTGGCCTGTTGCATGAAGTCTTTCCTTTCATTTGTCCTGTATCTATTGCCAACAAGAAAGTGGAATGCTGCCAGGGAGCAAGTTATTTGAAAGGAGCGTGTGTTACTACTGTGACTGTCCCCCCTCCAAAAGTGGACCCATGCTGACATTCACAAATGTCAGGGCTGGGCAATTTGTAGCCCTCCAGATGTTTTGACCAACTCTCATGATCCCTCACTGTTAGTTATGCTGGCTAAGGCTGATGGGAGTTGTAAGCGAAAACATCTGGAAGGCTGCAAGTGGCCCGTGCCTGTGTAAATGCTCAAAGCAAATCTATATTTCTTGACTTTCTGGGCCAGCCTTCCTCAACCTGGTGTCCTCCTGATGTTGATTACAACTGCAATCAACCTTGATGATTTGCCACGCTGGCTGGGGCTGATGGGAATTGAAGTGCAAAATATCTGGAAGGCACCAGGTTGGGATTGGCAGCATTCACTTGTGTATGCTTAAAAAGCAGCCTATCACATTTTAATTGACTTGTCAACTTTTGCTGGTGTGATCCTGCCTCTGCATGTTTACTCAGAAGTAAGGAGTCTATGCTCAGTGGGACTTACTTCCTGAGAAGTGTGTATGGGAGCCCAGCCTTAGTCTGTGATTGTTGTCAAGTCGTGTTCTCAACAGTTGGTTGTGTGAATGCGAACAGTTATCCAATGTTGGATACTCGCTGTAACATGTACGTCAGATCAATCCAGTTTGGGTACAGTTACTCTTCCATGCTGGCAATGTGAGAAAAAATATAATACCGTGCAATTTCAGATTTTTTCCACTCAGCCATGAAGCTCACTGGGTGACTTTTGTCCAGCCACTGACTCTCAGCCTAACCTACCTCACAGGGTTGTTGTGAGGATCAAATGGAGAGGAGGAGGATTATGTAAGCCACCTTGAGTTCCTTGCAGGAAAAAAGGTGGGATAGAAGTGTAAGTAAATAAATAAATAAATTACAATAGTTAGTATTCTGAAAATGCATCACTTCCCAAAATCTGCTGTTTGTGTGGTCCGTCCTAGCCCGTATTTCAAGGGTGAGAAACTTCAGTCCCAGGGGCCAAATCCTGCCCTCTGAGTTTCTCCAGATCAGGGCTCTCCAACCTTGGGTCCCCGGATGTTGCTGGCCTACAGCTCCCAGCATACCCAGTCAGCATGGCTAATGGCAGGGGATTCTGGGAGCTGTAGTCCAGCAACATCTGGGGACCCAAGGTTGGAGAGCCCTGCTCCAGATGGACACTGCCCCTTCCCTGGCCATGCCCCATTTCCCCAACCAGCAATCATTTGGTGGTTTCCTGGCCTTTGCACAGTCCCACCCCCCATTCTAAAAGGTTGAAATACCTCTCCTAACCCTTATTTTATTTTATATTTATTATATTTATATCCCACCTTTTTTTTCCTGCAAGGAACCCAAGGCAGCTTACAATTCTCCTCCTCTCCATTTTATCCTCACAATAACCCTGCGAGGTAGGTGAGGCTGAGAGTCAGTGACTGGCCCAAAGTCACTCAGTGAGCTTTGTGGCCGAGTGGGGACTAGAACCCGGGTTTCCCGAGTCCCAGTCCAGCACTCTGACCACTACGCCACACTGGC